>VZSE01007792.1:414566-584596 GCA_013398275.1 Promerops cafer | reverse complement strand
GGGGGCCGCGCGTCCTCCGCGCCGGCGGTCCGCGGGCGGAGACGTGCCGGCGGCGGGGGGCTGCCGCCCGGCCGTAGCTGCAGTCAGCGCGCTGCCGGGGAGCGCTGCCAGCGCTTGGTGGCGGGCGGTGATGCGGAATGCAGTTTGCTGCCCCTTCTTTTCATTTTTTTAAATAGATAGATATTTTTAAAATTTTTGATATACTGCAGTCTCGGTTAGTTTGATAAATAAACGTTGTCTGAAGGAGTTGTGTTTTCCTAGCGACAAATTAAATGTTTAGAGGGATGTTTGCTCGACGGTTTCTGTGTTTTGGTTACACAGAGATTTTACTGATATCTGAATCTTGTCACTAGACCTCTCTGCTGTAGAGAAAGTTTTATCTTCTTCATATGATAAACGGCATTTTTGACTGCCTATTTACTTAGCACCTTCTGAGAGACTGAAAGTCAGTCTGCGTGGTGAACCCCATGTGAAAGTTGCCTAAAATGTCTGAAAAAAAAAAAAAACAGGCAAAAGAAACAGGTGAAATCATTAGGCAACATAATGCATGCTGTTTTCTTTGCTAATGCAAAAGACTATACCACCAGAGCTGATTATTCTGCTGTAGGCTTTCTACTTTTTAAGGTGTGCTTTTGCTAAACTGCATTTCCCTCTTACTAGAAGCAGAATACGATGATGATAACCTCTCAGAAAGGCAAGCTGGAAATAAAAATTTTCCTTGAATAGGAAAAATCCTTTCTGAAAAGTCTATCATCAAATACTGAAATTCATTCTCAAACATCTTACTTATGCTTTAATTTTGATGGCTCACCCGCCTAGCACAGCACTAAAAGATGGTATCCATTATTTTTCAGTGATCCTTGCAACTGGTTTTCTTGGGGGGAGCAGGGGGGCTGCTCCTCCTGGGGCGTGGGGAAGCAGCGAGGGTGAGGCTGGTGATTCGGCAGCATGCAGGGCGGTTCTGGCTCGGTGCTTGTCTGGGGAAATGCCATGGAGTGTCCCATGTGAGGCACGGGCAAGAAAACACAGCTACAAGGCAAGCTCTTCTGGTTGTGTTGTAGCCGTTCCCATAAAAACAAGCCTCAGCTTTCCTGTGTAAGCACTAATGAAGCAGAACACAAGATCTCCAGTGGCTGTTTTTAGGTAAAGCCATAAGGGTATTTTAAAAGTAGAAATAACCAAAATCACAATGAAAGTATATGGACCTTAAGCTTTAGAGAATCCTGTTGGGTTTGGGGTGTTTTGTTTTAGGTAGGTAGACTGATACAAAAATGGTTAAACAACTATGTTATAATACAACATTTAAAAAGATCAAATCAGTTGGGTAAAAATGATGCCAACTTTTAAACTGTATCTTAAATGTGAAATTTTGAAAAAAGGAAGCAAATGGTTATACTAAAGTCTGAGATGTAATACAAGTAGTTTATGTATTTTGCAGCTCACAGTTGTAAACAGCAGTAAACATTCTTCAGCTGGCTAAACTGTTGTGGTGTATCACATCTCAAAAAAAAATAGGAGAACCAACAAAAACTCAGAAGTTGCATTTGGCACATGTATGTCTCATTTAGTCCAAAAGTCTGTGGTTAAAGATTACCCAAATATGTAGAAAGTAATCTCTATTTGTCTGCCTGGATAAATATGGCTTTCATTGGTTTCCATCTCTCTGGTAATTTTTGCAGTCTGGCTTCCCCTTTTAGCAGCTGCCCTGCTCATTATTTGGTTTTGATCATATCTAATTGCGGGTGACATTCGAGACTGGGGTGTAGTGTTTTTCATCCTTACCCTTCTTGGAAAAATACTGGTTAATCTGTCAGTCAGTTTTACTGCAGTTTTTAAAATGTTTTCAATGTACAGCTTTAAAATAAAAGTATAGACATAAGAAAAGATACAGTAATTTTTTTTTTTTTTAGGCCCTGAAATAAATATGGTTTATAATGCAGACAGGCTACCTAAAATTTAACCATTTCAATGAGAGACTAAGCATTGAACCTGAACACAAAGAATCCAGGGCTTTCGTTTAGTTCCTTCCCTCCTCTCCTGGGAGGACAGAGAGAGAACAATTCAGTGAATAAACCAACACAAAATAAATTAACACAGTTCCGCACACTTTTTCACAATTTGGGAACTAAAAGAATGTCATTCCAATAGATTTGGGACCCTAAAAGAGAAATAATATAAACATGCAGCCTATAAAACATATATCAAATATTCTTGAATTTAGAAAATAAAATGTTGCTTTAAGTCATTTTATTAGTGTTAACTTTCTGAAATTTGGTATAAAAGTAGAAGGTAAAAATGTGTTAATTTTACAGAAGTACACATAAGTAAGGTTGGTTCTGTAACTAAATCCGTGTTGTTACTCTTTTTCCCTCACCTTGCAGATGAAGAGAAAGTTGGACCATGGCTCCGAGGTCCGTTCTTTCTCTCTGGGAAAGAAACCCTGCAAAGTCTCAGAATACACAAGGTAATTAAATGCAATGACAGATCACTGGATCTTGATGCCTGCGTATATCCTGTCTTTCCAATTGCTGAGCCTGATTAATTAAGCTCCTCTTAATGTTAAAACACTGTAAAGCAAAGAAGAGGTGGTATCAGCATTTGTATATTGCTTTGCTAATTTAAATTATGTGAACTGAAGATGAGTTTTAATGAAGTAGCCAGACTTGCATTTCTTCAGTTGAGGTTTGTGTTTCACTCTAAATATAGCATGCCCATTTACTTAAGAGACTTTTTGAGGGCTGGAGCATTCTTGGGCATAAAATCAATCAGATTTTAAAAAGGGACATAACAATAAACCCTAAGACTATTAAAATTGTGATCAAATGTATCACTTTGCTATGGTAACAGGAATGAGAGAATGGAAATTCATGTAGGCAGAGCAGACCATCTGATCTTAACAGGAACACACGGGTACTTGCTGTCCACCATGTGAAAGTATCAGGGGTTCTGATCCCTTTCCTTGCCACTCCTGTGTGGTACCGGGAAGCACGAACGCCTGCTGCTGTTCCCGCCAGGTGCTTCGTGGGGTAAAGCACTCCTAACCGTGAGCAGCCGTGGCCGGATGCACGCCTTACAGCTGCCTTCTTACCATGTAGTTGCCATAACAATTGTGCTTGGATGTCACACTGCTTCCCATCCTGTTTGAATTTACACTGTTTTACCTTTTTTCCCCACTATAAGCATCGTCCCTCCCGTGAGCCTCCCAAGGCTCTCTGGAAATGGCGCTTCTTTGGAACACACTACGGTAGTGTTCAGTCACTGATGGCTCTTTCAAAGTAGTTTATGTTTTATGTCTCTTCCTTTAAGAGGTTTATCAGGTGATGAGTGAAAAGTTAGGCAGCAGGTCCTAGGGTTGCTTTTCAGATGTGTAAATGCTGCAGCAGAGTAAAGGAGGTGATGGGTTGCTGCTGAGAGGCACTTGTTGCAGCTTCCACATCCCCCCAAGCCTGCAGGCGGTATCTTCTGATTTCTGAGTCAGTCTCATGGAAGGACTCTGGTTGGCCACCATTTCTTCAGGTGACACACTGGGAGTTCTCTGCACTCCCAGAAGAGTAAACAGTTCAGCAACAAAGAAAGTACACTTTTTTTGTCAAGTGTGTCTGTCAGATTCAGAGGAGCTGCTGGACTTGTCCAGCTTCCGCAGAGACCTGACTCGTTGTTTCAGGGGAACAAAAACACGGAGGAAAAGCGAAGCACGAACAAGTATCTTGTGGTTTAATTTCAGGTCAAAGGAAAGAAGCTTTTAGATCCTGTTTTGAATAACTGTTTTTGACTGAGAGCCAGTTTACAGCAGAAGAAAGTAAAGTGTAACTGTTCTACTGGGGCAGGTTCAAGGCTACATACTGCTCAGAACCAATAAAAGCTAATTTCAAGTGCCTTATTTTGGACCTTGAATGATAGGCCTTGTGCTGGATCTCTATGCAGGTGATTAGAATGACTAAGCTGTAAAATCACATTTTTATTTTAAAAATACTTTTAACTGACATTACTTGGATTTTGAGTATTTATTGGCGTAAAAGAAGCCTTAAATAACATTTGATCCTTCTCTCTTAAACTCTTTGGTTTTATCTAAATAATATGTAGGCAAATGATGCAGTTCTTGTGCCTGCTGGTTTCCATTTTCCCTGGGATCAGGGACTCTAAAATTGACCAGCTGATGAACTTTGTTTGCATATAGCAGGTAAAGTCAGTAAACAAATGCCATTAAGAGGATCCTTCATCTCTGAAACAGTATTTTCATACTAGCTTGTGTTTCTGCTATTACTCAGCAAAATGAACAGTTAAAAATAGGCCTGCTCAAACCAATCTTTACTTTTCTTGACCAGTTTGGGTAAATGTTAGGACATGCTATGATTGTCCTTCAGAATAAGGAAGAGTAGAGTGAAATATTTGTAGAGCATAATGAGGTAAATATTAAAATGAACTTGCCTTGCATCATTTAAAGCTATTCCTGTAGCCACTGAAAAATCAGTAAACCCTCTAAGCTCATGCCTACTAAAAGCAGAGGGTTTTTTGGAGTCTCACACTGTATTTAAAGTGTTCATGCTTGTGCAAATACTACTGGGGTTCCATATTTCCTGCTAGGGAATACAGCTTTGATATTCTGTGAACGAAGTACTTTACATTATGTAAAAAAACCCAAAAAACCAAAAACCAAACCCAAAAATGAAAAAACAACCAGCTAAACCAAACAAAAAAACCCCAAACCAGAAAACACAGTCAGCTGTATTTCTTTAGACTCCCACAATAGTAGCTTAATCCCAGCTCTTTTAAAAGCTCCATTCCGTATGAATGAGCTGGTTTTTAACATGTCAGAGTGAAAAAATCAAACTGTGATTCAGAGAGCACCTTTGGCTCCTTTTCCCTTTTCACTTCACCCCCCCCTCCCCCTTAATTCCTGTGTCATTCCATCCACACACAAACTTTAAAAGACCATATAGGGTATTTCAAAGCCCAATTCCAGACCACTAAGCTACTAGAATTGCTTGATATTACTAGCTCTTTGTCAACAAAATATATTAAAACCTAAAAATAGATGCTTTTTCTTCCTTTCTGTTTGGAGATGAAGCAGCACTAGCACATTTCACATACAGGTGGAACTCTGAGATCTGGCTTCCTACATCCCCTGTCAGGAGGCACCAGTGCAGCCCAGAAGGAAAGGAAATACTCTGGCAAGGAAAGGAATATGTAAACCTGTATCTTCACACACAACTTGCTAGCCAGTTAAGAGAGTGATAATTTTTCAGCCTTGAAATGTGATCCCTATTTCTCCCCTGGCTGGAGGGCCAGCACTGCAGTGGTAGAAGCAGGCAGATATATCCAAGGGAGGGACTGACCTCTTGAGTGACCAGCAGAACAAATCTTCACGTTAATGCTTTTGCATGAAGCTAAAGAGGTGAAGTAATAGTTGCTCATTATGTACTAGATTTTTTGTTCTCTTGTGAATTGTCCTCGATGTTTTACATGTGGCTGACTCTTTCCATTTGCATGGCAGTACCACGGGGCTGGTGCCATGTTCCGCCACGCCGACGACGTTTGGGGACCTGCGGGCAGCCAATGGCCAGGGACAGCAGCGGCGCCGCATCACATCCGTGCAGCCGCCGTCCGGCCTCCAGGAGTGGCTGAAAATGTTCCAGGTAACCATGCTTGCAGAAACACACATCTGAAGCAGCTTTGCCTCCATGGTTTATGTCAGGGAGTGCTTCAGTAGACTTGGTCCTCCTTATACATCCCAGAATGTCTCTGGCATTGATTTCGTGTTCTCTCGCAATAACAAATGGGCATCAGCTTTAAGGAATACTTGTTCCCTGTTTCAGCAAAACATAACAGCTTTAACTGGTTTCTTAATAATATAATCCTTCCTGTTTAATGCTTTCACATTTTCTGCAAAGTCTGTCCAACATGTAAGGGCTACCTCCATGGCCTCAAGCCATTTTCGCTTGAGACTAGTAAGCTTTGGTGCATGGTTTGCTTCAGTGCAGTTATAGCACTAGATTAGTCACAAGTCTGGTGTCTTCTAAGAATAGAAAGAAAAGTTTATAAAAAATCGATTAAAAGGAAACTCAATGTGTATTTTTCTGATCTCTGTGCACTGAACATGTCAGCCAGCACATGTGTACACAGCTGAAGGGAGGGAGGAAAGAGGTTTTTCATATATTTTAAAATGCCTTCAGCAACGCCTAAAAATTACTTATCTGGACAAAAGAAAAGATGTGAAGGACAATGCTGTGGACCACTTGCACAGGTTGAAACTGAAATCTGCCTGGACACCAGTCAGGGAGCACCTGACAGTTTTGTGTATGTTACTATAAGGAAAGTGTGGGGCAAGCTTCTGCTTCTGGTCCACAACCTGTGCTATGGAGATTTTGACATTTTGCTCTGTATTTTTAAGAAGCAGGGATAAGTCTTAGTCATTGCTTTGAAAAATGGAAATATTATGTCTTCCTATCTTGATTAATAAACCGTTCCTTCTAAAAGCATTTTCAAAAGGAGCAACTAACAAATACAGGCATTGTTTCAATTACTGTAACAGGCAAAGATAAAAGAACAATATTGTAGATACAGGTATCTATCATACAATTTTGCAGGCAGAAGTGTGCTTTGGCTTGATTCATGCTGCCACACAATACCATTGATCTCAATCACTGTCAGTTCTGAACATTAAAATAATAATGTAGAACCTCTTTCCTCTTTATTTTTACACATTTATGATCTGCTTAAACCAGTGGAAGCTGGAAGTTAAGATTCTTGTACACATCATTCAGTTTCTTTAAAATATTTACATTTAATTACTGTGGTGTATCTTTTTTGAGACTGTTTGTAGAAATATGTCTTTTTAACCCCTAAGAATAATATTTGAATGGTACTACGTATATTTATATGGTAATGTAATGCTACATTGTATTTTAACATTTTGTAATGTTAAAACATTTGTACTAACAAAAGCTATTTTGTTACTGACAATATGTAACATATTTTTATGTAAGATTGATAGTTAGCGATAGTTACATATTTTTGAAAAAGATTATGAAAGGCTGAAGTGTTTGAGAGAGTGGTGCAGACACCCATGACAGTAAGAGCAAGGCTATTGGCTGTTTGGTTAGGATAAGTGTCTATAAGCCCATGAAAATTTTGCCTATGTAGACAAATGTGTACAGTGTACACATGTAGAAAACATGTTTTAATACATATGTATTTAGATAATTTCAACTTGTCAGAATACTTAGTTGCAGTACTAAATGCCTAAATGTTGATCTATACTACTGAGAGAGACAGGGAGGCCTCTCTCTCCTAACTGGAGATCATTGAGCAGCACTTATTGATCACGTCTGTCACTGGTAGTTTTTATTGTATTCACAAAAGGGAGTCACTTACTTTTGAATGAAAAGCTTTCAGAGTCACGTAGCTCTATCTCAGTGTTACATCTGCTTGCCTCCTCATTTTCCATGTGCTTATTTTTCATGTGAGTTTCATGAAAGGGGCAAGTCTTAAACAGCCAAATGATAAAAGCACATTCATAGGGGAGGTAGCTCTGCCCGAAGGGCAGGATTAAATGGCACATGCAGCATCATTCTTGCAGTACAAAGTTTTGCCTGTCAAGAAACAGGAATGAGAGACCTTTCTTCGGGTACTGTACACTTGCTAGTCCAGCTTAATTGCTTTCTTACTTTATATGAAAATATATTTCCAATTAATTTTAAAGCTAAATTTCTAGAGGCATGTTAGGGGGACATATGTCCTGTTTCAGGTAAAACTGTTCTTTGGCACAGAAGCTGGCAGTGACCAGTGATACTTAGCTATTTTGGGGACTCTCACCTGTACATTGGCCTTCAGTCCTTCTCCTGTGTTATCTTTTCAGATAAAATCAAGACCACTCTGCAAATATTAAGAAAACTTAAGATGGTCTATAAGGGTTTTTTAAATTTACTTTTTATATGTACTTCCTGTTGTTATGTTTTATAGTTGATCTAAGCCTTTTATTTTGAAAGTAACAAAATAATGCAGAAGGGAGAAACAGTTGTGTAGTTGCACTTTCCCTTTAAAAATGAAGTTGTATATGGATTTCAGTGAAGTCTGGAGAGAAGCCTAGAAAGGTATTTTATTAGATTCAAATCAGTTAATTTCTTAAAGGTCTATTTATTTTTTCTGGTTTGCAGTGGCTCTTGACTTCAGGTATTTTTAAAATCCACTCTAAGAGTTTTTAAAACCCAGTGTCCAAGTGTGTCTTTACAAAATTTCTTCCTTTACAAGAAGTTTTCAGTCACCAAATTGCTTGCCATAGGAAAAAAAGTCGGCTGGATGCTAAGTTCAGTCAGAGTTGATATTTGCTTTAAAAATTACTAAGCTCTCTATTTTTCCTACTTCATATACTTAGGGTGTTGGGTTTTTTTATTTAAGTAATTTAATAAAAAATGGCATTTTCATGGAAAATTGATTTTGAAAAGTTGTTCTATACACACTAATATAGGCAATCACTTTGAATAACTAGTGAATGCTATAGTTTTACCTACAACTGGAAGCATTTTTTTTTCACAGCAGTGACAGTGGGAGATAGTGTCCAAAATGCTTTTGCCGTATCTGGCTGGCAAGAGCAGAGTTCCTTTTTTTTATTTTACGTAAATAGTTGGCTTAGTCACCTAAATTCAAATTGCTTACCATTCTCCATTCCAAAGATGCTCAGGAATGAGTACATGTACAACTGACTAGTCCCCCTCTCACGTGAAGCAGGCAGTAAAGATGGTACCATGACCAGCATTGCAGCATTTTCTGCTCTGTGTCCTCTGGTGGGACTAGGTCAGGGGTTGGAGTTTCTGTGCAGCCACCACTCACAGCTCTGGAGAGATCTGTGCTGCAGCTTCATGCCCCTCTTGGCTGTGTCACCGTGACTGGTTTGTTTCAGAGGAGTCCTGCAGACTTCCAGCAGGTCTCCTGCCCGTCCCTTTAGTTTGGCCCTCAGGGCAGTTTAGTAACATACAAATTCAACTGGTTGCAGGAGAAACTCTGTGTTATCCAGCCTCTAGCACGGATGCAGGGTCTGAGCCAGTCACAGCTCCTCTAGACAAGGTCCATCACATGTGCTGCAAATGTTCGGCCCAGGGGACCAGACTGGGGACTGGGACTCTGATATGGGTTAATGAGGGGACTTCAGCACCAGCTGCTCCTGAATCCCTCCTGGTGTGACAAACTACTGCTGTACAGCTCCACAGCTGTACATGGGGTTTCTTTCAGTGCTTATGTGCTATTTTTATCCAGACTGAGATACCCTCGAGGTGGGAGATGGCAGGGTTTTTTGATAACTGATCCAAGAGCTGGACAGAAGCAGGCTCCAAGAAGAGCCCTTCTGCAGGTCCCAGTAATGACAGTCCTCCATTAACAGAACTTAGTAATGGAGAACAGCACCCTGAAGTTAAACTCTTTAAAATAGATTGTCCTTAATATACCTATTATAGCAAAAGGATATAATTGCTACAAGCTGTAATTGTACAAATTGAAGGTAGCAGATGAGAGCTGTGCAATAGAGGAGTGCAGGTCATGGAAGAGGAGAGGTGCAGAAACAGATGATGGTAAAAAAACAGGTGGCAGGTCAGACAGAAGGTATGAGGTGGAAGTTGTAGAAGCAGCAAAGATGTTGTTTATATTGATTGTAGGAAAAGGAAGAAATTTACCCAGAGTACCAAAGGGGGAAAAGAAGGGATAGTTTTCAGTTAGGTAGTGCCATCATTACAGCAGCTGCTTTACTGGATGAGGAAATGGTATGAACAGCCAAAAGGCTTTGGCTGACAAATCAACACCTTCCTGAGGAAATGGGAGGAAAGAGGGGGGATGTTTCTTTGGGAATCTGAAATCATTCAAAGAGCAGTATCAGTGGGCCCTGCTGGCTTCCAAAGGGCTATGTGAATGAATCCTGGAGTTATCTTTTCTAAGGGAACCCCTGCCTGTAATAAAAGTTTTAGTTTCATTTTACATTAAAATTGAACTTAACTTTTGAAGACAAGGAAAGCAAAGGAAAAAAATTGAACAAAAGTATTTTAAAGATAAAGTATATCCTTTACAAGGATCTTCAATTTGAAAGGGAATTGCCTGGTAGAAATCCAAGGTGTCTGGTCACCTTGTGCCAGCCACCTGTCTCAAAAGTCTCTGGTCATCTAGGTTTGAAACTTTGCAAACCGTTTGATACACAGTTACTTTTTCTTTCTCTTTTGCAATGTTTGTTCACTGTTGTTTCTCATGAAAGCCACAGTTACTCCTTATCCTTTCTGCCTAATGAGCTACATGCAGTTTTCTTGCAAACGGATCAAGCTACGGGGCCCAGAAACAGAATTTACCAGTCTTGTCTTCATTAATGCAAACAGTTGTGTTCATCTGGCAAGGCTTCCTCCCAATTTTCCATGCCAGACATTTCCCTCAGAGACCCCTTACCAACTGTAGCTGGAGGTTTGTTTGCTTAAGTGAAAGACTGAGGGGACAATGTCCTAGAGACAACATTTTGTAGCAGTTGATTGCTTAAGAAGATCTGTAGGAAGCTGCCTGTACCCATCCCCTAATGATGACAGACAGATAAAAGAGGGTTCTGCTTTTAGTCATTAGCAAATCTTTCCCATTCTTGAGTCTTTTCCTTTTTCTGTCCAGATCTGTATTAAGTTTTAAAAACCAGCTAAGTGTAAGAGAGTTACAGATTAAGATAGCATACAGTGACATTATAAATCAATAACATGTTGGTAACTGCTGGCAACATTTGCCACAGCAGCAAACAATGCTCTTCAGGTAGACTTATTCTAATTTAGTAAATATAGCTGCTTATAAATTAAGAGTAGACTGACCTAGGAAATTTATATTATACAGAAGTAGCATAAGTATTCTTTCCCTCCTTTTCATTCTCCTAAATTCAAACACAGTGGACAGAGGAGATTAAAGACTGCAAACATTTGTACCTAGCACCAGCTAAGCTGTGGGTTAATGAAACAAACAGCAGTTGGAAAGTTGGCGAGATAAACAGTTCTTCAGTGCATGATTTATGGAGAACTGCTCCGTGATGCAAACGCTTCTATTGAAAGAAATTTATAATAAAAGCTGTTTACAACAGCACTGCTGCAACTTTGGCTGAGACAGTCTTGTTTCTTTTTAATATTCTGAGGTATTGGGTATGAGACATGGAAACCCTCATCTCCTGTGGTGACACTGCATACGCTCAGGCGGATGGGGAATGCTTTCTTGCCAGCTTAAACCATTTTACCAATTGCCCACAGTGTGTGGAAAGGCTCAGGTCAGGAACTTCCTTCTCCATGAGGGTGGGCTCTCCAGTACCTGGCAGACATTTGCTGCAGGGCAAGGGCATGGTAGCGGGGTGAGGCAGCTGCTGTGCACGGCTGCTCCCCTGGCAGTCCCAGAGAGTGCTCGCTCCGTAACGGAGCCACCTCCACTGCCCCGAGGGACTCGGGTCACTTCAAAGTCCCCTGGGCCATCGTTGGGGTAAATGATACTTCTACTGACATTTCGAGTATTTGGATGTTTTAATTAGAGAGAAATGATGCAACGCTGTGATCTTTCCACATCGAGTAAAACCGGGCATTTATCTGCTTTGCATTCACTTTCAGAAGTTCCACCACCTTCTTCACTTGCCTCACTGTTCTGGCAGAAACTGCTCAGTACACTAACACTGTAGTATTGTGGAGACCAGAGCAAATTGTCAGAGTCAAATCCAGGCAACAGAAATTTAGAGCATGGGTAGTAAAGGTTTTGAGATACATGGCACACTAATACAGAAATCTAAATTGTAAGGTATCTTGCCCTTTTTTTTTAAGTTTCAGTTAGCCTCTTATGGTAACTGTAATATCATTTGTATGTGCTAATTTACTTGTAAATGTCACTCTAGGAGACATTCGAGAATAGGAATGTGAATCTGCTCTCAAAAACTGTGATGTCTCATTTTCTCTCTAAGGCTTTATTTGTGCTCTAATTCTGTTGCTAAATCAGCTAGCAGTAGCTGTTGTTTTTTCCTGTAAATTTTTTTTTCTTCAAATTGTTTTCACATAACGAATCAAAGCTCTTTGATGAACACAGATGAGTTTAAGACATGATTTTTAGATCCTCAGTATATTAAGTTACTAATTTTTTTTCTACAAATGATGTTCCTAATCTGCTATGCTCCCAATTGAGTGCCTTATTAAAACCTTTAAATTTTTTAGCGCCCATTAGTAAAAATGTGGAGTAAGAAAATTACCAATCAAAATTCCCTGTTTATTCAAGTGTAAATTGATACTTACAAAATATGCATTGGTTTATAGCCAGGATTCTGAAATTACAGCATTGCCACTTAGGGACACACTGTAGTAATAAGCAGACAGTAAGCTAATGTACTTTTCAAGAAAGTTTTTTACTTTCCTCTTATTTCAAGATTTGTGTCCTCCAGATGAAACACGAGGGTTAAAAGCTATCATCTCACTTGAATGCACAATAGAGAAAGGGAGTTCATTCTATTGCAACCCCTCCGTTGTCTGTAGCATGCATGTAGATTTCATCAACTTCAAAAGAAGCTTAATTAATTCAATTATTATTACTAAATATTATTATCTATTTAATTGCCAATCTGTATGTGTGCATATAACAAATCCTTTCTTAGCTTATGAATTAGTGTAGCAATTTTGAATATTTTGTGTTGATTAACTCCTCATTTTTGTGTCATTAGCATGAGCATTTATCTCCTGGCTTTTTATATGCTTGTATATAGTTTGATGGGGAAACTTGATTTGCCTTATTGGCACAGCAGTGGCACTTACTGATATTAACCAAACCAGTTTGTTAAACTAAGTTTGTTAAACACTGTTTGTTTCTTCTTCTTCCCTTGCAGAGCTGGAGCGGACCAGAGAAGTTACTTGCTTTAGATGAACTCATTGATAGTTGTGAACCAACACAAGTAAAACACATGATGCAAGTGATAGAGCCCCAGTTTCAAAGAGACTTCATTTCCTTGCTCCCAAAAGAGGTGAGAATTACGGGATAATGTTGGATTATGAAGTGCATTGGCTGCCATCTTTAGAAAACTTCTGTGCTAGTTTTGCCAACATGGTGATGTAAACTCATGTTAGAGGTTCACAGTTTGGAACACTGCCATAACATGGCTACTGTAATTTCAGGCTGACATATCTCTGTCTCTTGATAGCATTTAGATACTTGGAAATACAGATGACCCCTTTAAACAAAATCCCAAGAGCTCTAAAAATATCTCTGTATCTTAATTGGGCCAATTGTGCTTTTTTTTTTGGGAACTAATTCTGTTAGGGCACACACACACACAAAAATTTTCTCTGGATCTAAGACCTCTCTGCACATTATTCTCTGAGTGTAAGCATTATTTGTAGTGCTGTACATGGTGAGTGTTTTGTTAATGTTATTTTTGAATTTATTTTAGACAAATGGAACCCTAAAATCTCTACCAAGTAAACCAAAAGTAAACCCAGAAAAGCACTTCTTACTAAGGATCAAGCCAAACTGTAATTAAGCAGACACCTTACAGTAAATCCTTCACTGAAAATCAGATCATGTTGTATCCAGTTAAACTGAGATTTAGATTTCGGTGTGTGTAACTAAATGCTGCCCACACAAGAGTAACTTGTGATGTCATCACAACTAGAACATGAGGGTGGATATGCAAGGTTATAAACCCAGTTTGCTGCAGTTATTGAATAAATGTATTTTAGTTGGCTTATAAATAGTGCTTCTCACCTTGATTGATTTTAGGGAGTTAAGTCTCAGTTCCTAACATTTTGCAAAGCAAGTTCTTTTAAGTTATTCTGGTGTTTGTATTTGGTTGCTATGTTTGACATGGTTTTACTACCTGAAGACTGTTTCGTGTCTCTGTTCTTTGACACTTTTTTCTGGCATATATCCTATTTTTGAATACTTGCATGTGCAAAACCCTTCTTTCCTTTACTACACTGTCATATCTTCATGAGTCTGGAAGTGTCACAGCCTTCCCTTGCTGGCTGGCATTTGTAAGGGTTGGAATCAATTTATGCAGCAAGTATTAACTTAGTACACAGGACATGAGATTAGTGTTTAGAGAAGTAGTTCCTGCAGCAGCCTTCTCAGGGAGTGGAAAGGACACTGGGGGAGGAGAAGAGTTCAGCAGCACCTCTGCATGGTTGCCATGTTTCTAGAGAAGCTGCCCAAAGCATCAGAGGCAGAGGAAGGCAACAAGGCTTTATTTTTTGAAGAGACAGAAGATACTTCGCCACTTCTGCGTCTGTTCAGTCTGGAAATTTAACAGAGAATTGGTAACAGTAACTCAGAGATCAGTTCTCTTTGCATGATTTTGTGGCAATATTCACTGAAGTACAAACAGTGATCTAGTTACACTGTAACTAAAGATCATGTTATAATTTCAGGTTTTTGCAATTTCTTCACAGAAAAAATACAGTACTTAGCAGTAAAACTTCCTCACTTAGGTTTCTTCACTCCCGTGTAAATTACTGATGTTTAATTTGTTTATTTCTAGTGGGATTCCTCCCTTGAAACCCAAATATTGCAATGTGTGGCTTCCTGACAGGCTGACTTCACCAGTGAAGCTTGAATAATTTTTGCTTCCTAACCCCGAGTCACTGTCACCAAAATTAACTGAGTTAAAAAAAGCCACTGAGCTGACTCCACCATGTCCTCTGCTGTTCCCCCAGCCAGGTCTCCTCAGCAGGGCTGTCCCCAGCTGCTGAGCGCTGCCCGCAGTGGGGGTGAGGCGCGGAGCTGTGGGGGCACGCGCGGGGTGTTGGGGTCAGGAATTCCATGGAGGGCTTCCCAAGTGAAGCCAGCATGCTGTGAAAACACGCTCCCTTGGGCTGTCACTCCACATCAACATCTGTGGCTATCTCCCGTGCTGTTGGACACAATGCACTGATTTTATTACCAAACCACAACAGGAAGATAATGTGGACAGGAGGGCTTTGCTTTAAAACCATTGTCTGCCATGCAAAGACAGTAACTTCAAAGCCAAATAACCATGAAAATGTTTGTTTTCCTCCCAAGAAAATAGCAGTCAAACAGTTAATATGAAATAAATACTCTTGTTTTCTTGCTGAGACTTTAGAAATAAGTATTCAAATTACTTATTTATGGAAATCAGGTCGAGAAACCAATAGACAGAGTTTTGCTGAAATTAGCCATAGAAATGTTGTTGGTTCTGTGTGTGTAAGGCAAGGGACTGCTTACTATTGGGTATTATTAACACTTCAACAGAGAGTAGTCCTAAATCCAGTTCAGTCAAAGGTCAGATCTTTGCTACCTGAAATTTTCTTATAACTAGATCCATGAGCTGAGACAAAGGGATGTCATCTTTTATCCATTGCTAATCCTAAAGTCAGCTGCAGGCTGTGTTGACCATTGATGCCTATTTAGATAAATGTAGTCTAAAATAAATGTTACCCATATTTAACCCGGTTTAGAATCAGTTGGCTCATAGGTTTAATTAACACCAGCTTAGCAAATGTCTGTATAGATAGGACAAGTAATATTTAAACAAACTGCTATCAACTGAGGAACATTCAGCAAAAAATGGAAAGGGTCTGTGTCATGTTTGATTTCTGTCACATGCAGGTCTATGTGATGTGTGTTAGGAAACAACACTTCTGCAATAATTTCACGTGCCAGGAATGAAGACAGAAAGTCTAAAAGGACAAGTACAGTTGTTGCTCCTGTAACAGAGAGCCTTACACCAGATTCCAAATGCTGACTCCCTGAGTCAGGAGAGAAGGTTCTTCAGGTTTGTGGCCTGGGGTGCCTACAGGATCTAACACATTGTTTAAGGCACAGGTCCCTCTAATGTGGAGTCCTGTGTGCTCCCCATGAGCTGCAGGTGATGACTTGCAAACAAGGTGTGTGTGCAACCAAAATGCAAACAGTTGTGATGTGCTGAATTTTTATTTCCTGCTTAGTCACTGGCTTGTCTAGATTACTAAAAGTAAATGTTTCTCACAAAATAAAGTAAAAAATCTGAGGTCAGCAGCCTGCAGTTATGAATTCCTCAGTAAATTTCAGTCTTTGCTGCTTTGAAGGGCAGATTCTGTTTATATCTATCTGTCTGTCTGTCTGTCTATCTATCTATCTATCTATCTATCTATCTATCTCATAACTTCAGCTAAAAATTAAATTGAAAGTCCTAAACAAAATACATGGCAAGCAGAAGTAAAAGTGGGGGATCTGATTTCCTTGACAGCTTCTGCATCCTGTTAATTACTGACAAAGACCCCACTGTGTGAGCATGTTAGTAGTTCTCTGCATTAATGTTTATCAATATTGTTCTTTCTGCAGAGTTTTTAGGGACTCTGTGCATTTCCTGTTACTTTCCTGCATCTTACACTTATTTTCCATGACTAGGGAGTTGCATTGTTGCTGTCAAGTAGAAAAGCTGTACTTGGTCATCACACCCTTAATGATAGCTGCTGTTGTCTTTTGGATTGTGATTTATATGCCTCTGTTTAAGGCTTCATGGAGATGTGGAGATTTTGGGGGCTTTATCGTGGTCACTATATGGCTTAGCTCAGTCAGAGAAGGTCTGAATTTTTCCCAATAAACTTTAGTTTTGTCACATGGAAAAGCTCATCTTCTATTTCCTTTCTGGTGCTCATTAGGGTTTGCCCTGTGGTTTTGGTAACAAGCTGTACTAAGGTTACAAGTCTTGATCCTACTGCATCCCAGTCTGTAAAGCTCCTTGTAACTGCACCCAGGAGTGTGTTTGAATTCTCCTCAGAAAATGAGCGATACCTCCAGTGCCTTTCCTACGGCTGCAGAGTGGTTTTGAGCTCTGGGGAATGTAGCATTTACTTGTTCTGTATTTGGCCTTTCTGAGTGATGTTGCTCATCACAATGTACATCCCTATTTGCTCACATGGTGAGCACTGTACTTTTTAGTTCAAGTCTCAAAATAACTTTTGGTGCAATTGTTAGCTAAAATTACACAGATATAATTACTTTGGTAATAATTCTACTAATGATTCAAAGTAATGTGGCTTACATTTTTTAAAAAATGTAATAATTATTTTAGCTGACATCTATTTTCTTGCAAATGCAGGAATCATTTTGTGATATGATCTGTAAGGATTTAGTTACTTATGATGATTGTTATATTTCCACATGCCCACAGGAATAAACTGGAGTCTGTTAAGTTTCAGAGATTGTTTAATAATTTATCGTTCCAATTTTCTGTATTTCAGCCCCTGATGTGTGATAGTAAATGGAGTTATTTCACTTTTCTCTTCAAAAGCAGTGCAGAAAATACACTTTCTTCTTATTTTTTACAGCTGGCACTGTATGTGCTCTCATTCCTGGAACCCAGGGACCTTCTGCAGGCAGCCCAGACATGTCGTTACTGGAGAATTCTGGCTGAAGATAATCTTCTCTGGAGAGAGAAATGCAAAGAGGAGGGTAAGGCTGAGCAAAATGATGGATGTAATGGTTGAAGTGTTGCCATCATAAAAAGTGCAGTTCATTTACATAATAAGCTTAAAGTTTTACGAAGACAATTCGTGTGACTTTAGATTTAGTGTTAGTTATGCTTTGAGCTACATGGTATGTACCTCTGTTGAAAGCAGGAAATAGAAATGATCCATGGAGTGCTAGAGTTTAGGCTTGAACATCTTATTTATAAAGTATACTAGTTGCATGTTTTTAGAATACAGTTGGGTTTGCTTTTTGAGGATTATGTTTATTCAATATGCAACCAAAAGAAATAACAGCTGAGGTGTAAAAATGATAGGAGTATCTATAGCCTGGCAGTTTGTAGCGTGGAGGAAAAACTGTTTCAGTGGTTGGAAGAAGGGCTGCTGTAATTTCATGTCACTTGCAGGGTAAGTAAGGCAGAGATGGCACATGGTAGTGGGAGAATGTGCTAAAAGGTTTGCTTGGAGAGGGACACACAGTCCCTTAGCCACATGGATAATTATCCTGCTCGTGCCAATTCAAGAGGATATGGTGCTCCAGCACAGATATGAATGGGCAAAAAAAGGCTCCCATGAAAGTAGCCATGTATTTGTGCATATGGAGAATGTAAGCTTTTATTTTTAAGGAAAATTATAGGAACAAGGAGTCTGTTTGGGCCAGGGGGAGGGAGGGTAGAAGAGCACATACGTGTGATCCCAGAGCAGTCTCATCTTGGACACAGGACCCTGTCCAGACTGCCTTGGAGTATGGAGACAAGGACTTGTGAGGGGTTGATGCAAAGGCTTCATAAAACATAACAATGTCAATTGTAGCTAGCTATTTGTGAGGGCACCTAAACTAATTTGTTTTCTTCTGTGATGGAAAGCAGGTGTCTGACCTCCTAAATCTTCTCTAAAGATTCTCCTAATAATTTCAGTGAAAATGCATTAAAAAGACAGAGTGAGAAAAAAGGAGAAGGTTGAGAGGGGAATGAGCTTACATTTGTGAGCTTACAAGTAAGAATAAATACATCCAGGCAGGAGAGCACAGGCCAGCAGGCCAGTATTGCAGCCTGCTTAGCCTCAGTGAGCTGCTCAGTAACATGAAGGAGCCCTTAATTCAAGATTGCAGGCAGAGACGGGGCAAAAGGCAGAAGAGTGAAATCCACATACTGGCAAGACACAAGACTCCTGCCAGTAATGAAATGCAGTGGAGAGAGGAGCTGCATAGAAAAGAGGACAGGGTGAGAGAATTGTAAAAAAAGCTGTATCTGTAGTAGCAAGGCTAAAACAAAACTCCACTGCTTAAGTGTCAAGTCAGAAAGGGCATAGCTGTACTTAAATTCCATCCAAGAGAGGACAATGCCAAAAGCACTCAGCCTTTCAGATCAAGAAAGTAATTAAAAGCTCACTAGTACCAGGAGTCACAGGGAACTTAACGGTAATGAAGATGGGTGACCAGAGTGGAGAACCACAGACAGAAAGGTTGACTTCTTGAACTGTTCCAAAACAAGCATATAAGTGGTTAAGGAGGTTTTTGGACAATACCCATTTGTAAAAGGCAATATTCTGCTGCATTGCCTTGGAAAGTGGGATCCAAACCCAAGCTAGGAGGTTGCCAGCAAGGAATGATGAACTAGAGCATTTTCAGTCATTATTATGGTAATGATTATGCTGAACTGACAAGGACAGACAGAGTATAAATCTCTGAGGAGGAGGGTGGTGTCACTGACACACAAATGTTGGCATGCAGGAGGTTGTTACGTTTCTGCCATATTTTAATGTCAGGGGTCACAGTAAAGGTTTGGGAAGGAAGGTCTTCTCTGTGGGGTGGCCTCATCTTTTCCCCTCCCCCCCCTTTTTTAAATTCCATTTTAGGGATTGATGAACCATTACATATCAAGAGGAGGAAAGTAATAAAACCAGGCTTTATACACAGTCCGTGGAAGAGCGCCTACATCAGACAGCACAGGATTGATACCAACTGGCGGCGAGGAGAACTGAAATCGCCCAAGGTGAGGTTCTGAGCTCTGTGCACGGGGCCATGAACAAAGCAGGATCAGCTCGTGGCTCGGCTTCTTTCCTCTGGACAAACAAGACTATCCATGCACAAAAAGCAGTGAATTGCTACAGAAAAAAGGAATTCATGTTTCAGCTTACCCTGGCTTTAAATTATATTCTGACCACCATTTTGGCAATGTGTTATGCTTCATAGTGCAGAATCCTTTCACTGCTCTTCTAAGAATTTCTGTACAATTTTGTGAATTCTTATAAATATGCCAGTCTCTTTGAGACAGGTGATCACAGAAACTTGATTTTAAATACCTACATTTATGCATACAGACACATAGATTGTATATATATAAATGTATATATATATGTATTGGTAGAGCTGGGTCATGTTGCAACATAAAAATACACAACTGTTCTGTGATCAATTCATGCTTTATTTTTAAATGGATTCTTCTAAATTGAGCAGTACAAGACAATAACTTAATTCTGTGTTAAGATTTTTGTGGGGTTTTCTAAATGTTGAAATTATTTTAATGACATTGATATTTATCATTACATCCTTTCCAATATGAAGATATGAGGCAATATTTCAAACCTTTTGTAAATAAAATAGCAACTCTCTAATCAAACCTGATAATGAACAAGCAGCCAGAAATGTGAAGAAAATCCGTATTTGTGGCTTTTTAAGGTTTTAAGGCAATTTACCTGTTTTCTTAATTAAAAATAACAAAATAAATTAGGAACAAAAGAATTCCCATGGAAAACCTATGGCTATATCCTGCTGTTTATTTGGCTGTGACTTATGTACATCTCTGGCAACGGTTCTGTATTTCTTGCCTTGATATGCCACATCAAGTTATCTTGGAATTATTATTAAAATTACAGCCTCTGGCATTATCCAAATGCCATTTCATTTCAAGGAACATCTTAAAAAATGTTTGGATATCTTAAATAAAAAATTCTTCATCCTATATATTCTACTGAGGATTTTTTTGTTGCTGTATTGCAGTAAGATATACAGAATTATAGTTTTTCCAAAATCAAACATTGAAAATCCCACCTCTATAAAGCAACCCACATTCCCAGCACATGGAATTGTTGCTTTTGTTTGCATTCAATTGAGTTGATGGTTTTCTAGTTTTTCCCTTTGGTGATGCCTGGCATTTAACACAATACAATGCTTGGCTGGTAAGGGAAAAAAATAGATGTAGTCAGCCTTGACCACTGAAATACAAATACTCAGCAAATAATCAGCCCATCCTTTTTATTCAAGATTGAAACAAAAGGTAACAGTAACTCAACTGAAAAATAAAGAGATGGCATAACTGCAGAGGAATAGAGCAGTGTCCAGTTACTAATTCAGCCCACTTTTGTTAGTGCTTTTTCCTGGTACTTTCAGGAGGCTTGCAGTAACTGTAGTGTGCCTGCTAAGCAATGCAGCATCACTCCATGGAAGGAGGGAAACACCTTCTTTGGTCCCAGCTGGTGGTAAATTAGACTTGACACACGGGATTAAGGGGCCTTATTATTACCGAAGCAAACTAGCATTTTGTAATTTATGAATCAGAAGAGCACTTTGTTTCTCCTGCTTCTCTCTAATCTCCTGCATTAAGTTGTGACTGTTGCTTTTGTGTTCTTGGTTGCCAGGTGCTCAAGGGCCACGATGACCACGTGATTACGTGCCTGCAGTTCTGCGGGAACCGCATCGTGAGCGGCTCCGACGACAACACGCTCAAAGTGTGGTCAGCAGTGACAGGCAAGGTAAGGTGGCAGCTCTGCTGGATTCCTTGGGACATGAGCCACAGGCAGAGCAGTGGCACAGCAAAAATGCCACCGTGCCATCAGACCACGCTGCGGGGCGGCCTTTGGTGCCTCTGGGGCAGGAATCGGAAGAGGCACCGGATAAACATGTGGGTTGCCTTTTCCCACACAGAAACTCCTCCAGTTCAAAAAAGTCACCTTAATGTGAAATTGCAATGCTGCTCATGTTACTGCTGGCATATATCCTTGTTCTCTTGGCAATTCTGCTATTCTTGTGGAGTCGTTTGTGACAGGGATTTTAAAGAATTTGGACAGAAACGTTACTTTATCTCCCTTAAAGCTTAACTTAGGCTGCATTTACCCCTCTGGATCTCCTTTTCTCACTTGTCTTCTAGCATTCTTTCTATTGTTTCCAAGTTTTTGCAATGGAGCGCTCATTTTACTGGCTCAGATTTCAAATACAGAGTTTGTTTTTCTTTCCAAGCTACTATATTGCTGAGCCACAAAAAAAAAAAAAATTAACTTGCTTTAGGTTTAAATATTTCCTATTAAATTAGATCCAGCTCAGGCAGGAATTTAATAAGCTTCAATAATTTAATTCTGGCTTAGAGGAGCAAAACAATATGTGCAATCAAAAAGACAGTGCTGAGCATTTTCAGTCATGTTAGAACATCACAGCTACTCAGCCCACAGGTTTTTTTTTTGAGGTGACTGACCGGCCAAGGATGTAGAAAAGGCCTTGGGGAAACAGTACTTTTCCCTTTTAGACTGGTATTGTGTGCACTTAGCTTGGTTTTAATGGTATAGATAACAACAGGACAGCTGCTGAGGATAACATGTTTAAGATGTAAAAGGTATCCACTTCATAATGTGGAAGCTGAATGTATTCAGCATTTGTCATTGCATGCCCGGAAGATCCTTGAAGGGATTGTTAATC
The DNA here is from genome assembly GCA_013398275.1 of Promerops cafer. Lineage (NCBI taxonomy): Eukaryota > Metazoa > Chordata > Aves > Passeriformes > Nectariniidae > Promerops > Promerops cafer. The sequence continues at coordinate 562,483 of VZSE01007792.1, read as the reverse complement.
CTACTGTGGGTAAGAATAAAATTAAGAGCCATAGGCAGCCTCACCCTGCTGCTGTTGGCTTCCCTACAACCAACTGTCTAAGGAAGGATCCCATAATGAAATTTACATCTATTTTAATTGAAAAGGGCAACCTAAACACAAATGAAAAATACTTTCTTTGTACATACCACACTCCCAAAAGCAAAACGTTCCCTTAAATATATCAAATTAAGCACAGTGGCATGACTTAACAATTACTGTTCAGTAATTTTTTGAAAGTAATTATAAAACCTAGTGTGGCCATTTACCCCAAACCTTTAAGAGAGCCAGAAATTGTGTCTGAAAGATGGAAGCATGCTGTATCACCCCTCATGCTTACTGATGCTGAAGAATTAATAAAACAAAGAAACCCTTAAGCTTGGTTTGTGCAAATGAACGTGACTAAATAATTCTCTTGACAGATGTAAAGCCCAAAATAAGGATTCTGTGTTCTTGCTGCTTTAACAGGATGATTTCTTAAAATATGAGCACATTGGATGAAATAAGGAAAAAAGAGAACTGTAGAAATGAACATCAGCTATGAACTGAAAAAGATGGATTTGAGAGCAGTGAATTAAGCCAGGAGCCAGTAATTGCAGAAAACCAGTTAAAAAATTGTTAAAGACCAGGAAATCCATGTTCAACAAAAAAGCAAACCATTTTCAAGGATGCTAGAAAGAACAGGATATTAACAACAGGAATTACTATACTGTCACTGATGCAGAAAAAATACTTTGGAAGAAAATTTCTGTGATGGAAATACAGCATGCAGTGATAATATAACATTTCAGCAGAAACTCATGCTAACTACCAAAGTTATGGTTTTTCTTATTAGAGTTGATCTAGATAATCGGTATTTGATTTTTTTTTTTTTTTCCTTAAAGTAACCTTTGGCTTAAAATTAGTGCATTTTCAGAAGGTATGATTACAAGGAAAAGATCCAGGACAGGACAGTTAGAAAGCCAAAATGCATCAATGTTTCAATGGAGTAAACCGAAAGATGGGGTATTTAGGATCCACTATCTCAGATAAAAAATATTGGACTGCGTCAAGAGGAGTCAACTAACAGTTAAAGGAAGGCCACAGCAATTAATGCCACTTAGCATTAGATTACAGAAAAAGAGATCCTCAAACTGCCTTGACCTCTTTTCTCGTGCAGTTACAGGTTCAACTGATAAAAATAATAGTGCAGAAGTGGATGGCTGTGTGCTCTGAAAGACTCTATCCCCACGACAGAACTGAAGAAAATAGAATAATGCAAAAATCAACATGGCACATATTTAAATGGGTTAGAAAATGGGTAATTATAGAGATCATGTTGTTAAAGTAAATGCAGAATCTTCATGGAGTATCTTTCTAGAGGAGTCTTGCAAGGATCTTTCCTTGTCTGTGCTAATTAGCATTTATTGCTGCCTGGTGGGAAAGCATATATAGTCATTACTTGTAGGGAAAACAGGCTGGGAGACAGAGACAAGCCATTGTTCCGGGCCGACAGGGGTTTTATGGAAGAAGGTGTGAGCAAACACTGTCTGTACATGGTGAGAAATCATGTCGTACATTTGGGATCAGAGAAGGGAGGCTGTGCTTATGTAGTCTGGGATTCTCTCCTGGGCAACAGTAAAGTCTGAAAAAGGTCTGAAACATGGTTTTGCAGGAGTAATGCTGTAGCTGTGGTTTACAGAGTGCAGTGTTTCTTGGATAAACAAACAGAAAAATACAACAAAAATATATGGTTTATAGATTGGTGGTAAAACGACCAAGTGTGTGCTCTCTCCACTTCTAACACACTTCAAAAAGCTATTGGAAATCCTGCAGTGACTCAGAAAAATGCCAGGAAAATGACTCAAGGCTGCAAAACATGTCCTTGTATTGAGAAATTTGGAAAGACAGCTTAGTTTGTCAAAGGAAAGATTACAAGAAAAATTCCTTATAGTTGAAGTACCAACAATTGAGAGAGAAATTTGATGAGTATTTTTTAAAAGGGAAATTTTTTGTTCAATCAGAAAGAAGTCTCCAGGGGACTTCTGGCTCTTCCTATGAGAGCTGACTCTTACCTCCAAGATTGCTTTTCCTTAAAGTATCCGTTCCCCTGTGTCAAAAGGGTAACTAAGGAAAATGTTTCTTTTCAGTGTTTGAGAACACTGGTTGGGCACACAGGCGGAGTGTGGTCATCCCAGATGAGGGACAACATCATCATCAGTGGCTCTACAGACAGAACGTTGAAAGTCTGGAACGCTGAGACGGGGGAATGCATCCACACCTTGTACGGACACACCTCCACCGTGCGCTGCATGCATCTCCATGAGAAAAGGTGAGCCTTTGTGCAGAGCTCCAGCCACAGCCTGGCCCGGCTTTTATACACTTGTGCTCACAGAAAGTGAAACTTGGGGACCTCATCCAGCACCGAGTGAAACACAAACCAGGCAAAACATAAATCAGCACAAGGGAGGAGATGATTAATAGGAGCAGAAGCATAAGAATACTAAATGAAGAACTGAAAATTGAGTCATGTACTTCAAAAAGTCACAGTCTGTGTTATTTCAAAGCCAGTTCTTTGTTACACCATGATCCAGTCTCCCACACTAAGTAATTTCTTTTGTCAATGCTACAAACTTTTACTCATTTTACCAAATAACCTTCTAAGTATTGTCACTGCAGTATTTTATTTAAATTTTAACTGATTATAACATAATTTTTGCAATAGTAAGCCATGTCTTGATTCAACAAACATTGGCAGAGCTCTGTTACTTGGCTGTGGTATGGAGCAGTTGACAGAGAGATTGTTGCTTGCATTTCTTCTTTTTTGAAGAATGATGTTGTTTTTCTATATAAATTCCATTAATGTTCATTCCATCTCATTTCTGTTATTGCCTAAAAAACCTTATAGAAGTATAAACTGAAAGAAAATTCAAGCAGAATAATGTTACTTTACTAAAAGTGAAATTTCTAAAGATCTTTGTTTATTTGTTATAATTAGTCAATTCAGTTATTAAAACAGAAAGCCCACAGCACTGGCTGGAGCTCACCATGTTCATAAGCTTTCATAGGTAGATACAACAGTCCACAGAATTTCTCATGGCATTGTTTTGCTCTTCAGGAATGAAGTGCCTTTTTTAAATACTGATGGCTAATTATATCAAATAGACAGATCCCGAGGAGGTGAGTAGAGCAAGGAAGAAGAACACTGCAGTCATTTGAGACCTCGTTAAAATGTCACACCAAGCCAGAACTTTGGTGGCTGGTGCATCAGCTCTATGTAATGTCCCAAGTTAAAACTGAGAACCCCTTTGTAGCCCAGTTAGATTGCTGTAGTACTTTTATGTCCAGTGCTAAGTACAGGAGGGGCTTTCTCGTTGCTGCAGGGTGGTCAGTGGGTCTCGAGACGCTACGCTGCGAGTCTGGGACATAGAGACGGGCCAGTGTTTACACGTTCTGATGGGCCACGTCGCTGCAGTTCGGTGCGTTCAATATGATGGCAGAAGGGTTGTAAGTGGTGCATATGATTTTATGGTCAAAGTGTGGGATCCAGAGACAGAGACCTGTCTGCACACACTGCAAGGGCATACTAACAGAGTCTACTCGTTACAGGTATGTGATTTTTATCTGCTGCTTTAGTTTCCTTAAGTAACATTTAAAGTCAGTTTATTTCATCTTGTTTATTAAGCTGTGGGTACCTAGTACAGAATTATACAGACCACAAGAATACAGAGGCATCTGTGATAAACCCCTCTTTCATTTTGTTACACTAGTTATATGTTGCCTTAATTTAGAAACTGAAATTTCTTTTAGAGTAGCATTTTTAAAAGGACTCAGTAAAATAAAGCCCAAACCTCTATACCAGCAAGTTATGTTGTTTTGTGGATTGATGGGTTGTTTGGTTGAGATGTTTTTTTCAAATCTTGCATGTATTTTGGGGCTATGTTTTTGCTTTCCTCAAGAAATTCCAAACTTACTGTTTTAAATAAATCAGAGGATATAGCAATTGACAGTGTGCCAAAAACCCTATTGGATTAATGTTCTGATTTATGGAGATCTGTTTATCCTCATCTTCTAGTCCCATCTTCCAATTCTAAACTATAATTCACAGTAAGGCTGAACCTAAAATTTTAATGATCCTATGTAAATCTCTAAGCCTTCTACTTCCTCTTCTCTGAGTACAGGCCAGATATACAAGTGTGAGGCTTTTTCAACAGCAACATGTTAATGTAGGTGCAGGTTGTTATGGTGCTGCTTTGTGGCATCTCTCTATTGCCCACCAGTTACCCACAAAGCTGGCAAAGATACACACAGACATCATGTCTTGGGTCTTCTTACCTTTACTAACCCAAAACATCATCTTGTTCATTCATAGAGTCAAAGCATCACTTCCAGGCATTGAAAGGCAAAAGAAATTAATTTCATGCTTGTGCCTGTTCACACCACAATCTGGCAGGACTTGAAAAAGAAATCAACAAAGACAGTTCAAAATTGGGAAATGGCATTCAGCATGTAACTGCTCTGGTTTGTGACTCAGAAAGTGAAGCTCAGTGCTAGAGACATTTTTCATAAAGTATTTCATATCTCCCCATAATATATTAAATATGAACAAAGTTCCTAATTGGTTTCCTTTCCCAAAAATATGTAGCAAAATTTATCAAAAACTCCAGCCCTTCTCTTACATTCATATGCTGAGCAGTGTTCTCTAGACAAGCAGCAAGCAAGTTAAAAATGTTCTACTACCTACCTACCTACCTCTCAAAAATGTTCCATTGATTTATTTCATGTGGGGCAGTTTGGGAACAGATGTTGTTCTACCTTATCTTCACCACTGGCTCTTGTTTTGGCTTACAAATATTTATGTCTTGCTCTGATACTGCAGTAATAACGGATCAAATAACTGGATTATGTTACACATTGATATGTTCTGAAACAAATGGGAAGGGGAGGGCAAGTTGGAGGCTACAGGTGCTTACAGGTTTGGAACAAAAAGATTCTTTAAAATTGCCTGGTGGCTCCTGTCCTTAAGCCTGAAGTAGCCCCAAACAGCAGAACTCCCATAAATAGAATAATCAGATGGGATAAGCCAGTCCTCCATGGCAGGTTCTATCATATCTCGGTATTTCCCCACGTGTAGACCTAATATTTTCCAGAGATCCTTATGCAGCAGTTGAAGACCACTAACAATGCTGAGTTTTCTTACTCTTTTTTTACCTGCCTTCGCAGTAACCCACAAATTGTCAAGGTTCATGGATAACTCACTGACCCAAACCATTGTTTCTTTCACTGCAGCACCATCAATTTCTCTGGATGCCCAGCCTTAAACCTTCCTTTCTGAATACGTTATGAACAGGGAATACAATTTGTTTGTGGGAAAGGGGGAAAAGAATTCAAAATTTGTTATATCAATCAGGTTTAGATCTTTTTAGGATAGAAAAATATTCTCTAGTGTTCCCAAGTCTGTTGGGCTACTTGTCACTCCTTGTCTTTTTATCTGAAGTCAGATTCTTTCCCATCCTCTTTTGAAAGCAGGGGACCCAAAACAGGGTCCAAAGTCTTATCAATACTTGCTAGAAGTGAAAGGTTATTTTTTTATGCCTTCCATTCAGATACCACAGGGTCTTTTTTTAGTGTATTTTCACCAGGAATGCAGTGCATACAGCAGATAAGCAGTCTGTGTGCCAGTCACTCTCCATTCTTTTGAATCTAGGTGCCATGCCCAACCATGTCTGACTGCAGAAATCTAAGATACTCATTTTCTGCAGGTCTTATAAGAAGCAGCAGCCCCAGATAGTCGAGTTCCCTTAACTGGGTTTGTTCCTTGCCTTATCAGGTACCAGTCAGTCCACATGGACAAGTAGTGTCAGATTGCCCTAAATATAATCAAGATTCCTGTCCAGCCTCCCTTCTCCCAGGCTGCAGCTGTACCTTCATTCATTCCCTGCCAAGTTCAGATCTTCACACTTTTCACTTGACTTCTACACTCTTTGCCTTTGGTCAGTTCTACTGTTTCAAATGTCACTCAAATCCTAATGAAAACAGTAAATGCCAGACCTCTCTGAAACTCCTTCTGGTATTTCTAATAGTACTCTGAACAAAGTAACAGTATCCCTGCCTCAAATTTGTCTCCCTCTTTGTAAAAATACAACCAAGACATTTGCTGTTTCACGTGGCTTTTTACTCCATCACAGGGAAAAAAAAAATCTTATTGGTTAAGATAATTTTCACACAAATCTGTGTTTGCTGCTACTTACCACATTACAAAGGGCTTAAAAGTTCCTTGTGGAAATTGAAGTTAGGCTGATTGATCCATAATTCCTCTGTCCCATCATCTCCTTCAACAAAGGAAGGAATTGTATTTGCCAGCTGAAACCTGTGTATCTTCCATGGGTTCTCAAAGATAGCAGCTGATGTCTCTGAGACTGTCTTAAACAACTTGCCTTATGTGATTTTGTTCCCCCATTCTAGCAAAAGCTTGTACTCATTTGTCATTGGCATTAGTGCTGTGAGCCTACGCTCACATGGCTGAGGACTGAGACAAAAAGAAGTTAAATAGCTGGCCCCAATCAGTGTTTCCTTCCCACTGAGGATAAATGAGGGGGTTTTGGCCTTCCTCTTGGTGTGGTTTTTTTTGTTGTTGTTTTTGTTATGTTTTTGGTTGGGACTTTTTTACACAAGAGTGAAATGGCTCTTGCTAGTTTTATCTTGTGTTGTGCCCTGCCTTTCTGGTTTTGTCCCAGTGTGCTCTTTTATACACATCTATTGATCTAGTTTCTACTTTTGTACAATTCCTTGTGGTTTAGCCAAGTGGGTCTCAGTAATTTACAATACTTCTATCTTTCTTTCACACAGGATAGTTTGTGTCTTTAAGAAAGTGCCAACTGTCCTGAACTCTTCTTCCCCTCAGAGAATAGATACATAAAATCCTCATGGGAAGGAAGTCTTGGATTTTTTAAGTATTCTTCCTTGAACCTCACTGGTTTTATTCTACTACTTTTTCCCTTTTTTGAGAATTCTGGACTCTTATGTCATTGTCACTATAGCTCAAGTTGTTTTCCACCTCTCTGTTCTTTACATGGTCAACCCTCTTGGTCAAAAGAATCTTGTATCTTAGCCTGTATGCTTTCCCTACAATGACTGGAAAGTTACACTTCCTTACTCTACCCAATTAGGGTTACAAAATAGCTAAATTCCACATTTTTCATTTACATTTCCTTCCATTTTCTTATGTTGTGACTTTTGTGTAGATGATTCTGGAATAATGTTGTTGTTCTCCTACCTAAAGTCCCCCTGACTTGTAAAAAGCAAGGCCGGCTTTTTAACATCTCCTTTAGGAAAAGTACTTTCTCTTACTGTTGCACACTGCAGGGTAGTCAGGATCTGCTGTGTTTAAAGGAGATGTATTGCATTTCAAAGACCAGTGGCTCAGAGTCTCTTTTCAAACCATGTCCCTCAAGAGCCCACGTCTTCAACAGAAGATTGCACTGACCACGAAGCACCTGCTGTGGTATCAAACGTGGCCATCTCTGCTGAGTTCTTACTTTGCACTGCAGTTTCTGAATATATATAGTATCTAACCTTGCTTAGTGAATTAAATGTTTAATAACCTTCTTTGTAAGGTCCTAATATAATTGTTTGTAATAGATTTACCTTTCTTGTAGTTTGATGGTATCCATGTGGTGAGTGGATCTCTTGACACTTCCATCCGAGTTTGGGATGTGGAGACAGGCAACTGCATTCACACTCTAACAGGCCACCAGTCACTCACAAGTGGAATGGAACTCAAGGACAATATACTTGTGTCTGGGAATGCTGATTCTACAGTCAAAATCTGGGACATTAAAACAGGACAATGTTTACAGACATTGCAAGGTAAGTTTAAACTACCTTCATGTAAATCAAGCAGCCTACAGTGATCTGTGCTGCAAATTTTACATAAAAAGACTTTAAAATAATTACATACAAAGAAACAAGCATTGACCACTTAAAACTTAAATATTTTTCTGATGACAGCCGTATGATCTTTTTCTGAACTAGAAGAACAAAATGTATTTAATCTAATCTATTCAAATCACTTGCCTATTATGAAAGGCAGATGGTCTGGACTGATAGCAATTTGCTATGGGTATATTAGCCTAATAAGCCACAGAAATATGTAGGAAATTACATCTCAAAATAGACAGGCAATGTATTTATTTAGGGGTCACTTGAATGTTTCAAAGCCTACAGTTTAATTGGATCAGGAGGCAAAGTACACTGTCTGTTGCAATAAATCAAGAGATGCAAGTGGTAGATGTTTTCTTTATTTCAGTAAGAAGAAAGATTTTTTTTTTTTTTTCTTCATGTTGACAGTTGCCACTCAGGCATCATGCACACAAACACATGGTTGTGTTTCTCCCCACAAAAAAGGTCTTATATCATTCTCATATATCACATGCAGCAGTGCTGGCTGGAGCAGAAAATTAAATTTCCCTGTAAAGCAAACTCTGCTGCTTTAACATATATATATTTATATGTCAGCATATAACTGTCAGTATTTACTGATGGTGTAATCTCATAATAACACTTCAAGGGACTTGAGATGAACTCCTACAGTGGTCACCACATTGAGGATGGTTAAGTTCATTTTCATGGATGTCCAGTTTGCCCAACTGCCAATACACAGCACAAGCAGATCACTGAAACCAAGAAGATAATACTGGGGAGTTTTTTTTATACCTGCCTGCACTTCTTGAAAGCGTGGCAAGGCTTCTGCACCTTTTAATGTACAAACCCAGGAGTTATAACATAGTTCTCTAATAGTTCTAATAGATGGAAAGAGCTGTATGCAAATAGCAAGGTGTTTAGTCTAGATGCAGCACTGTCTGACATTGCTTTCTAATTAATTACAAATAGAAATGTTTTTGTTTACTCTTGCAGGTCCCAACAAGCATCAGAGTGCTGTGACCTGTTTACAGTTCAACAAGAACTTTGTAATTACCAGCTCAGATGATGGGACTGTAAAACTTTGGGACTTGAAAACGGGTGAATTTATCCGAAATCTAGTCACATTGGAGAGCGGGGGAAGTGGAGGCGTCGTGTGGCGAATCAGAGCCTCTAACACAAAGCTGGTGTGTGCAGTTGGGAGCCGCAACGGGACTGAGGAAACAAAGCTGCTGGTGTTGGACTTTGACGTCGATATGAAGTGAAGGGCAGAAAGATGAATTTGTCCAAACGTGTAGACGATGTTCTCCTTTCCCTCCCCCCTGAAAAAAAAAGAAAAAAGAAAAAAAAGAAAAAGGAAAAAAATCCCTTGTCCTTGGTGGTGCAGGATGTTGCCTTGGGGCAACAGATCCTAAAGACCTACAGACTACGAAGGAGAAGACAAAGATGACAAACTATAACTGACAAGAGAGGCTTTTGCTGTCTCGTCACATAAAAAGGCTACACTTTTGACCGGGGCAGCTTTGCAAAAATCCAACTTTAGAAATGAAACCAGGTGCAATTAATTTCTTTACTTTCCTCCAAATGCTCCTTTAGCAATTTGGAGTGAAAAAAAAAAAATGTTACAGTTCTTGTTAACAGGTTATTTTACCACAAAGATCTTGAAATAAGCTGCACAGGCGAGCCTGCTAGTGCACCCCTGGGTCACCCTGGGTCCCAGCAGCCCCTCCGAGCAACGCGCTGTCCCCTTAGCCCCACTCCAAGCAGGGGGTTGGACTGGACTCCCTCCAGGGTCCCTTCCAACCTCCATGAGCAGTCACTGGTTGACTTTCAAAAACTAGAGAGCATCTGCAATGAGAAAAACAAACAAAAACAAAGAGTCCATTCCTGGTGTGGAAAAGCTAAAATATTACTGTGAATTGTTTTGTACAGTTTTATCAGAGCTTTTTCTTCTTTTTCTTTGTCCTCTTTTTTTTTTTTTTTTTGCCAACCATTGCCAATGTCAATCACAGTATTAGCCTCTGTTTAATCTATTTACTGTTGCTTCCATCTACACTCTTCAACGCATAAGTTGCTCTGAGGTGGCAAGTTGTCCTGGATTTTGAGAGTCCTCTGATGGATTTAATTCGCAATGCTGGTGCTAGAAGTAGGTCTTCAATTAAGGGATTGTTGTCCCACCCCTGTACTGTATTCCCAGTGGCCAAACTTATTTATGCTGCTAAATGAAAAAAAGAAAAGCAAATTATTTTTTTTTATTTTTTTTTCTGCTGTGACGTTTTAGTCCCAGACTGAATTCCAAATTTGCTCTAGTTTGGTTACAGAAAAAGACTTTTTGCCACTGAAACTTGAGCCAACTGTGCCTCTAAGAGGCTGAGAGTGGAAGAGTTTCAGACAATTAAGAGTGAAGTTTGCCTGCAAATAAAGAATTGAGTGTGTGTGCAAAGCTTATTTTCTTTTTTCTGGGCAAAAATTAAAACACATTCCTTGGAACAAAGCTATTGCAGCCTGTTCTGTGGGGAAATTTTTCTTTGTGAGGGCTGTGGTGAATGGAATGAACATACATTAAAAAAAACTGACAAAATTTTTAAAAAATATTATAAAATACAAAAATTAAAATAAAGTTGCTGGTCAGTCTTAGTGTTTTACAGTATTTGAGAAAAAAACAACTGTTACAGTTATTGCTGGGAGGAACTGACAGAGCAAAAACTTACGTTTTTGTAAAGATGTCACTTGCAAACAAAATGAGAAAAGAAAGAGTCAAATGGTTTGCCTCATTCTCCAAGAGCCACAACTCAAGCTGAACTGTGAAAGTGGTTTAACACTGTATCCTAGGCGATCTTTTTTCCTCCTTTTTTGTTTTTGTTTTATTTATAGTCTGATTTAAAACAATCAGATTCCAGTTGGTTAATTTTAGTTATGTAACAACCTGACATGATGGAGGAAAACAACCTTTAAAGGGATTGTGTCTATGGTTTGATTCACTTAGAAATTTTATTTTCTTATAACTTAAGTGCAATAAAATGTGTTTTTTCATGTTAGTATGTCTTTTTTTTATTTTCTAGTTGTTAATTTAATATTATGTATCCCGTGAGGCGTAAAGCAGGTCGAGTTGCTCATCTTACTGGTAGATGAGTCTTGGGGCTTTTTATATAACCCTTCCACAAACAGGTGTGTGAGTGTCCTCTCCTTCAGTTGCCATGTAGGATTTGTCACGTGGGTCTGGACTAACATGCAGGAGAGACATTCGCTCCTTCTCACGAGGAGCGTGTCAGGACCTTGCTCTGGGGGGAGGCAGCTATAAAAAGCTGCTAAAGTACGTAAAACTTCTTCCGATAGCGTCTTGTTACTGCATCTTAAATTGAAACCTGATGTTTATTATTTATGGATTTCAATCAGTTGATTGCAGTTGACAGCAAAGAATAAATCCATAAATACAACCAAAATCAAAGTTAGGGTTGTAGGGAGCCTGAAATAAAGCTCCAGAACAAATAATAAAATAACATCATTCCACATCAGACCAACAGCAGTTTTATCAGAGCCCTGAAACCAAGGTAAGTCATCATCTGTCTCAGAAACTTAGCACTTGAGTGTCAGGTTCTGTCTCAAATCTCCTTGACCAAAATCATTGTTTTCTTCTGTGTAAGCTTTTCTTTCTGGGCATTGCATTTGCTTGTTTGTGACAGTTTTCCCCTGTAGAAAGCTGTCATAAAAAAAAGCAAAACAAAACAGTAGAAGAGAAAATGCATGGATGGAGAGGAAAAATATTTGTATACTTACACATTTACGACTATGTGCAAACAAAATTTAAATCCAATCTCTACATTATGCAAAACATGCCATGGCGAAGGATCATGCTTCCATCTGGCCTCTAGAGATTAAAAAGCCATCCGAACTGACTGAGCAGCTCCAAATTGTAAAAATCTGTTCCTTGGGTTGGTGCTTAAGGAAAAAAAGCTTGCAGCAAGCACTGACAACATAAAAGCTGGGATTGTCTATTATTTTTGTAAAAACAAAGAGTTAATCCTTTCCTGAAATGGCAGTGAAAGACTGCCAGGACATTGCATAGTTCTGCTGAGAGCGCAGGCCAGGACACTGAGCCTCCCAATGGCAGGAGTTGCACCAGTGTGGGCTGAAGTACTTGTGAGAGGGGATGGAAATAGAAGGGTAGAAATATAAATATTTAATGCAGTAAGCAGAGCAATAGCTTTTAAGATTATGCAATTCATTCTATGATTTGTAGAAATTGCAACAACATGTTTTCAATGTGCGAAGGCGCTGGCCTGATGGTGCAGGAGGATGAGATGTTTCTGAGTAATGTTGCGCTGGAGGGTAGGAATACAAATCTGGACAGAAGAGTGAACTGACAGAAGAGAGAAACTAACAAATCAAGGTGTACAGTCAGTTCAAGTACATTTTAGGGAGCCAATATGACCAGGAGGAAAATGTGCTTAACCAGAATTGAGAAGTTTTCCTGTTGACAGTGTAGTTCCAGCAGTATCTAAATGTTCAAATTAATACAGAATAACTTGAACTTGTTAAGCAAACCATATTTTCAGATTCCTTCATCACAGATTTAGGTTCAAATAAACTATTGGCTGCAAAGTCAAGATATGATTGACTGTCACATTAAATACAAAAAACAACACAGTACTTAAAAATATTTTTAGAAAAGCTTTTCCCATTCAATAAAACAAATTTACAAAGTCAATTGTGCTAGTGCTTTAAAGACTTCTAATTTTGTGAAGTCTGTTTAGGTTTGTAGGAGTTGCTTATGAGCTATCTGAACAACACAGCTCAATAAGCAGAAGTGTTGTGTTTTAAATGACAGGATTTCAAAGATGGGCCTGTAGTAAACACATTACATGTAAGAAACTGTTGGAGCAGTTTCTCTTTACACCCCCTTTTTGTTGATGTACTCACCATAATACAGCTCACAATATGAACTCTTCTTCTTTGGCAGCACGTGCTCCAAGTGAGACTGATTAGGAAACATCTTCATTCTGTGTAATTAGATTTTGATTTTAAGGTGGGTGGAGTGTTTATGGTTTTTTTTTAAATAAAAACATCTAAGAATACTTGTATAAGACTATAACATCTTTATGCTCTCAATACACAGGCACTTCTTGAATCCAGTGGCTTAGTCATCGTAAGCTATGTCAAAATACTGCAGCTATCCTAGAGAGATAACTGCAGTGGTGTTTCTGGCATTTCTGCTCTCTTCTTTTCATGCTGATTCCCCTTCTTTTAGTTTTAGCCCTAGAAAGCCTTATTTTCTACTGTATGTGAAACCAAGTCAACAACATTAAGATTTTTTTTTCATGTAATAATTTTTAATGGACCTTGATTTTATCCAACAGTAAGTCAGAGCTAGTATTGCCACTTCCTCCAAAAGCCTGTTCCTGTGGTCTCAATTTACTTATTCAAGAGATAGGACCAGACATTTAACAGCTGTGTCTACACCAATTTGTAGTTCAGATCAGCAGCTTTCCCAGTAGAACACAGTGCTGCCTTGGAGACCACTAATAGGATTCCTTCAGGGTGTAACTAAATCTGGAGCAGCTCTCCAGGAGCACACTCCAGGCACTCAAGCCACTGGAGGAGCATGTGGGACCAAACCAGAACTAGTCCAACACTTCAAAAATACATTCATGTGGACATTAGGTCTTCAAGACCAGCATTTTGTAATTGGCATTACAGTTCTGCTCCTACTGCACAGCACTAATTGCTGGTGTGGACATAATTATCAACAGATCCTCTCCCCCAGCATCCCTGGCTCCTCACTCGTAATCAGAACCAGCTCCCATCCCAACAGAATCCACCTGATATCACTTACAAGATTTTGCCAAAGCGAAAAGCTCAGATGCCTTCAACTCTCTCAGCATTCCTATGGAGAGGTTCTTCTGATCAGCTTATGGAATCTAGTAAAAAGAAATGCAAATCTCTTACAATCAGTCAGGTCAAAATCTTCTACCAGTAAATCAACACCTGATCATTCAGAAAAAGAAACAGTGAAGATGTGCAATTGTACAGAAGACCAAATAATAATAATAATAGTAATAATAAAGAAAAATTTGCCAGTAATGACTTCAGTCACTCTAACAAACTCTTTATTACTTAAAGGGTAATATCCAAGCCATACCGACCACTGAATCTTTAATAAAAGTGGGAATATTATTTTCTTTCCATCTCCTGCCATTCTATCTATAACCTCGATCCTTCTCACTGTGCAAAGATACACAGGCTGTGGAACGACGTTTAGCATTTTATGATGATACATGATGTTTATGATTATATACGAAGGATATGATCTATTTGACATACACCAGGATTTTCAAACTTCATCTAAAAATGGCATAAACAATTTTTCCAAACACCTCTTCAAGCATTAGTGCAGGTTTATAAATACAACAGATGTTTTTACATAAAAGCTGTTCCAGGTTTTTTCTGAGACAGAGAGTCTGACAAACCAGTTGTCACCAAAACGTCAGCAGCCAGTCCAGGCTCTTCCTCCCTGTTCAAGTTGCCCACTGGCCCAGCAGCTGCAGCAGTACTTCTGGCAAAGAAATGGTGCATTGTGCTACCAGGAGCATGAGCTGCCGAGGGGAAATGCTGCAGCACTCTGTGAGACTGCAGTAGCCTAAGAACCAATGGCTTTATGCCCATTTACACTGCATTGCTCTAGCCCAGCTGGGACAGGAGAGTCCTATAAAATCATAACTGAGCTAGGATAGAACCTCCCCAAGAACTAGAGATGGCAGAAATCATTTATCAGAGCAGTTGCCAATTCAGCAGTGATTCTAAATTACAGACTGAGACTTGGCCAAAGACATCCTTCAGCTCTCCTTAGTCCTCACCTCTGCCTCACTTAGATACAGCTTCAGCTCCCTGATCCCTACTGACAAGCTGATCTTGTCCAAACTTACGTGGTAGCAATACTTTTGGTGAAAGATAAGCTGAGCTTTTTGTCCTCTGTGCTTCTGGAATCTACCCTGTATATTTTTCCACTTAATGCACAGGGACAGCACAACCTCAAGTCTAACACTGAATGCTCCAAGGTGTAGTGCATGGACATGAGAAGACATCATTCATCCCAGAGTGAGAGATTCATCATCAGTGTCACTAAAATGATCCCCAGCCTGAGTGTAGACCGAGAAAAGTGTTCTAGACCTGGTTCAATTAGGTAAATTTCAAATTGATCTCAACTCCTTAGTTTTCCAGTTATGCCTGAAAAATAAGTACATCCTAAGAAGCTTCACAGTTAAAGCAGGATCATAAGTGTTGCCTCCTGGAAGCTGGGAGAGGTCATAGTATAAGGACAGTGAAAAAAACATGGAAGGCCTATGTAAGCTGCATCAGAAGTGACCTATGGAATTCAGGGAAGGGCAGATGACAACAATTTGGGGTTTTTGGGGGGCAGGGTGGGGCGGGGAGGCTTTCCAAGAGATCATAATTTTACATCCTACCATGGCTACTGTGGGGCATTTCATCATTGTCATCAACAAAGCACAGGAGTAAGATTTTTAATGAAGCCGTTAGCTGGGCTGCCCTGTAATTGAGGATACAACCAACCCTGTTAGCTCTGGCTCACCTGAACTGCTCTTACCTGGAGCAGATTGTTTGATGGAAAGATGAATGAAATGCCCCCAGACCTCCTCCTTGTGTCTGGTTCCTCATGTCTGAGATGCAGGTTTCACAGGCTGCTTGCAGTGCATTATTTGAGAGTGCTTTGTTCTTTTAATTTAAAACAGGAAACGTGGAATGTAGAAGATCCAAAAACTTCAAAGGCAGTTTCCTTTGCCAAAGGAGTCGCATTTAAACTCAAGTTCATTCTCTGGATTAAATATTCACATCTGACAGTGTGAGAAGATGCTCACACCTTTGAGAGGATTGATGATTTCTAAGGGACAGAAGGATTCAGACTATGGCTGTAAATATCAGTGTGGTAAACTGAGCAGTACCACTCTTCCTAAACTGGAGTTTTATTTTGAGCTCCTCAGTTAGAAATGAATTTCCGAATTTTTTTTACAGAAAATCTGAGTACTACATTCCCCCCCACCAACTATTTTCAAACTGCCATTTTCTTTTAAGTTTCCTGATACGTTTCAGAGCTGATTTTAAATGTTCACATTATAGTTTGGAATAAGGAAGAACTCAAAAGCTGCAAACTAGATAGGGCTCAAAAAATGTTCCTTCAGACAGTTTGCATTTTGTCTGCTTTGGTGTTCTTCCTGTCAGTTCTCAGGAGACAGAAGTGAATGTTTCAATTTACTAACATCCAAATTTTTCCCAAATAAACAAGTTTTATAGAAATATTTTTCTGTTGGTGTTTCTATTGCCCACTTAGCACACACTTAAGGCATGCACTGGATGGTTTTACCATTCTGCTGACTACTGCAACAATTCAAATACTCCAATTTCATGCAAAACAACACAGTAACATGATGTTCCTTGCGTCCATCCTTTAGTCTCACACATGGTCTTAGATTTCAAACCCAGGAATTGCTATGTGTGGATTTACCTGCTTATGGGCAGTCATTTCCAAGCAGAATCAGCTCTTGAGGCCTCACTGTTTATCACTGTTGGCCATATGGCACAATAGGGACAACCCGAGACAGAGAAGCAATAAGGAGGAGGAATGCTTTGTGTGAGATTCCACTAAAGTGTTCATCTTGTAAATGGGATATGGCTCCACTAAGCCCATAAGTCTCCAATTTGATTTGAAAAATTCAAGATTTCAGCCCAAATTTAAAGAGGCTCAAACTACATATTCATTTCTATATATACACATTCTCATCTTGGAATACTTAGAGCTTTACATATTTAAAAAAAGACTTGACAACGACATAATTTTTCTGTTTTCCTCTATTTACAACTCTTATTTTCTCTTTTCTTTGACACTCGCACTTCAATTTCCTTATGTTTCCTTTCCTCCTTTGTCCTGTTCCCTATGCTTTTCTTTTCATGTTTTACCATTCATGTCCCTATTTTCCAGATTTTTTATCTTCCCCATCTTTCTCCATTTGTGAATATCTCTGCTTTGAACTGTCAGAGCCAGCTCTCCTCTCTTTCCTCGTTCCAAGATCTGAGTTGGCGAGCTGGAGTCTTTTTCACACCCCTCTGTACATACAAGATATACAGGAGATACATGAGCCAGATGAGAAGAAAATATAGAGCACTCAGAAAAATTCATTTATTTTTGGGCATCTAATGTTTGTGTATTCACAGTCCACAAATAACTCAAAGGTCCAACAGGAACAGGATCATGCCCTCTTAAGCACAGACTGGTCTACCACCAATTTCACAAACAGCTAAGCAACAAGCATTGTCTAATTCAATACTAATCAAGCATTCCTCCTCCTGCTTTCTGACAGAGTATAGCATTTTATTTTAAAATTATGTTTTCTTGCTCCTAAGGAAATCTGTAATACGTAAAGGTAATTTTGAAAACGCTCCTCATTATGAAACATAGGTAATACATGATTTTTTAAATCTGTGCAGTATTTGGAAGTTACTTTTGTTAACAAACTTTTAGAAGGTTCACCTCTGGACAGAAACTGATCATCCTGACAGATGCTCATTTTATAAAGCTCTGTATAATAAATAAGAATTTGAGGCTGCAAATGAACCTATATTCCAAACTCCACAACGGTGGCTGATTTTCCTTCCGGTACTACCAACACAGCACAGCTGGGATAGCACGGTCTGTCAGGGGATGTTAGGAATAATATAGAAACCATGTCTAAAACAATCTAGTGCACATTGCTCACTAATTCTTAATATGCACTGACAGTGTAAGCCATAAAAGATCTGGAGCCAGCATAGGATGTGACTGTGGACCAGGTACAGTATCCTGGTGCTGCTGAGATTTTACTGTTCTAGTGACACAATATATCCCACTGGAAAAAGTCCCAGACATCCAGCACTTATCTGAGACTTGGCTTCTGCATTGTCTTAAGCCAACATAACTCCAAAGGATAAGCAACTATTAAGAAGGACACAGTGTCCAGAGCAACAAAGCCATAAATAAGACATCCTCATCTTTGCAGAAAAAAAAGCAGCAAAATCAACCAGACAAAACCCACACAACAACAACAAGCCAAACCAACAAAACTCAAACCCAAATCCCTGAATCTTTTATCTCTTTGTTTCAGTTCATCTTAATGATACTGTTAACAATTGCAGGTAACCTCCTCTCCCTGTAAATGTATTCCTACTCAACACACAGCCCAAACTGTGTATACCATACTCACAGATTGTATGGCTGCATTTACTCGGTGAGAAAGATAAATACGATTTGTTACACAGGTTTTTTTTATTTTTGCTTGTTCTATCCAAGCATTTTGCTCTTGCTTGTTTTACAAACAGAGCAGAACAGCAACCACTGTACTTCGCCCATGGCTTGAACCAGGCTGACAATAGAGGAGTGCTCCTGCTCATCCCTTGCAGGCTGAAGGATCACCGGATCAGAAAAAATAAGTTAGAATTAGACAGGGGTTCAAAGTTCAAAAAGCAGGACACGTGACAAGCATTGTACCTCTAATGCCTGAGGTGCAAAAGCCTTTCCCACTGGCAACCAGACGAGTACCTTGCACAGCTAACGGGAGCCACCACATAGCAGACAAAGGCAGCTAAACCTGACAGGAAAGGGTGCAGAAGCTCTCCCACAGACATAATGAGTGTACCAGAGAAGAAAAAAAACCTTGGGTCTAATGTCAGCATATTCTGATTTGTTCTTGGAAAATCCAAAAATCCACACGACACCCCCATTATGCAGTCTGCTTTATCAGACAGCACAATGCAGACAAAATTGTTGTGACAGGAAGACAAGAGTTCCTTTAATCTTTGACTTTCCAGACAAATTATCTCTAATTAGTACCTGAGTCCAGTTATTTGTGCACACAAACCAGAGCTTAAATTTTCTGCATCACAGAAGCACCCTGTTCCCAAACACCTGGACAGCAAGAGCACACACAGACATCCCTCCAGCCACCAAGCTTTCCCTCCAGGCTGGCCACAGCTGCCACACACCCAACAGACACTCTATAAAAGGATCTCGATCTCTCTCTCTCTCCACGGCTGTTTTCTAAAAATTCAGGATATTGCCCATAAAGATTCTTCTTCCTATTACTTTGGCTTTTGGTAAAAGCAATAAAGGTGAAACAAAAGACACTGCTTCATAGGCAAAGAGTAGCTGTGTGATAAATAGGAAGAAATTACTCTAGTCATAAAATAAATGAAGTGACAGTAGTAATATCTCATGGTAAACCAAAATTTACCTTGCCTGTATTTTAGGACACTTCTCCTGTACTTGGTAAAAGGCTGAAGACAACTAACTGAGGTTCCTGCTGTATTTTTTTCCTTTCCAGAAGGGATGCCTGTTTCAACCTGCTCTTCTTACAAAACATGGAAAACCTATTTTCAGTGTAACCCTTGTCTCTCTGCCCACTCAGAATGTAAATTTTACACTACTCTTGGAAAGCAACATGGTTTTCTGAGAGCCATTCCTGTTTGGAAGCCTGCTGTGGGATGTGGCGCATCCTCTGATGTCTGTGTTTGGTAGCAAGAGCACCCCCACTGCCTAGGTTTCCATCTCACATCTTCTCAGGCATTTTCCAGCATCCTAATGTGCATTGAACAGTAAGCAATTGAGAGTTCAAGCAAATAATATGGAGGAATGGATAATAAGCCCCTAGGAATGCATCCAGCTACAGTTATACTCCATGAAGGTTAGAGGCCCAATTCTTCCTCATTTAAATCTGATGTTGAAGGAATTCATAGTGCTTTATCCAAGCTACTAATTTGCAATTTTACTGCAAACAATTTACAATCAAATGAAGTGAAAGCTAGAAGCAAAGAGTACATTAATGACCTAATTTTCCTTTTGCATTTCTCTTCATTTTATCTTTCAGTGAAGACCAATCTTAAAAAATTGGATAATTGGCCAGTAAATAAATACAGTTTTTTTTCTTTTAATTATTACTGCATTAAAGCTGAACTGTTGGTATGAACTGCAGCATTGTCTTCTGCTGAGGACAGTCCTGTACGACCAACCTCCAGCAACAGAAATTGGGATAACGACATTATTTTTCAGACTCATACTTTAACAAAGTAGTATAAAAATGCTTCACAGTGTCTGAATAAAAAATCTAGTGTTCTGGGCTACATATATGCAATTTGTAAATTATACAGCCATGTGCATGCTAAGATGCTTCTTAAAAATACAGTAACTATTCTGTCAAAAACACAGCAGGAATGTCAAAGCAGCTTTCGTAATACTCCACTGCAGCTTTCTCTACACCAGGTGCACCCAAATCAGTGAGTTATTGTTTTCTTAGGTTTAGAGGCAGTCTAAAGGCATTGGTCAAGCACCAAACCTCAGCCTGGGGAAAGGAGCTAGGGAAGCTGGTTGTTTCACAGGACAGTGGTCAGTCTGAGCCTTACTCCTATGAGAGACTCCCTGCTGCCCTGTGGAACTGGCTCTAGTGGTGAGCTGATCTGCTGTGCTTAGCCCTGCTCATTTCCTTGATGTTGCATGGAAAAGCAGGAGGCTGCTGGAGGAGCAGAAACCCCACATGCTGCTCAGAAGGTGTTCAACATCTGCAGTGGACCCCACTTGTTTCACCTCCAGGTGTAGCTGCACTGTGTCTGCTCATTATGAGCCCAAAAGAAATGCACAGCAAGAACCTGCAGTTACAGAACTTGATCCCAGCATGGAGGAACAAGTCTGAGCTCTGCTTAAGATGTGAAATTGAAAGACATAGAGACACATAATTGGGCAGGAAGCTGGGCCTGGCCCAACTCGACTGAGCAAGGTATATCAATATGCCATCAAGGAGAGAAATGCAGCACAGTAAAAGGAAGTTTGGATTGCAGAACACACTCTGTCCAATGGCTTGAAATTGAAATGCTTTCGTCTTCTAGCTAAGCAAACACAGCACAAAGCATTCATTTGAACAGAAGCATATGACAAAAACTCAAGGTGCAACAAGCACTTCCCATATGCATACTCCTAGGCTGACAAAAGAGGCAGTGAGAACCTGTGCAGCTGAATCAAGCATTAGTACCCAGAATGAAAACAGTTATCCCAGGTCTTGCTAGGCTGAGAAAAAAAATAACTGAATTCAGATAATTTGAGCAGGACATTAAACATTACACCGCTGAAGAACAGACATGACTTTAAACATCCAAATAGTCTGAATTATTTTCAGGACTGAATCACAAAATGGTTTGGTTTGGAGAGGACCTTTGAATTTCATCTAGTCCAATCCCCCTATGATAGGCAGGGGCATCTTTCAATAAATCAGGTTGCTCAAAGCCCCATCCAACCTGACTTTTAACATTTCCAACAAAGCTACATCCACAACTTCACTGGGCAACCTGTTTCAGTGTCTGACCACTCTCACCATAAAAAAAATTTCTTCTTTATGTCAAATCTAATTCTACTCTTTTTTAGTTTAAAACCATTGCTCATTGTCTTGTCACTACAAGCCTTGGTAAAAAGCCTCTCTCAATCTACCTTGTAAGTCCCCTTTATATTTTATCTCATTACTGTTTTTACTGGAAAATCCCTTAAGGAATAGGCTAAGGAAACACAGACTGGTAAAATAACCCAAATGCCTTAGAGTAAAGCAAATCCCACACCAGGACTTAGGGAAGGCAGCAGTCTCAGCTACAGATATAAAGAAGATACAATTTGAAAACCATAAGCAAATGAATGAGATAGCTATTGAGAAAAGGGGAATATTGTATTGTGCAGGACCGTTCACCCTTGTACAGAACCAGCCAAGTGAACACCAGCTGCAATAAAGGCAAGCAGTGCTCGTGCAGTTACAAAGGGTGTGTGAGCTGCCGTCGAGCTGAGGCCTGTGCCCTCCTAAGGGGGAGCACTCAGGGAGGCAGCAGGGCTGATCATTAGCTCACAACCACAAACTACTTGGCAAAGACGGGGAGGAAAAGGCAGCTGCAGTTTTAAATTAGCTTTTGCGCTCTACTACTCATCTTGTAGCTGCTTCATGGTGGTCCAGCCTTCCAGGGCAAGGCAGAGGAGCTGAGAGATGCCAACTGCCAGTGGCCCCAAGGCTCATTACAGTAGCCACAGGCTAACATAGGTTTTCCTCAGGTAGAGATTACCCAGATATTCTTCTTTTCCCACCTTCCTTTCCTTGCAATCACCTTTGAATGCAAAACTGTTAACCTGAAAGCTTTCCACTACCCAATAAGCTTTTCAATCATTTCTCTATGCTAATGTATTTCAAGAGTTTAAATTAGCTAACTTGCATTTTGGCACCAGAGTAAGGCAGAAAACTTTCAGCAATGACCTGCGAAAGGTATTTGTGAAAGACAAATTTGCCAAGTGCTTTGGCAACAAATTACCAAATGAAAGATTAGGCTGCACAAGCAGAGGCGTAAACAGAAGATGTACATAGGAAAGGATCATTTTAGGACTATGCATTCAGTGTCAATCACCTTAATGTGGGAAAATAAATAAAAGGATTCACAGGGCAGACATCCAAAGAGTCCAACAGACCTAAAACGAAGAGGACACAAGAACAGATTACAAAAATTCTACAAATACTTGAAGATGTGAAACTAGGAAATATGCAGGTTAAAATAAAGAGAAGAATCTAAGCATTTACAGGAAGAAATCAAGATAAATCAGGTCGTTGGGAAAACGTTGCTTCACAGTAAAATTTAATAGGCAGTGGAATGGTTTCCCTCCAAGCAAGCAGCTGAAGTTTGGAGAACCTTGGCTTTAAAAGTACATTAAAAAAAACAAAAAAAAAAACCAAAAAAACAGAATAGCAATTTAGATTCAAAACTTGGAAAACATATAAGGCTGTAAATCATTGAGAATAGAAGTGTACAAGCTCTTAAAGGCTCCTGCTAGGGAGGAGAGAGAATATGCCATAGCATAGAAACACAGGCCTAAAGCTTTTCCCACTTGCAGTAAGCAATTCTCTTCCCTTTCTCTGCCAAGCCAATATCGACTTTTTTTACCATGTGACAGAGAGGGACGTGTTCTAGTGATGTGCAATTACTCTTTGGAATGTAAACAGTGCTTCCGACAAGCTGCTGTAATCTCAATGGTGGTCTCTAATGGAAGTTGTCTGCTTATTCCCATCTCCATTGGGACGGCAGCCTATGATGCAACTTCACTGTCAAGTCTGGCCTAGACTGTTCCCCTGAGACACCAGAACCATTCAGCGTGTTGAAAAAGTCATTTTAAGAAACATAGAAACATAAGTGCTTTATCCCTGCTTGACTCCATGCCAAGGGAATCGCACACGAACCTTGGGATGTTTCTGTGCTAAATATTATGTAACAGCTACTTCTCTTGTTTGAAATCCTCAGTTGTTTAACAAAATAAAAAACCACACAACTTCCCTCCAGCCTCCTGATAATTAGAAAATCTTCACTTTCATAGTCTACCAGAAACTGCCACAATACAACAAGGTCTCTCAGTTTCTTCATCTTCCTTTCCTACAAATGCAGGACTTTCGGTCTTCGAGCAAACTTGATTTCTTTTCTCCTTGTTTCTTACGTAATGGCGTAGTCAGAGCTGTTCCTTTCTGAACCATTATTCTATGTCATTAAGAACAGCTCTGTGCTATTTTTAAGCACCAAGATCCTTTAATCCCTTCATTAATTTAAATATATTCTAAAAGACACTTAGCTCTCTACTGGGACTCCAAAAAAAACACTCTAAGAGGAGAGTCCTATACAGGCTTCCCTTTCCAACTGCAACAGAACTGTCGTGCTTGTTCCCTGCAAGCATCAAAACTGGTGGCTGTTTCTGCTGCAGAGCAAAAATACCAACCTTCTCTAGCTCAGCTGCAAGACCAAGGGCTGCAAAAGATAGAGCCCAGTTCTCATGACTCATTTTTGGAAAAATCTCACAGGTCTAGCAACATTGAAGTCTGCAAGTGCCAGCACAAAAAGCTGACTTTTTTTTTTTTTTTTTAATGGAAGCTTAAAGGGGTTTCTGGAAAGTAAGGAAGTGTCACTTAAAGAATATAGGCAAAAGTTCTCAGCCAAAGATACCCAAAGGCTTTAAAGAAATACCGGTATCATTATCCTCATTTTACAGATAGAAAAAAGAAAACATGAGAAGGTAATGCCAATGTCAAGGTCATCAATTCAACTCAGATTTCCTGAGATGTTTGCTGAGACACAGATCCATTCTTTATCCAGATTTATTTAACGTCTAATGAAATAGTTGCAGAGAACTTGGCCTTGTTCTGAAAACATAAAAATTAGCTTGTAACACTGATTTTGTCTATACAAAATCAAGATTATATACACTGCCTTCCTTATTCTCTACTTAGTTTTTACTGAAGAGTCATTAGAACAAGTGAGCTTAGTAAAATAAGAACATTACTTAAGGCTTGCACAATATAATTGTACTTTAAATTCTAGGGTGAAATTTCTGACCTAACTGAAGCTTATACTGATGTCAGTCAGGCAAGATTTTCACCGGTAATGTGTGGTAAAAGGGAAGAAAGATAACTCTGTAAAGGCACTTTAAAGACATACTACATTCAAAGGGGAGAAAAGTTAAGTGAACAAAGTATTTCATGTAAACTCAGTGAGCTCATTTCCCAGATGAGCCAGATATCTGCTGAGCTTGCCTTGAAGGGCAAAAAGCAAAGATGGCTTCACCTCCTAAATGTGGCCTGGGGCACAGTTAGGATGATTTACCTTAAGACAGTTTGAATGCCCTTGCCTTATTCTGACTGAAAATCACATCTCCTGACAGCCAAAGACACTGAGACATTGAGGTTAGGTCTGAACCCGGTCCCAAGTCTCCAGAATAAAATGGAAAAGGCACACTACAAACATCTGAAAAGAACAAGTCTCTTCTCAAAAAGCTATTAAAGAGCGGCTTTGCTAAATGTGAGGGGGCAGTAACAGTAATTAAAAAGAATCTATTAATTGAAAAGCTGAAATTTTCTTGTACAATATCTGACACCTACGAGCAAATACTTACAAGAAAGCATAAGTAAAAAGTGCCAGCCTGATATAAGCAATGACAACAACCTTGTAGGTGAGAAAAGTTTCCAAGAAAAGTCTTCAAGAACTTTTGGAAGACAAAGAGATACTTAACAACTGGGAAAAGGCAACACAGAGTAGGAAAAGGAGAACAGAGAGATTCAGGTTTCAGTGCACCTAACTGTAATTGCTGGCAAGGATAGAGAACAACGAAGATTTCTTATTCTACTGGCATGGAGAAGATAGCAAGGTGATCAGTAGCAGTCAACACAAATGACAACAATCCAAACTCCTGTGGCATTATTAGAACCTATCAATGGTGCCTTGACCTACGTCATGCAGCCCTTCCATAGTGAACCAAAGGGAATGTGAGTAACATCAAGCATGCACATTCCTAGTTCAAAAACTGCATTTGAAGGATAATCACTAGTGCATTGTCTTTCTAAAACTCACAGCAAGCAGTCATTCCACTAATGCCTTGGGTGATGTAATACACTTGCTGTGTCTACAGAGGAGGAAAGTTGAAAAGGGCAAAAACTGATGGAGCTCAGGTATAGAATCCCAAACAAATCTAAGAAAATGGAAAAGTGGTCTGAAACAAATAGGAGTGCCTCAGTAAAGACAAACACTAAGTGCTATACTTCACTTGTCAGTGAGCTGAAGGTCACAACAATCAACTGCACAAATACTGGATGACCAAACAGGAGACAGAAGACAACCTGGGGGGTTAGAATGGCTCAGAAATCAAGTATCAGTCAACACTGTCACACTGTTAGGACAAGAAAATAAACCGCCTAAACATTACAGCATTAAGAGCTAACAAACCTCCCCCAGAGTAGTTTGTTCAGTTTAGTATTCTACATTTCAAAAAATCCACCAACTGTACATCACTTAGAATTTAGAGGTGAGAAAACAAGGATGAGCAATGTCTGGATAAAAGACTCTTTGGGCAAATGCCGAAAGAATGAGAGATGCTCCGTCTGAGGAAGAGAGATACTGAGAAATCAGCTAATATATATATAAAATGTATATGAAGTGCTGCAGCAAAGAGGAAGAAGTAAAATATCCTCCCTGTTCAGGGATAAAACAAAACAACCAGCAAATTTAATATGCCTGCTTAATTTTCGTAACAGCAATCCCTATGAAAAGATTAGATAAACATTAGTAGCAATGTTTGAGGGACAACTGAACTGCCCTGGAGATAGGGATTAAACCCAAACTTTTAAATTATTTTTATGACAAATCCTAGTTTTTAGAACACTGCATATGATTCACTCACTAGGCATATGTGTCATTTACAAATGACTATTTTCAATGTGTTTTCTCTCTCTAGAAAACACAGCAATTTTCTTGACTCTGATTTGTGATATTCCCCCCACAGTTTCTATCTACAGAAGCATTTAATTTAGAACTTTGCACATCAGACATGCACATTTGAACAGTATGCAGTATTCAGGAATCCTGGCTGAGTGAGGCATGGAGCCAATGATACTCTGAGAACGTAGGCAAGGGAGAAACAGGAAGGAGCAGAGTCAGCAGTGCTTGTGGAGGGAGGGGAACGTAGGCTGGGAAAAGAAAAATGAAAAGGACCTGGGGCTAGCCAGAAGAGACCAGAGAGTAAAGAATGTCAAAATTAGGGCAACACTCCAAATTTAAAGGAAAAAGTGATCTGTCCTGTTAAAACTCCACACTGAACATTCTGCTTGGCCTTTCCATGGTTTTTTATCCACTCCTCTCCTCCCCTCCTCCCCCACCCTGGGCCAGGATAACTGTAGTACAGAGCCATGTTCATACTTGTTCTACTTATTGAACAGGATCTTAAAATTGTGTGAGGTGGAGGCGGGACTGATGATGAGCTGTCAAAGAAACTGGAAACCAGAAATAATCCAATATGAGCTTCACTGGAAACTGATGTGAGAGCAGCTTTTGAGGGTTTTGCTTTTTGCAAGAGCCTGCAAACAGGAGCCTCACTGTAAACCAATATTTTGTTTAGAACTTCTTTCCAAATGGTAGATTTCCCATGCCTTCTATTTTCTTAAGAGAAAGGTGGGAGAAGACCATGAAAGTATTAAAATTTTCACTCCCTTCTTAGGCGCTTGGCAACTCTGCCATCCAATATACTGCTTCTTATTTAATTACCACTTCAAACAAGGCTGCATTGTATCCACAGTCAATGCTTTGCTTTGCTTTCCAACAGGCAGAGCAACATTGTAAAGAAGATTTAAGGTGCATCACTAACAGCCTGTAGGAAGAGAATACAATGTCCTCTGCAGAAAGGCCTAGAAGAAACAATGAAAGTGTGATACCTTGGTCAAAGAGGGAGAGCAGGGGAATTAGAGAAATTGTTAGCAAGGACAGTTAAAGGAGGAGGGACACATAGAAGTGAAAGGATGTGGAACTTCTCCCTTCAGCATTTATGTTGGACATTGAAGGTGTATGATGTAAAACATCCTTCAAAATTGATGCTACCATTTTATTCACACGGCCACAACACTTGAAGTACTGCAGTCACCAAACTGGAAAAACAGAACACAAGGACCTTGCTGTCTTTCCCTACTTTACTTAGTAAGCAGCAGCCACTACCTTATCTTCCTGCCATTCCCACCCTGTTTTATTTGCTATTGCATCAATAGTACCACCATTGCCAGTACTCCACCAAATGTTACCATTACTCCAAAAGAACAGAAAGGGCCCTAGGCAGCTTCTACTGTTTGCAGCACTGCATTAGTAAAATCAGTGGAGGCTGGATTGAGACACCTCATGCATCAGCAGGCACGAGGGCCTTCTCTGCACTGCACCACCCACCACTCTTGCTTCTTCTGAAGTACTGAATGGATGTCCTATAAGTAGACATGAAATCACTCAAGATGAGTAGAGAGAGAACATTTTTTCCAAGTAAAGTTCCTTATACTGAAATGTGGCAATTTTTGCCTTGATGTCAGAATACCCGGATTAAGTTGGGATGGTATTTTTCTGCCTGTTTATATTTGCATCTCTCTAACAGATGGAATGTAAAGCTGCAGCATTGGCCAAACTGAGAATTATTCTAGTGTAGGCAATAATAATGATCACAAATGGCAAAATGAAGCGAAAGTTCAAATTTAGCTCATCAATACATGATTTTCTCCTTGCCACAGAAAACTTGGCAATAACTGCTTCCCGCTTTTGATCCTTTTTGAATGCAGCCAGAGAAATCCACCTATACAAAACTGAGATTTCAGCATGGGACTTCCAAAAGTCATCTAAAGGACTTCAGAGCATAGCTGGGCAGCAATTCTCATGGTTCTCCTACACAAACAATACCAACCTTCAGAACATACCCAGGGAACATTTGTTCCCTAAAGGAATAAAAATTTAAATTATCTGTGTTTCCTACCAAACAGGATTTTCAGGATTTCCTTTCAAGTAAACCAGTGCTGTTAGACTACTCCATAGCTGAGAAGTGTGGGAACTGCAGCACTGAGAAGCTGGGAATTCAGGCTCATGAGGTGTCACAAGTCAGAAAAACATAAGTTTCAGCTGCCAACGAGCAGGTGCAGAACCAAAGAAGCTGGGATTTGGGAAAAATGGCAACTTGCCACACTGCCTTTAAAAGGCTAAGCAGACATGAAACCAACTCTCCTGAGTTTTTTGAAAGTACACCTGGAATTTGTTTGGAGGTTTTTTTGGTTGGTTGGGGGTTTTTTCTTTGTTTGTTTGCTTTTACGAAAAATTGAGACCTGAAAATTGATTCTGAATGAAATCTATGATCTTATGTCACTTAGGTAATTTAGAAAATCTGACTGTCCTGTAACTAATATGAAAAAAACACCTGCAGAGAAAGATTAGTAAAGGAGGATAAGTTCATCTCTGCATTCAACAAAGCTCAGTTATACTTAGTAGATTTCTGTAACAATATATTATAGTACCAAAAGAATTGAAACCCATTGTCAGCTTTTTGGTCCCAAGACAAGCAAGGAAAAATCAACATCACATTGTGAAGCTTATCTGGACTGCTAGGTACTTGCCAGACTGCAACAGTACAGTATATTTTTGGGGTGCTCAGTGCTAACCCTTCCTTGTACATGAAAATCTTTTCAAAGGTTTACACAAAGGCTGCAAGGTCTACAGATTATTCCTCTCCATTTTTCTTATTATTAGATAAAAACAATTTGACTATCCATAAATGAAGCATGAGATCCACCAAGAAACAGGTAATGGCTGGGCACCTCTGAGGGGCAATAAAATCATGAGTATTTGGGGGCTGCCTTAAAAGAATTAGAAATATTTCAAAAATAATTTAAAAAATGTTTTACATAGTTTTTAAATTCTCTTCTTCCTCAGGTACAAGACCTCCAACAGATGAGAAGCTACATATCCATGTCAGCACTTAGTTGCAAAGCCATGCATATATTTAAACTGAGATGGAGATCCCTGAAAGACAAAACACCTTGTCAGGGCTTCAAAAATTTTATTAAATTACAGCTTTCTACACTATATGATCATCTTACCTACTATAGAAAATGGTAGGTAAGGTACCAAATTAAATGAGCTGCACAGCCACAAGGCGTAGTGCAAGAAAGAATCCATTACCTAAATCATTTTATACCTAAGCAAAGGGAAAATGTAAAGGCATTTACATTAGTGTCTGACATGAATGTAAACCCTGTATTACTGATGGAGAAGTGATAGTACAGCTGTCCATTCTGTGTGTGATTGCAATACTGGATACTGGGCCATGCATTTATCAAACTGTCCCTTCTATTTAAAAATGTATTAAATATGTGCATGAATTCTGCATTATTAGCTAGCAACAAAGCCAAGAAACTTTTTTCTACTATTTTTTATTTGCCATCAATGCAAAATTGAGGTCTGAGAAGTTATTAGAAATATTTTTTTTCACTGAACTTCTACACAAAGTTTATGTGTTTCTGTTAGAAATGGTTTTTATTACAGAGTCAATCACACAATGCAATTTAGATGATAACCATACTTAGATTTTCTTTTTCTACCCTTTTTCAAAGCTCTGAAAAAGGAAAAAACATGCAAATGCTGATCTGGACATTTTTTAAATGTGGAAATTTTCTGGCTCAAAGGACATTTCTACAAGACACAATAAGCTGAAACAAAATGGGCCAAATTTTGCTCACTATATCCATGTGCACAGTTCAGCTGAAATAAGTCTGACTGCCTCCTAAACAGACCCCATCATCTGAGAAATCCACAGGCAGCAAACTGAAAACAAAAAGGGAAGATGAAGTGAAATCAAAGAATATTCTTTGGTCCATAGTTGGACCATCTGGCAGTAACCTCCCTGATGTCAGCATATTACTAAGCACCTTCACGGATGGACTCCCAGTGACTCAGAACTACACTTCCTCTGCTCCTTGTTTGCTCCTGAACAGCAATTCCCTACCTAATACCATGGGAAACCGATGTAGCAGCACTATGAAAAAATTAATGTAATGAAGTGCTCCCCAACACTGCCTTGGTTTGTTATGGAATTCACAGCTTTTTCTTAAAAAGAGGACAGGTCTTGTCTAATGCTGTCCCTAATCTCAATTCAGAAGATGGCATTCTGCTTTCTAAGGTGAAGTTCATCATCAAGCAAAGAAGAAGAGAGTAAAAAAAAAATTCCCATCAAAGTCATTAAATTAGATTGATATGGGGACTATGTTCTGCTGACCACAGTTTGTGAATGAATACACATCTGGCATAATTTATCATCATACTCCCTATGTTAATAAAATACTATAAAATGATTATAACATGTACTGGCATGTCAGGTCACATTCAAGACAGTTGATGAATGTTCAAAAACTGTTAAAATGCAAGGAAAAGACAGCCCTATCAAAATGAGAACAGCCCTTTAAGAACATTATTTCAGTGCTTCTCAATTGCTGTTACCAACTCAGCTGGTGAGAAGTGAGATACCAAAGTCATTTTCCTTTCTCGTATAAAATGACAATGGTTGACTTTTTTCCTTTTTAATGGAAACCACTGTATTATTCATTTTGTTTCCATTCTTATTCCAAGAAGATCTGTTTTTGTAAACAGCCACTGAAATGAAAACCCATGCATACATTAAAAAAGACTAAAGGCTAAGTAAAAACAAACAGATGAGAATTTCTCACCCATATTGCACATGACCAAGCTCTCTCACCTTACCATGATTAGAAGTTTCTTTCAGAAAATAAAGTTAGAGAGAACTACACCTTTCATTTTCACAGCTCCATTATAATGATACATCATAGAAATAATTGTCTGCTATAGTCTTGTAGCAAGTATTTTTATAATATCCAGTTAGAAGTCATGTCATTTGACTGGTGAACAGTATATGCAATGCCTGCATTAAGAATAGGAAAATAATATTAATTAATACAGTCCTGTAAGTTTGACCTCAGGAGTTTGGGAGAATTTAGAACAGATTTTGAAAGGATGGTTAATGAGTGACATGAACCTAAATGCAAAATGGGCTAAAATTTAAAGAGTTCTCCAGATTGACATGAAAAGATAATCTATATTTTAGATAAAGACAAAAGAAATTCAGTCAGTCTTATATAGGTAGATTTGAGTAAAGCATTTCCAGTGTTTCAAAATGATATGTCAATTTAGAAAGCTAGTGGGTAGGCAGCTATGCAAAGGAAAAACAGCAAAAAGAAGTAATAAGGAGGAGAATTTCCAACAGCAGGGAGCTTGGCTACTGGAGTTTTTCAAGGAAAAATCTAGTTTAGTATTTTCTTTACTAACTTTGGCATGAACAACTGGGCTAATGAGAGTCAGTGATGTGGGGTGTCATTGCCAATATAAGAGGATTGCAATACATACCCCAAAATAAATGGATTTCTTTGGTGACAAGAACAATATATATTGGACATGAGTCCCACATGAACAAAAAAAATATTGTGATTCTGCACTTGGGAGCTAACTGCAAAAACTGCTGTAAGAAGCTGAGAGCTCATCAATAAGAAATTACTAAGGTGGAGAATGAATGGTCTGTAAGATTCAGCTATGAAAGAGACAAATGTAATGCTAGGAAGCATCAATCAAGGTATTTTCTGTAGATAGGAAAGTATTTATGCCATTGTACAAGGGCTTTCTTTCAAAAACTGCACATGATAATGTCTTCAACATTTAAGACACAGATTCACAAACCAGAACAGGGCAGAGAAGTGCTGCTGCAACCATTCAGAAATACACAACTTAAAAGAGAAGGACAGAGAAGATGAGATGTTTAGACTGATAGAAAACTATGATGTTATCTGAAGGGGAAAAAAAAGCTGATAAAAGATTTAAAAAATGGTATGAACTGGCCACTGGGCTGAACATTAGCAGTGGTTTCTCAGACATTAGGACAATTTGGTTGCAGAAGAGCCAATCACTGCTGCAGTGACAGAGAGCAAAAGAAGAAACTGTTCAAAGTGTCTTCTCCATTAGAAAACAGAGTCACTATATTAATGGTGGTGCTTGATATGTTAGAGCTTGCAATAACAAGGCACTCAAGCTGACACTTTCAATTGTATACATGTGAATGTGCTGGCCTGCATTTATTTATAAAGTAAATAACAATGATATCCATGACCTATGAGAGAAGCAAGAAAAGCCTGCAATTTTATTTACTTTATCACATTTCAGCAATCGAAAGCAGAAAAGAGCAATTTAGAAGAGATTAGTGGGTGCTACTGCTTTCCACTGCATTAGAGGACATTTTCACAGGAATACTGACAGCGTGTCTTAGGGAACGACACTGATAGATGAAGACAGAGTAGTGAATCAAAAGACATGCAGATCTTCTCTAGAAGAATCCCAGAGTAATGAAGCAAATTACTTCTGTGTATAATGTTTGAAGTGTTTTTGTTTTTTTTCCATAGGGTGCTTATTCCTAAAAAAATCCAAGACACTAATGAGAACAGATGTAACAGACCTTCCCCTATGAGTACAGCTAACTAAGCACAGCACACACAATGCTGTCTAGCTACAATGTCTGGCCTATAAATTTTACAGCAAACAAATCCCTAAATTATCACACTTTTAACATATATTTTTTCCATTAACATTAAATATTTGTATGAGTTAGCTTTGTTATGGAAAGTAGCTTCATGCTGTCCATATTTCAATACTAAATATTAGCAGTAACATGTCTGTCCCTCCTCTACTCAGTGTTATCAAGAAACACTTAGGAGTCATATAGCAGCTCTTACTATCAACTGGCATCAAATCTAGGCTGACTCTAATAGCACACAGTGACTATGCTGGGCATGGGTGGGTTTGCTTTGTTCTCCTGGAGGGGAATTTCTGGCAGCTAGTACAGATGCTAGTCTGGCATCTCACACAGATGCAGATTTGACAAATAGGACTGAAAAAGGTGAAGAAAATTTGAAGGAAAAGAAAATAAGTCTGCTATTTTCCAGGAAGGATGTTTAACATTGACAGCAAATTCCAAGGTGTGTTTAGTTCAGCTTGTCTGGGCCTGACATCACTATCTCACCTATGCAGAGCAGCTTGATCCCCAAACCCACTCCAGACCTAACCACTCAGCAGTATTACAGCCTTGAGAGTTGAGGGAGCTGGCCTCAAGGAAGTACTATTAATTTCTGAGGTGAAAAAACAGAGATTGACACTCATGCTTATTTTGCACCATAAGTCCAATCAACAGCACTCAGGGATAAGCCAAACAAAAATGAGGCTTGGCCCCTTGAGTACACATATAGGGAAGATTACAATGCACACCATTTTGTGCATCAAATGCAAATCATACCACACCGTGTGAATGGGTTTCTGGGATTATTGGGAGGTCTGAGATTCCCTGGATGCACACAGGGACAAGAGAAGAACAGACTGATGAACAAGCAGCCTTCTTCTCATTGAACAGCTTCCATGGCTCACACAAATCAATTTAACATGGCTGTTATGCTGCACAGAAAAAAAAATCCCAAACAAAGTCCAGCACTGCTGGAACTTGATACTTGCACAATACACGCTCTCCTGAGTAATCTGCAGCAACCAGACATTGCCACTGCATGAGTCCCATCTCTGCAAAGGGAGGTTAATACACACCAGTGAGAGAAAGAATATTCTTTTCTTGCTCACAGCTTTGGCTGGGACATGATGCAAAACAACAGCTTTCTTACCCTACCTAGAGAATTTCCCCACCTCATTCTGAAAAACCTTTCCATGAGCATTTGTTAACTCATTCAGCACCCCTGCACTAGGCCCCCTTTCTAAGCCCTGCCTGAATAGTGTGATTATGCCATGGTACCATTTATTCTGAAGCTAGCAGAGCCATGTGAGGTATTGGTCACAGCTTTCTGAAATGCAGTGGGAGCTGCTGTTGCCCTGGGATTCCTGCTGAACAGGTGGGCCAAGAGGCCACTGTTTAGGGCAGCTGAAAGATGCAATCACACAGCTGACTTGCAGCATCTCACTTCCACAGCAGAGCTGAACCCTGAGGTCAACAGGAACAGGCAGACTTCCCAACACCAGAGACAAGAATTTGCCTCCGTGGTAAGGAGGGGCTACTGAGTCAAAGCAACCATGTTGAAGCCAACAGGGTCTAAAATACTACATGGGACCAAGCAAAGAAGATTTTTGTTCATCTTCATTCGCCTGAAGTTGGCAAGGATTTACTGAGGGGAGCTCAGTTTGAAAGACTTTCCCTAGTCCCTTTAACACACTGCTGGGAGCTCCCACAGCCCTGGGTGGTACTCCATCAAAGTGAAAGAAATGTGGCAAGACTGGGTGCAGGGGCAGGCATGTCTTATTCCAGCTGTGTAAGTGTCACTGCAGTACATGACCCCCTCTAAGAGTTCAACCACCCCATACACCTTTTTTTTTGTCACTCAGCCATTTTACAAAAGCCCAGCCAGAGTGTACCAAGGCTTACTACAAGCCTGGACTGAGAGATTTGAAGAAGGTCTTGGATTCACATTAGCTTCCTCACGCTTATCTACATTATTCAATATAAAAACGTGCCTTCTTAAAAATATGGCCTGGGGATCTCTGAATTTTGCAGCTTGTAAACAAACATACAAAAGGTAATTAAAATGAGGAGGAATATGAGGCAGTTAAGAGTAAGGTAAAGTGTATCACAGAGCAAGTGGAAGAGCAAGAGCTTTGTAGAAATGTTGGATTTACTCAGTGAACAATTTTCACACTGAAGGCTTAAAAGTGTTTTACTTGTTTGTATATAATGTTACTCTACTACATCAATAACCACAGAACTGGTTTCCTTCTATTTCTTGTCTTTAAATCTTGTCTCTGCATCTCATTTTTAACACATACCAAACTGACTTTTTTTACCCCAAATTATGCAGTCCACTGACTGCAGTGTGTTGGAATCACACCTAAGTACTATTTAAAAATGTTTTGTGGACCTATATGGAGGATCAAGAGTAAGGAAATCTGGGATTTGAGATTAAGCCAGCAGAATTTTCCTTTTCATCTGCTAGCATTAAAAACTTCATTTATCTTCTGAAAAAACTCACTAATTTCCCATTGTCAGATAGCATGGCTGCAAATGAACACTGTGCCTCTGCAGTTGTTGAGTGCAGAGACTGCTGTATCCAGATTTGCAGCTGCACAGCCAGATGGCTCCAAGTGAGATGCCCCATTGTGCAACCAATAGGGGCTGGAAGAAAGGAGGAGTATTAGAGAAGAAAACCTAAAGGTTTCTTCAGAAGGAATTCACTTGAGTGGCTACAGTCCTGTTTCTCAGCTCAGAATGGGAAGTTGGGGTGAAAGGACATGACCTTAAAAGCCCACGAAGACCAGCCCTGCCAGTGGAAGTCCAGGATGACAGAACCCTTTTCCAAAGTTTAGGCAGCAGCATATCACCACAACAAGCCCCTTCCTTCACAGGACAAAGAAGGACTTCCTCACTAACATACACAATGTCATCACTTTGAGTGAGTATTCAACTGCTGCAGTGCTGGTAGAATTAGAATCTGCTGTAAAGGAGGAGGCAATGTGCCAGCTCATAAAGCCTGAAAACTCAAGGACAATTCCTGCTGGATTTGATCAGCTGAGGTTCAGAGATTGGCCACATGACAACTGCCACATACCAACCAACAAAACAGTTATTTTTTCATGCTGATTTAAAACCTAGATGATCCCTCCAGAAGATTCATAATCAGCAATACTGAAGGAGTATAAAAGAAATCTGAACCTCCTTCCTTCAGTGAGAAAGCAAATTTTTTTCTTATGATGCTCCAGTGTCATTCAGGATAGCCAGATTCCCTGGCTTTGACTGGTCATTTGGCAAGGAGACCTGAATTGTTTAATTATTTCTCAAGAAGGAACAAAATGACAGTGGAGCATGCATTTGGAAGGCAGAAAGGCAGGACCTAATGACAAGTTTGCAAGTTGCTGAGCAAAATCTGCTTCCTGTGATAACTGCTTGCTGCTTTTTTAATATTATCCATGATGTCAGAGACTGATCTGCACCCGCAGAGGCAAAGACAAGAAGGACAGTAATTGCATAAGTACTGTTGCAGATTCTTACTCTGGACGCAGGGAGGGACTTGCTAAAAGGCAATGCACAAACCAGTAAGACATGCAGTGCTGTTCTCCATCAAACCAGCTTGTGCCCAAGGTCTTGAAGGGCAGCAGCATCAGTGCAAGCAGTTTCAAAGGCCTCTGCTGTTTTGCATTATGAATGACAGCCTAAAATGAGGTCAGCTTTTGTCTGCAACAACTATTTTACCAGACTCTCAGATAGCTCCTCTCAGACTACAGGGTTTTATTAAATGGGTGCACAACAAATGAAATGTACCAAAGCTTACTACAAGGAACTTGGTCTCTGCTTCTGTTACAGCTGAACCCAGGGTACTTTCATAAGTTTTGGTCTAAATGTCACATAAGCACAGTAACAGAACGATACTCACTTCTCTAACAGCACCTTGCACTCCAGTGCAGGAAGGTAGGAAGTGAAAGAACACTATGAAGAGTC
The DNA here is from genome assembly GCA_013398275.1 of Promerops cafer. Classification (NCBI taxonomy): domain Eukaryota; kingdom Metazoa; phylum Chordata; class Aves; order Passeriformes; family Nectariniidae; genus Promerops; species Promerops cafer. The sequence goes on along the minus strand of VZSE01007792.1, from coordinate 525,651 downwards.
TTCAGAGGCTGCTGAGTTCAATATTTGCAGGGTGTGGTAATGCTCCAAACCCAATTTTAATCCTTTCAAAGCCACTGCAATGACACAAAAGTGTTACAGTGTCGGCTCTAGGCATAATCTTCAACTATTTCCATGACTAAGGCTCCCATGTTCAGAATAGCAGAGAATTGATGCAGGGTGTCTGGTATCTGCTCTGCCCCATGGAAAAGTAATACTTTCAGTTTAACTAAAAGCATTGCACCAGCCTGTTATTGATGAAAAACACAATGTGTGTGACATGTAAAATGGTGGCAACAAGTCTTTGAGTTGCATTACTGCATCTGCTTAAAACTGCAAAGGTAAAAGCTATGAATCCAGCAGTAAGGAAGAGCACTGCAATTCTCCGAAGGCCAGGTGAAGGGCAGGTTATGGACAACAAGGAGTAATCCAATTTGGTTACACTAGCTAAGGTAAAATTTACAATGGCTATCAATCCTCATGCTTTAAGGCATAAACTGAGCACCATCTGGGGCCAGAAAGAAATTTCCCTCTGTGGTACACTTTAACACAATTGGCTGCGTGTATTTCTTCCTCTGAATCATCACATATTGGTTACTGTCAGAGACAAGATACAAGACTATACGGATCACTGGTCTGTTCCAAAGCAGCAATTTCTGTGTCGTTTGTTTTCTTCCCAGTCCTTACAGACTGCAATAATGATATTAGTGCCACAGCAGTCATTTTCCAATATATGGTAATAGACTCTCTGAAACAAACACCGATAGAGACTTAAATGACTCCAACAACTAATCAAAAGCACTAGTCTACATTTTTATGGAGTCCGAGTGATTTATCAGTTTGAGTGATTTATCAGTTCTGTTTTGGAAAACAAATATCCCAATCTAATTATTTGTATTTTTGAATTACACATCAAGCACATTATCTTGCACTGAATTTAACAATAGCAATAGTATGAAGAAAAAAAGCACCAATGATGTTTAAGAAAGTAATTTGGAATTCAGCTTTGAATTTATTTTAAAGGAAAGAAGTAAGTATTGTCTTCCTGACTGAGATTTATTAACACTCCCCCTTTCCATTATCTGAACATTTCACTTGCCCTAAGGCACATCTGTAAAGACAGTGAGAGACTGCACGCATTTTCTATATCCATAAATTACAGATGTTGCTCTGAGCTACTCATCTATCAAGACAATTTTGCATAAGAGTAAGACCAACCTGAAAAGTATCCATCTAACAGAGAATATACAAAATAATTAGTAAAAGCATGCAGTCTGCAGACCAAATTTGCCTTACCAGGAAAATTCTTCACCCAAAGCTTTATAATAGGGTGTGACAGAACACAGGGAAACAAATCAAAGCCCAAAGAACACTTCTGGGTATCAAAACAAAGAATTTGATGCATCAGTAACATGCTGTTATAATAAACTCAGTAAAGACAACATGGATAATTTCAGGACACCTGTGTTGAATAACTTATGCCAGCTAATATTTTCCAACTAATAACATTGTGTCATATATTTTATGTGTTAGCATATCTGCTGTAGTTTGCCTATATACATCAGTACTTTGTTTCCATGAATATGCTGTGTGCACCTATGGAAGAACAGAGGACTCGTATGTAACGTAATATGTGATTATACTAAAGCTGAAGTGTACAAAACAAAAAGGCAAACAGAGGACAAAATGCAAGCAGGAGTTTTACAAGGAAAAATTTTGCCATCAGAGAGCCCAGTTACTGTATCTTAACCTTTCCACTTCCATAGGCAACGGAAAAATTAATAAATGCTGAGAGCAGATAACAAGATTAAGAACACAGAGATTAAGAACACAGAGACTCTTCTAGGTTGCATAAAATACACAACATGACTTAGCTGAACAGAAAGAGGGAAAACGGTACTTGTATGAGATAAAAGAAAGTCGCATGCTGAAACACTTAATGCCAATCAAATGCTTATCCTAAACAGAAGACAATGCTGCATTGCTACGTTCAGAGCTGGCTGAATGGAAAAAAGACAGGGGTTTCATGTCCAGAAAAATGTTCCTTCTTCTCTGCAATTTGCATTTCAGAAATAATAAAATACCCTGGGTTCCCCCAGGTTCTCTCTTGCACAATCTCTGCAAAAGCCACTGTTTTCCTTTGTTTTGTAACATGCTTTTGTAAAGATGAAACTCCAGGTTTCTAAGGCTATGACACAAGCTGTTGGTTTTCTTTTCCTCCTCACCAAAACAGAAATCTTCTCTGGAAAGAAGAGTACTTCAGTTCTGTTCTGACTTATGCAAATAGAAGAGAAAATGATATGGAAGCAGCTGGAACACATGATACAACAATACTTTAGGTTTGATTTCCCCACAGTCAAACGAAGAATGTCTTATGAAACAAGGGAAGGAAAATGAAACACACTGGAGTAGGAAATTATTAGCCACTTCTTATAAAATTATTTCCAGCTAGGAAAAAAGTGGTTTATATCAACGCTTCCATCTCTCAGCTCCAAGGAACCCAATTAAAATTTCTTGACCACCCACGCTGCACCCATTAGGCAAGACTTTCAAAACTGAGTGTCTGTCAGACTTACATCTGCATGTAGGTACTTATATGCTCTGATTTTGCTGAGCACCTAGTAGTCCTCTACAGATTAGAACAAGAAGTGCTGGGTAACCAGAGAGACAATTCAAAAAAAAAAAAAAAAAAAAAGGTTTTTGTTTGTATCATTGCACTGTTTGGAGTCTACCTGTACAACTCTCAAGAGGCTGCAAAACACCTGATGAATAGAGACAGGCACTGCCTGTTTCCATTGTGAGCGCATTTCTCCCACCACAGAATTCCTAGTCCTTGTGGACATGGAGAACAAGAGACCAGAGTTAGAATCGTACCTAATTTTCTGGAAATCAGTGGCAGTAAGACATAGGGCACATTCCCCAAATAAGCACTTTAAAGGTTTAGTGGTGCACCAGACTTACATTAAACCTTCTATTTAAAACATCACTGTTTCTCACACAAGTGAACCACTGTTCTTTAGAATTCCATACAATAAGCCTAGCAAGTGGAAAGATTCTGACCACTTCATAACAACAAACATCTTTGCTTGATGATACAAATAGAAAAAAAACCCTGAACCTTCTTTTATTTTATCTCTCTCTTTTTTTTTCCTCTCGCATAGCAAGTAGATTTCACAAGAAGGTTAGTAATGAAACCCTAAAAATAACATTTCCAGGAATAAAGTCAAAACCTGGAAAGGTAATAAATCATCTACTGTAAACACAAAGAAATTGAGGGCCATTTAAGTGAGGCAACATCTTTGATCCGCTTTCTCTCATCACCATTGAAATCTGAGAAAACACACAGAAACACGTTGTGTGTCCCCTCAGGAAACTGAAATACAGTTAATTAAGAAACAGATTTTTGCCTTTTGATCCTTCTAATAATTCTCCCTCTTTCTCACTGACATGTACACAGAGCGATAAGAGAATGAAGGGTTTAGGTCATTGCTGCTAGAGGCATTATTTTCTACAACCCTTCCCTCCCACAGTGCTATGAAGAGCTCTCAGCTCTTGTCTGTCCTCACTGCATATTAACTGTCTCATACGCACACTAATACTTACAAATAAGGAATGTGGTTGACCTGGCAACAGGATGTTTGTTTACTATTTTATCCACCATTTCTTTTAATAACATTAGTCTCGGCTAACTAGAGAACAGTTCTAGCATTGCACTGTTTTGCATGGGCCTAGTTATATCAATTACAAATAACAATCCCCAAACCACTCCATGTAGTGAGAAACTTCAAGAACATGTTTCTACCAAACAGGAAAACAGACGAGCGTAATCAAAACCTTCTGTCTAACTTGTACAATTCAGTATTACTTTAGGACATTTTTTCCCCAATATGCTTACCTAGAATCAAAAGGACTGAGAATTATACTCTGCAAAGACGTCTCTGGGCAGGCAGGGGTCTTGTGAGAGGAAGAAAAAAAGGAGTCATTAGACTAGGGGAAAGCAAGTGACCAATCCAGGACAGACTGATAAATGAGAAATCTCTGATCAATGCAAAGGCTCAAGGAGACTGATGCGATAGTATTGTAAGTAAAGGAAGACCATATCCAGCATCTCCCAGCCTTGAAAAATAAGAACATTGGTATCTGAAAGTGTTAATTTGGGGTGTCTAACCTACGGTAAATTTACAAGGCCCTGATTTTTCAGAAAGGATGACTCACATCATCTGGAAGTGTAAGCCTCTATTTAACAAAGCTCCTGAAAAACACAGCAAAACAGGAAGGTGAACTCGTGCTCCCATTCTGCTATGATGATTATTTTGCTCCTATTCTGTATCAATCCCTGGAGAAGAAGCAGCTTGAGGGGAGATCTCATGGCAGTGTGCAACTTCCTGGTGAGGGGTAGCAGAGGGGCAGGCACTGATCTCTCCTCTGTGGTAACCAGTGACAGAACCCAAGGGAAAGGCCTGAAGCTGTGTCAAGGAAAGTTTAGATAGAACATTAGAAAAAGGTTTTTCACCCAGAGGGTGTTTGGGCACTGGAACGGGCTCCCCAGGGGACTGGTCACAACACATGTTCCAGAAACATTTGGACAACACTCTTGGGAAAATGGTGTGATTATTGAAGGGCCAGAAGTTGGACATCGATGATGCTTGTGAGTCTGTTCCAACTCAGGACATTCTATGGTTCTGTGATTTTGTACAGCTTTAACGATTCGGTCTGAATCTGCCATATGACTCAATGGTCTCCGTGAGAAAGACAGCATCAAGATGCAGTTAGTTGTATTACAGGCAGCCTGGGCCACATCTTCAGCTTAATTTCTCCAAATAAGCAGCACTACAGATAAGCTCTGATTGCTGAGTGCCACCCCGCTCACAAGACATTCAAACCCTTCCAGACTATCTCTGCAAGATTATAGACAAAACCATGAAACTTATTGCAACTCTCCTCTTCTAAATAAAGACGGCGGCAATCCCCAAGGCAGTTTGTGGAAGCAACTGTGGTGGGTACCACAACCCAGTGGTTGCCTACACAGTAACACAGCACCAGCATCTAACTTTGTACAAAATATGTAAGAGTATTCAGTTCTTTTTGGGCCAAAGTACTTAGCAATCAGAATAAACATGTTATTTTGTTTGATTACTCCCCCAACTCTTTCCAGTTAAATCAGGCTGTTACGCATGTTCTTGACATACATAGCAAAGAAGTGTAAAACCCAACAACATATATTCCTTTAAACTGAAGTTTTCCATCACCAGGTTCTTGCAAAAGTGCATTAAAAGACAGCTAATTTGAAGGAAGTGTTTGCCAGTAAAGGCTGGAACACAGCCAGAAAGCTACACTTTACAAAGATTTTAATAGCTATGAAATGTTTGGTACTTTGTGCTGAAATTAGTGAACAGGCTAATTTTTTCTCTGCAGGAGACTACACTCAAAAACCTGCAGCTGTGAGACCTGAGTGTATGAGTATGCTTGCCTACACCTGAAGCCATTTCCCCACCATGCAGTTTGAGCAGCACTGCACTGTTTAGGAGCATTGAGGAGTAGAGTGTCTGTAAATCAGGATTTTGAGTAGTATCAGCATCATACTGTGATGAACGTGCACAACATCAGTTCACACTCCTGCCTGCCTCTAGACAACAGCGTCTGTTCTTCTCAGAGATAATGATTGAATTTGATGGCTATATCCTCCAGAGTCTCCTCCCTCCAGCATTGCTTCACACCTGAACAAACCCAAGTGTGAAATGCTTCCACTCTGATTTGCTAGCAGTTAGAATGCCATCTTTACAGGGTACAAAAAACATTCAAGACAGCAAAAGTTCAATCTCTGTATGTAGTGACTCAGTAGGTCCATAGCAACAACATAAAAACATCTTCAATTTTTGCATTAGCAACATTACTTTTTTACACAATTTTTACACAATATCTACCAGACTGCCCACAGGCTTCCTTCTAGACAGAGCTTTCCAAATAAGACATGAAGCTGGCAATAAGTAAGCCTACGTGTTATCAAAACCAATCCTGAAATAGCTACAATGCATATTTGGTAAGTCCTCATCAACATTTATCAACAGAAATCTCCCACAGGAATTAATAAAAAAATGTCCACAGTACACAAAAACTGATAATTGATAAGGAGAATCGAACTTGCAATTACAGGCAAGTTTTCCCTCAGCATGAAAGTTCATCTCTTACATTCTTGTCAGTCCAGAAGCAAACTGATACAGAAAAAAACCCTTGGAGATACCTCACCATCCCATTCTGGACAGAAAAAAGTTCTCTGTATGTTATTGACATAGGACATACCTTCGCTAATCTGGAATTTTTTTCAGGTCCTTATTAATAAAATTCTTTGCTAAAATGTCAAAAAAAAAGGTGTTTGACTGAAAGGCATATCCAGCCCTTTCCCAACGTACTGCTGGTGTCAAGACTGTCTGCTCAGCACTTTTATGACCATTTCAGCAGCAGCCAATGTCAGCACACAGGTTAAAAAATAACTTTTTTATTCAGCTGAGTCAGACAAGGAGGCAGTCTTTGTAGAAAAGCCTGGAGGGCTTCCTTGCAGCCAGAACAGTTGCCTAGCTATAGACTCCTTGCCTGTGGGAGCATCTGGGGAGGGGGTAAATCTGGGACAGCACTTTTGGTATCCCCAACAGTGTCAGGTGCTTTCTGTCCTTTGACTACTTCATAGGTGCATCCACATGTTGTGCAAATGGCACTGTCACTCTGCACTGCTCCACTTATTCTGTATACACTGTCAGACAGGTACTTACAGTCTTCAGGGCTCTCTTAAGAACTCTCTGGCATTCCTGTTGTATGATGGGATTTGTAGGTTGCCTGTACTAAGTCAAAACTTCTGCTGCCTCTCAAAGGACAAAGTGGGTGCCAAATACGGAACTCAGGAATGCCCAATGCTCACAAGACCATCCAACTGGATACAACACAGGTACACTCACTGTGAACATGTCTGAAATACTTCTGACCGATCAGACATGTTCAATGTTGCCAAGAGAATGTTTTCTCTTGGCTCAGCACATTAAGAAATGGCAGGACTGCTGTTGCCACCCCAGAGATTCAGATGCTGCTACTGCTGTGGGTAGGGGAATAGGTGGTGCTGCACTGAAACTTCCCTTTCCAGCAATAGTCCCTTCCTCATAGCTCGGCTCATGCCTTCCCAGCCACCATCCCTTGTTAGAACAAGAAAAGGAGGGAGCATGCCACTCCCTCAGCTGCATTTCTTGACGAGGCAGCTCCCTTTCTCCTCCAGGGAAAACAAAAGAGTAAATGAGGCAAAAACACGGGCTCTCTGTGCTGGCCTGCTCATTTTGTTAGGGAAGGAGATGATACAGCAGCTCCCCCAAACACCTGCTTTTATCCGGGTGTGCGAAAGGAAACTGGTCATCAGAAACATGGATCCCTACTGAGCAAGGGAAATTAATTCACCCATGCTTACACCCTGTTCACCTTTTTCCATATGTCCTCAGGAAAGTCAAAGGAGAATGATTTCTATAGGCTCCAACTAGTTATTACAATACTCCTAAACCACTCCTGCAGTTTTCAACAGCAGAAGCCTCTCAGTTTTACCCACGACTGCCCCAAAAAATTCTTCGCTGCACTCTGGAATCCTTGCTCCTGGACAGCAGCAGGTCCTGCTGAATGCAGACCATCAGCTACAGAAACATGGCTGCCCAGGTCAGGAGGAAGTCCTTCTGAAATACTAGTATTTAGCAACAGACTAGAGAATTCTGAGTTAGTTAACTACCATAGCAGAAGATATTTTTGTTTAGTCAATTACTAGCTAATTGCAGCTCATCACGTGTAACCCTTTAGTATTATCTGTTCTTATAAAATAATTTCTTTAATTGTGGTAGCCATGACTATCTGTAAATTTAGTACTTTTGCATGGCATATCTTTTATGATTTTCCTACTTAGAGAAGGATTTGTATAGAATGTCTTAGGGCAAAGGGAGGGGAAGAGTACTTCATAAATGGTCTCCATCCCTCCTATAATCTCATTCAAAATGCAGGATTGAACAGCATTTGGAGTAAGAGTCTCTTTAGCATTTAGCCCTAAAGATGGTTTTTTTAATAGTCACAAAATCTGTGGAGGAAACAGGTGAACTACTATTACTACTACTACTACTACTACTACTATTTCATGGGTGGCTTGCATTCTACTGAGTTCCACAGGGACCAGCTGGTTTTACATCCTATATCTAAAATTCTGTTGAGCTGGTTTAGAATTTCCATTTCAATTAATGCATAGCTTTTATCAGTGATCTTTCCAAAACCACATCCATTATATGGGGAAACTAGATTATATAAACTTGATTTCAAGATGTTAATCACTGTCTGGGAAAGACAAGCCTCTGTGAAGTTACACAGATTATTCTGTAGCATCAGTAACAGACTACTATATAATCCTCAGTATCATATCCTATACAAAATTTGTTTTCAAATAAACCACATTTTATAAAGAAGCTGGAACTGGAGATTTAGGGTAAGGAAATTAACACCTTGGTGCTTTCTTTGTGGAGCTTTGGATTTGAAATCCCTCTAGAGGGGCAGTTTGGAGGCTAGTCATTGTTTAATTAGTATCCGTCTCAACCAGCATCTGGAGTTAAAAGATTCACAAGTAGGTATATATTCAAGAAATTCTCAGAGGAATTTACTACCAGTAACTGAATATGCAAAGTTCAGAAAATTGCTCATCCTACCTCACTTCAGCTTCTTCAGAGATTTTCTTCTTTTAATTTAGCAAAAACAAATGCAAAGTAAGCAGGGCTGCATGCTCTTCTTCTACCTCCATGCCTAAAAAGAATAATCCAGAGGCAACTATAAAATCGCTTTTTTTTTCAGTTCCCAAACTCAACACAGGCACGCCTAAGAACATATGCAGGTAAGGTGTGCTCTGAAAACAACGGCAATACCATTAACTAAGAAAGTTCAGTAAGGTCCTACTTAGGAATGCATACAGCTGGTCTGGGTATCAAAACTGTTAGGGACCAACATCTGCTCAGAACCCTGGAAAAATCAGAACCTTGCACACAGATTTGGAAGCAAAGCTTAAGTATCAGTGCAGCCATGTGGATTTTTTCTCAGCTTCTAAGGAAACCACCCTCCCTAGCAGACTATGATTGTTCAGTCAGCCCACAATTACTACTTGTTGGAACAGCATACAGACAACAGGCAGAAACAAACATTTAGTAGGGAGATTTGGGTGGAATAAAGCAATTTGTCACTCACCAGTTACTAGCTGTTCTGAACTATTGCTACAAGGGCTTTAAAGGACTCCATTAGATTGATTCTTTAGAGATGTTAGGCAAAACTAAGCCAAAACACTGCACTAAAAATTACAGGTCACTTATTCTGATTTGCTATTGCTTTACAACAAATTTCCTTTTTTCTAATAACAGCAGTTTTGCTTATGGATGGCTGTTTCAACCCATGGGAAAGCAAGCTGTTCTGTATAGGCTACCAAATTGTTGGGAGTAGCAATATGGGGCCAGCTCCTACTTCAGCTCACCTCTGGCAAGCACAGCTATGCTGGCAACTACTCCTGCCCCACTGAGCAAGAAAAGAGCTGGAGTATGTAGGCAGCAGTTACCTGGAGGGGAAAGGAAGGGTTGCTTACATCAGTGCTTCTCCTCTCCCTACAGCAGCAATGGCATTCCTGTCCTGGCCTTCATCCTCAGAGCAGAGAATCACAACTTTGCTTTCACATCTGAGATGCCTTAAGCTGAGATGTGGCTCACAGCAAGACAGCTCAAAGGAAGCATACTGAAAGCATTATTTTTTGTATTTTATATTAATATATACAAGTATACAAACAGACCAACAATTTCTAGTTAAAAATTGTCTATGGCATCTAACAAACTCATTGTTATGCTGGGAGCAGCCATGATGTGGAATCTTTCTCTTTAATTCTTAACAATCCTGAAGAACAAAGTCATCCAACAGCCAGGGAAACATCAGCCCCAATATTCTTACCAAAATTAATTTTTGTCAGTTGCAAGTAATTTTATTTCCTGGGAAAATAATTCCATTTGTATCATGCCAAAGACAATGGAAGGCCACAGGTATTCCTCAAGTAGACTTGTTCTTTCCCTTCTGAAATGAGATGAGTCAATAAGAAACTAGTTAGAAAGCCAAGGAGAGTTGCCCAAGCGGGGATACAGACTATAAGCTGTATATGCAGCATCACCTTTTGCCTCTTTGGATGTAAATTCAGTATTCCAGGTCCCAGGCCACTTGTTGCCTAAGGAAATGTTGTTAAATCCTGAGTGACCACAGGAAAACTAAGAAGGGGAGACAGGAATGCCAGTTGCACAGCTTTTAAACAAATCCTTATCAGATCACTCTCAGAGCACAAGACTTGTTCTCTCTTGCTTTATTAGCTGGAGGTAAGGTGAATTTACTGGGAGCTAGCTATGGAAAAGAGGAAAATTTTGATAACAGAACAAAACATATAAAATCCTGGAGACCCAGCTGGTAGGGATACCCAATCTACTTTTGTATTCAGCAAGCAGGAAAATTCTTCCTCCTACTCACACAAACTCCCCTCCCCAAATAACCCTCCATGGCAGGTATCTAATTAATGCTGGCACTGGTGTGTAGGATGAGCCTGCCTCGGAGTTCAGCTCTGCCCCATGGCAGAGGCATGCCTTATTACTAATGGAACAGTTTGTTGCTGACCATGGAATAGAAAAAGACTTCATCTGAATATATATGTAGGACTTTGTTAGAAGAAACAAAACCATCTATCAAAATCCACTGTTACCGGTTTACACAAAGAGCATCACACCTAAATGCCAAAAATGGACCAGAGATAAATTCAGTAACACTGTGATGCAACTAGGAAATGGTAATGACAGTGTATTTATTCTCATGGAATAAAACATTAGTGTGCAAAAAGCATACACAATATTATAGCAATCACAATCAAGCAGAATCAGAGCCCCAAAGATCCTACATTCTAATAGAACCATGTATTTACAAATACATCATTAAACCAAATATTTAACCTGCACTTGAGAGATGTCACCGAAGTAAGCTTTGGTTTTCTTTCATCCTGAAATTTCTACTTGCTGAGAAAAAAATGTATCCCAGGGCACAATTCCTGTTGTTCTCCTCTGTTTCATGCCTACCCACGTAAATTCCTGCCCCTTTTTTTTATTCCATCCATCTTGCTTGGTCCTGCTCTCTAACACCCTTGGTTCAATCTCAGCTCTGCTTGCTCCCATCCTGCCTGCTAACTCTTCTCCCATGCACCAGTCATTGGTTCCCCTTCCTTCTGCAAAGACCATCCCCTACTTTCTCTTCCACCTACTTTCCCTCCACTTTCCAGCTCCTACCCCTCCCCACCCTTGCTCTCCCCAATTCCTCAGGCCTCTCCTGGGGTTCCTGCACCCATCTCCCCCAGTTCTGCATGTAGTCATGCCAGCTTTCCTTCAGGCTGCAATGGCACGAGCTCTGAGAAAACAAAGGGAAAATCAGTCCTGGTACTGCACTGTACCAGAATGGGAAGAGATTAAAAACAGAGAGCAAACAACTCAGACCCCAAAGTTCTAAGTGTATTCATCTGAGCAGGCTCCAAAAACACCTGAGGGGACAGAGTTTGCTGTGTGGACAGAGAACCTTTACAGTCCCAGAGCAATGTGCACAAACATACTGAGGCTTACAGCTCCTACTTAAACATGTTCTTCCCTGCCCCCCAAACCTAAATCTGGTCAGAAAACTGAACACTTCCTTGAATCCTGTACTCAGCCATTAGGTTCTGACAAGTCTGCCTTGCTGTGCAGGCTAGCTTAGATTTTCAAAGGCTCGCAAACTGACCAAAAATGGAGAGCTTAACATAGCCGTATGTAGATTTGGATGGATGCCCTGACAAATTTCAAGTCTCTGCTTGAAAACTGGCTAGAGCTTCAGAAGTATAACAAGGTATGCATTAATTTCAAGATAGGTAAAACATCTTTACTCCTTAACCTTATTCTCAGAATTGGACAAACTTACTTGAAACTCTCCCACAAAGCCACTTAACTGAGGCAGATGCTTGGTTTGAAGAAATTAATCCCAAATGCTTATAATTTGAAAATCTGTATACAATTTAAAATGAGGTCATGCACACAAGCAAATCAAAAGAAGGAATTAATTCACTACTTCCCATGGGCAGGCAGGTGTTCAGCCACCTCCAGGAGAGCAGGGCCCCATCACACATAATGGTGACTTGGGCAGATAAATGCCATCACTCCAAACGTGTCCCCCACTTCCTCCTCCTTTCCCCCACTTTGTATACTGAGCATGATGTCACATGGGCTGGAATATCCCTTTGGTCAGCTTGAATCACCTTTCCTCGCTGTGTGCCCTCTCAACCTCCTATGCACTCCCAACTTCTTGACCAACATGTCTGTACAGAAAGCAGAAAAGGCCTTGACTCGGTGCAAGCTCTGCTCAGCAATAACAAAAACATCTCTATAGTTGATATCAACTCTGTTTTCAGCACAAATCCAAAACACAGCCCTGTACTAGCCACCGTGAAGAAAATTAACTCTACCCCAGCTGAAAAGCATCACAGTGGCATTTACTTTCACTATTAAACTGCCTTTATCTCAACCCATGAATTTCCTAGCTTTTACCCTCCCAATTTTCCCCAAGCAGCTGCATGGGGCTTAGTTGATGGCTGGGGTTAATCCATGACAGGTGTCTATAACAGAAAGCACCAGATTATACTATCTTCACTTATAATTAGAACATACATAATCATCTTTTTAATTGCTTTTCCCACTTTCTTGCTATTACATCTACTGTAAACCTCACCCTTGAAGACTCTGCCATCGGTTTATGTCAACACTCTCAACAGTCTTTTGTCCTGCTGGAGGAACAGGCCAGTTCACTAGTTATTTAAACAGATTCAGTGAGCAGCTTTTCAAGAAGGCACAGGCTGTGATTCCTATCAAAGATTCTCTGCATTTCTTCTCCCAGGTTTCTTCAAAATATTGAAAAGGGTTATTTAGAAGAAAAAGCATGTAAAGATATCTGTATGTGGTCAAATTTAGCAAACAACTTGAAAGAGTAAGGAACTAAACAAGGGTATGTTTCCTCCTTGTTCAATGTTCCTGTGACAATTCATTCTGAGGATTCTTGGCTCACCACTGTGTATGATTTGATGGTCCTTAAAACTGCACAAATGGCTTGTCCATTTCAAAGCTGAACCTGATTATTTTGCCAGTCTCCTCTTCTGAGATATGAACTTCAGAGAAAAGATGTAAAAACAATTTAAGAAATTATCTGTGTATGTCATGTGCATACCTTTGTTATCCAGGTCTCCATAGGGCAATTCACATCAAGAGTTACTATAAATGTGAGGTTATCCACCAAGAAGGCTTCTTTGATGGAAAAGGCATGTTACAGTAACCCAAAATTTCCATCGGTGTTTATTTTAATGTGAAAAGGCCTATCTTAGGTTTCTTTGCAAATAAGCAAAAAAAGATTAGCAGGCATGCTGCTGCTTCCAACCAGTCCTCCAGGACCTTCATATTATCACTGTTATTATTATTAAGGGTGATTTCCCCTGACTATCAGTAAAACTGTGGTGCAAGGCAAAACTGGACTGTCACACAACTTTTTGCATATGGGCTCTGCCAGACATTCTCAAGAATAACACTGGAATATTGTTAAAGATGCTACAACATGGCCAGTATTCTTCTCCTTCTATAATGTCAGCATAAATCTCAAAAATAATGATTTAACCTCTGAAACAAATTGATGTCTTTACCAGAACAGAAAAGATACTTCAAAATGGGTCGTATAGATCAATACATCCATTAGAATGGGTCACAAGAACCTGTTCATAACTTTCTGTTGTAAAGAATGTCACAAGATTAAATAGCCTAAGACCAAACAGAAATTACCAAAGATTTACCTCATTATCTTTCTGAGGCAGTTTCTGTTCAAACAATGTAGGCTATTTCAGCAACCTCTACAGTTCTGTGAAGGTTATGAAGATTCTGTGAAAGTAGTGCAAATAAAAAAATAAATGAATAAAACATTTCCAGTTTCATGGATATCTCTTTACTCAAACTTTCCATAGTCAAACTTTTTAAAAATAGGTTATAAAGTCTCCTAATTATAGAGTACTGAACCTCATTCAGTCAATCACAGTTCTGGATCCTCTCAGAATAAACACTACACTACCGATAAATGTACAATATTCTTCTTAGTATCATTTAGCTCCTTGTATGAGCAAGGGCATAACTAAGGTGCTTGATGCTGATCTATGCAGAATACTCGTGTTTAAAGAAGTCACTGTCAATATTTCACATTGCTGGATGAAGCGTAACGAACACTAATGAAGAACTTTGTCATGGTTTTCTAAAGAAGTCTAATAGCCTGGGAGTCCTGACACTGAACACATTAGTCCATTCAAATCTTGTTTTCCAGCCCTTCACCTCACCTACCCACCTTTGATTCTAGTCAGAAAAGTTTATCTATTTTTTCCCTCTATCAAATATATAACCATTCTACTCTCAGGAGTCTATTGCATGAATCCAGACTCTTCATACACTCACAAGTACCTATCCGGAGGAGGCAAAGCAAAACAGACAACATGCAGTACCATACTTGCACAATGCAGCAAGGAAACAGGACATTAAAATTACATGTTCTCATTTGTTCAATACAGTAATTTTACATCCAACTATTAGTGTTTTCACATCCTGTAGTATAGTTATATGTGCTTCTGTAATGCATATAATCCTCTTCCCTTTAGGAAGCTCCAGGAAACACACTTGTTGATTCACACCCGAGCAGAATATTATTAAATAAAACTAGTATTTGTGTGTGAATGAGCAACAAGAAGCAAATAAAGTGGATCCCAAAAGAGCATCTTGCTTATTTTTGCATCTCTAGTTTTGCTGAGTTTATTCAAAATTCTTCCCAGTTACAAGAGATCTCACAGCACAGCTATTACACTTTGTGCAGGCATACCATTCAAATTAGGTAATAAAACCTACTAAGGAGTAAGATTCTAAGTCTCAGTATTTGGTATTGCACAAAGACTCTAAAATAGCTTTTTAAGATACTTGAATGAGATGAACAGAATAACCCCAATAAATATACAAAAGGGGTAGCTCTTAGTAGCTCTGTCCTACTATTAATGCTTTTACTCTAACAGCAATGCTATTCTCTACCTCCCCTGTAGCAGATTGCAGTTTTCTCCCTTCTTTGTAGCATGGCTAATAAGTTCTGGGTTAGAGCAGCTTAGACCTCAGGCTGCAAGTATGTTCAAATCAATTATGCAAAGCCCATTCATTTTGATACAATGTACTAAACTGCTGCTGTCACCGCAGCAGAATGGCTGCTCAGATTGTTGTTTTAGATTTCTCCCCAACTTTTCTTCTTTATCATTACAATGTCTTCAACTATTGGCAAAGTTGGCATTCTTTACTGCATATACTGCCTCCTACCTAGGAGGCAATGCGCACTTCAGGATTAATCAAAACCAACTTGAAATTCAGAAGCAATGAAAGCTTAAAACATGAATTCTGTATATACCATGAATTTTGTGCGCAACAAGATTAATTACCCGATTCATTCAGTATATCAGATGACTAATTTGGTTAAAAATGACTATTCCAATATTAAAGAAAGGAAATTCTCTAAAAGTGTAAGAGTTTCAAAAATTAAGACCTTCTCTAACTTTTGTTTTTAAATGGATAGACAATGTGTGTATTAACAAGATACTGAGATACAATTATTTCTCTATAAATTTAGGATATAAATGGATACCTTACAGTTCTTAAAACTGAAAATGCCATTAGCTATCTCAGTTTGTTAGAAAAATATATTTGACAATATCCATTTCAATGGAAATCATCATTCTTACGTGAAAATATTATTTATAATTATAGAAAAAGGAACAATCGCAAAAAAACCCAAACAGACTCAAGAGACATTGTGACTATATACATGAGGTTTTTTAAGATACCAGAACCAATCTATTAATTTAAAGGCACTGTAGGTGGACTTCTCAAGGCACTTTTCAACTTGCAACATTGGTAAGAAAGCCTTTTCTTTTTTGAAAAAAGTGAACCTGTCTCTCAGTTTAGTATTCCAAGTAAGTTCAACATAGGGTCAGACAGGAACCAGAAAGGAGGAGGGAGCAGGACTACCCTTTTTAGCAACTGCAAACCATTTCACTGGCACAGCCAACTCATGCAACCTTCATATCCTACCTTACTAAAGGCTGTGGAAAACGACATGAAAATACACTAAAGCCACTAAACATAATGAACTTAAAAAGCATGATTCAACATTGCATCTTACTTCAGAAAATAACAGCCATTAGAACTCTGTTTGAGCCCACAAAAGAAGTAAAAAGTTAGTAGCTAAAGAATCCCAAGTGGCTTATATGTTGCCAGGGAGATAAATTCAGAGAGAAACAGGAAACAATGCTTCAGTCTATAAATGTGAGGTACTAATGTGGAAGGAGGAGCATAACTTTCAGCTTGCAGATCCTGAGCTTATACAAAAGACCCCAAACAAAGGACACAGAAGAACGCCTCAGGAGGGCTGCTGAAAACAAAGTATAAGTACTTCACTACGAAACTGAGCGTGTATTTCCAGGTACATTATTTCTGACAGCAAAGTCAGTATCAAAAGTATCTGACTTCCCTGATCCATTCTTCATCTGCTTTCCTTCATGTTTCCATATACAGCCCATTGTTCCCCGCAAGGTGCCAATGTGACTGAAATGTCCCCGATTAAAATAGACAAAAACCCCCTTCTAATTAGATTCCATAACGGTGACATAAATACTTTCCAATAACAAGAACGATACAGCACTTGAATGCAGAATAGGGAAATGCTCAAACTAAGTCATGCATCACATCATTAAAGGCTGCAAAGTTAGAGAGCAATTTCTCTCTAAACGTACAGTCCTGAGTTTCAGTGACTACGTTTCTAAATGCCTCATGGCCAGACGAGCACACAGTGTAATTATTCTGAGCCTAAGTTACTCCTTCACAAGGGTTCTTGGGAACCAACAACCAGAAAGCACGCAAACCAGGTGTAAAAGGATCACCCAGTGACCAGCCACATGATGAGCTTGGACACGGTCAGTTGCAACCATCCTCAAAGTTATGCAAAGTCTGGGAAAGAAACAAGGTACAACAGGCCACAGGAGAGCTATGCCCACTGTAAACACACGGGAATGTAAACACAGTGCAGCATAAATGCTGTGGGTGTTGGCAGAATGCAGCTCTGCTGCGGGGGGACCAGCTTGCCAGCGCTGCAAAACTTGTTCCTTTCCCATCTCCCAGCCTCCCCCAAACCCTTTCAATTCAATCTCAAACTGCAATGATCATTAAAACAATGAGTACGTCTGGCGCAAGCAAACGTGCCTTGACTATCAACGATTCATTAAGTACCTGGCACTGGATCCATAATATGGGATTCTGACATGGAAAGAAAAGCTTTAGAGCTCATTCAAAAGTACGAGGTTTACATATAAAAGACTTAAAAGGTGCATATTTGTCTAAGAAGTAAGAGAAGGCTGTCCTTTGTGGTGATGTTGAGAGTTTCATCCCCTGCATAAGCTAATTTTCCTATTTAGATACCACCTTTTCCAAATCGCAGATAAATTAAGTCAACTTTAGTTAATGTGGTAATGATTTGTAGTGAGTGGCAGAAATTCCCCCGTAATTATGCATGAATTGATGTGTGATTTTCTAATAAGCTTAAGTGAAGAAATCATCATTTTGTGATAAATGCTTTATTTCTTAAAATGCTTGTAACACATTTCTAATAAATTTAATCAAGCAACTCGCACTCATGTAACATTTACAATTATTAAGTGTGCAGTCTTTTACACTGCCTTATCGCTTTGGCTGATTGCTGTGTGTTAAAGTTTAGCATTTCATAAACATGGTTGTAACAACCATTAGGGTATTTTTGCTCAGAACTATGAATTATTTCAATTTGAAGTTAATTTAGATTCTGTACAAGCTTTGTGCCTCAAAGGCAAAATTCTTTTGCCATTTATAATAGATGTACGCATTAGGAAATGAAATTTAGTGCTTCTACCTTTCTGGACACACCTTGTCCTTCAACACGTCTTGTAAGGGACAGCAAAGTCTCACTATAGTAAGCTTATTATAGGATTCCAAATTTAAAAGAATTCCCAGAGTGCAACTGCTTCATCCCACTCAAACATCCTTTATCAGCTACCCCCAATCCTGCCAACTCTCCTGCACTGAAAACCTGTACACATTCAACCTGATAGCAGAGCTGAAGTTCTGTGGATGCTGGAGAGTCAGAAAGCCTTCTAAAATCATGTGAAGACACCTTATCCTGTGGTCTCTTTGCTAGGAATTTTAGTTCAGACCTTTCCTCCTATAACAAGCTGATAAAGGGAATAGATGACCTAAAGGGAGTCACAGTTCTAGAAACTTCTATGAGTTGCCCCATCTTTAAAGGCTGGAAATTGGATACTTCCTGCAATTCCACACATTTAAGTGCTGGAACTTAGCTATCCCAAGTGTACCATATGGGTTAACAACTTCCTAATAGGAGATCTGCCTGACTGAGGGGAGCCTCCAGCTCTGCTATGCTTCCTCACCCTCTCTTCAACAATCTCTTATTAGAGCTTCTGAAGAAAAAGGTAAAAGAGGAAACCTTTCTCAGCATTCCACATCTGTAACTGATTTTTTTTTTTCATTTCTCTCTACAAATGAAAACCTCATATAAAAAGAATATTAAACTTGAGATGTTGAAGGTGGCCAGTTTTAAATGCTGAATCATTGTTAAGTGGTACCAATAGTAAATCTCAAACAAATTCCTTACATGAGTGCTGTCCCTAGAGCTAGAAAATGTATTTCCAAGAACCAAACATTAGCACCTCAGAAGACAAGCAAAGATCTAACATTTCATATATGCATATACACGAATTTTTGTTTTGATGAGAGTGTGGTCTGAAGACATTTAAATTTCGATTGACATGAAGAATATAGTCTAAAAATAAACCCATCCTGCTATCTCAAGAACAGTAAGAAAGAGGCTTGGAATAACTACTTGAGCACTTGAGTACTCTGGAACAAATAATTAATTCATAAATATCAGTAAATACATTGATTTTGGTTTGACCTTACTAACTTATCAGTGAACCCAAGTTCCAATGGTCAACATCCAAAAGGATTTTATTAGATGCTCAATTCCCTTAAAATACTTAGAAGAATTGTAGCACAAGCATATCTTAGCAAGTTTCTCTCTTAAGAACCTCTATAATATAGCTGTGAATAGATCTATCTAGATTATAATCTTTCTATCTTCCCACCTGTTCTCAGGTGAGCTCAAAAAGGTGAGTGACAGTGACAAACTGAAATCCTCTTCCTTGAGCAGGTATTCATTCCTCCCTCACCCTCACAGGCATTTTTCAAGTTTTTTCTCCCCACTGATATGAAGTTCAAACACAGGAGTCAGAATCAAGCTTCAGACTACTCTGTCCTGCCAATATGTTATTGCCAAACTTTGTCCTCCCACAGCCTGAAGGTATTTCACAGCCTAATTCAGATAATTTAATCATCCTCCTTCAAATATCCAAAGTCCTCCTCATCTCAGTTATGTTCCCTGATTGTGTATTTCTTGAAGTTTTTATGTTACTATCAATAACACTGCCAAAAATTTAAAAAAAAAAAAAAAAAAATAAAAAAAAGATACTGTGGTCATGTAAGGCTGGGATTTTCAAAGGAGGAAGATACTGAACTTCCACTGGATTCCAGTGGGAGTTGGACTTCCATTTGTTTTATATGCCTCTGAGTATCTCAGGACTAACATATTAAATACATAGTGTGGGAAAGATAGAAGGAAGTGAAAGGTTTAAAAAATGCAGGAGCACTGGTTCTCCTCAGAAGAAGATTAAAATAATTGTCAGTTAACGTAAATGCTCAGGCTTCAGCAAAACCAAACATCTCCTGACTTGATTCACTTTAGGACTCAGTGCATAGTCTTAATTCCACTGCTTGCTCACAACAAAATACTAGAGTTCTGGTTTAAAGTTAACAAAGCTTCAATTTATTGAACCTCAAATGTCAAAATTTGCATTATTTTCCTGCAGCTGTGTATGCTATTCCAACTGGCTCACACTTAAATGTTACTAAAAAAGCCCATCAAAAAGGCAAACAATATGTGTACTATTTTATTAAAAGCTGTTAAAATCTCACTTTTCTGCGGTAAAATTCTTCTGAATAAAGTTGCATACATTTCCCCCTCCTCTGAAAGATTTATTTAATATAAAAAAGAAATAATGCATTTGGAAGTATGTGTGGACAGAGCATTGCAATTTTCCTTTCTGAGGAAGCAAATAAATATTCACTATTTTTCACTTAAAAACCACACACTATACTTACACATTTTTAAATCTAGGCTAAGTCGGAGATTCTCTCTTAAAAATGTTGTACTTCATTCCTGTCTCCAAATAGTTCCCATCTCTGGAATTGTTTAAATAGTAGTGTTCTTTATCAGGATTTTTATTCTGTGTGACTCATCTTGTATCCTGTATATGGGATCAGTTACAACATTAGTGACCATTCCATATTTCAGTGTAAAGACTATTTTGAAAGGTAAAATACTCTAAAATCATCAGGAAATTGTAGTATTAGCATCATGCTTTCTCAATCTATACTCACATTCTGTAGTAAAATGGAAACATTGCATTCATCTGATCGATATCACAGGTTGATTTATCAATAATATTTTACAATTTTATCTGGCCATCAACATTTTATGAATGTTATTTGCACTTTCCAGCGAACTGCAAAAATAATGAACAATATAAATTCTAATTTTTATGTTTCACTGAAGCACTGAATAGTCAAACTCTACAATGAACAAAGAAAGATGTACCATAAGACCATTTTTAGAGACTACTGTTGAGCTACACACTTTGTTATAAACTTAGATTAGTTTTGTAAGATGAAAAGGAAGTTTGTTCTTCCTCTTTTTTACAATCTGTACTGACACAGGTACACAATCTGTCAGGCAGTAAGATACACTTATATACTTTGTTTATTGTTTACCTAGTAACACTGGCTAACTAATTTTGGAATAGTGATATCCATCATGGCCAGCAGACAGTGACAATAATAGACATTTCACTTGAGCAAAAATCCTTGGAAATTCTGTCAAAATAAGGAGAGCAAATTGAGGAGTAGTGCAGCCATGAAGTGCTCTCTAATGGACTGGCACCATCCCTGCAGTGACCACCCCTATAGACAGGTATAAGCCATAGACATTGCAGCACACAGCTGCTCTCTACAGCTCCAGGTCAAGAAAGTGTTCTGGTACTAAACTAAATCAAATAAACTCTCAAATATCTTTCAAACCAGGCACCTTTCTCATCAACTGTCTTGTCTGTATTGGCACATTAAATTTTAACAGTAGAAGAGGACAAATAGATTGAGGACAAATAGATCAATACTAAAATATTTCAGCAGTAGGCATGACATAAACCCAAATATGTTTTAATATGTTAGCATTACCTGTGGCAGTGAATGTTTTTATTTTAACTGAAAAATTTCAGTTTATCTTGAACGATGTTGGCATAAACAAAACACATGGAATGGATGCATTTGGACAGAAAACAGGTAGACTATCCCCAAACCTGTTTCCAAGAGTGAGAGGAGATTCTTTGGATGAGTTAGTTGAGACTTTATATGAGTCACAGCTCCTAAAAAGTTAGTGGTATTAAATGAGTAGTAAATAGCACAGTTTACCCCCCAAAATTACAAACCCACTCAGCATCTGCCCGTGATATTTAGTTATTGGAACACACTGAAGATTAATGAGCACACTTAAATGTACCTACCCCACCTGTTTCAGTGCCACTTGTAGTCAAAATTATGGCATTAACTCACAGGCTCTGCATCCCAGGAAGCAGCAAGCAGTGTCAAAGAATCCCTGTTAAGTTATAATTAGAAGATTTCTGTTTTGCCATCTACTTCAGGGGCAGACACATGTGATCTCAACATGCCAGCTCTTCAGTATAAGATGGAAGCAGGATGGGATCGCTAATTAAAACTGGTTAAATAATGAAAAACTTTATATATTTTCTATGATCTGCTCTTATTTTCCAGTGCACAATACCTGCTGTCTACCCTAAAAAGCCATCTACATGGTTTTGCAATTAAAGTTTTACTGAAAAAGAGAAAATAGATTTCTAAGAAAAAATACTTCTGTGTACCAAAAAAAAAATTTAAAGAAGATATATCAGAGCAGGTGTGGTCCAGCATCAGATGAAGTACGATTTAGCTAGTTTTTTATACTTAGTCTTGCTTTTGTCACATTACTTGCCCTATGTGAAATTTTAAATAAATGCAGAATTACAAGGGGAATAACTTTCCAGCCTCATGCAGTAGCAGAAAGAAGGCTGATGGCAGTAACTTCTTTTTTCTTACATATTATAAAACCCTTGAGACATTCCTATTAATAATCACAGACAAACGCAGAGAAAAATTATAAAATAAAGACCTGAGTAAAGTTTTAGGAAGAAGGGGACTTTTCAGTTCTGGAATTCATCTGGGTATGACAGAGGTTGCTGCAGACATAAAGCCATTGAAAGTCCTTGCTTCAGGGTTCTGGAGTATAAAATATTCATGGTGTATAATTTTGCATAATTTGTTTAGCTACTGAAGCATGATTTAGTTCCTTGGTGCACAGACACAAAGAAAAGAATGAAGGAAAGAACAAAATATTTGACCAAAACTAAAGATTTGTTAGTATTCTCTTGTGTGGTGTATGAAAACATCCACATGCACACAAACTAATCTTCAGATACTACAAATAAAAAAGTGTGAATGGATATCCATACCAAACCATCTTTAATGTGTTTGGTGTTAGATTCTCAAGCTTTTGTTCATTTACTGAAGACATTGACTTCCCCCCAGCCACAGGCTGTACTCTCAGAAATATATCTGAGCTGAGAACAAACTTCAGATTCAGAAAGGATCTTCTGTACTCACCCGCTCTAGGCTACTTCCTACTTGCTCAAATGCTCTGTATATAAAGAACAAACACAGCTATGAAGAACCCAAGCGATGCTGTGGATAGGGTATTCAAAGGTATTGGTATTTCAGCCTGATTTCCCTTTGAGCTAAATCTAATGCAAAACGAACTCTGCAATTCAGAACACAAGCCACACACTTCACCCTGGATTTGCGAAATCAAGTGTAAATGCAGGGGTGCCCATGACAAATCCACACCTTCTTTCTGACAGTGACTCTGCACCAAAGTCCCCGTGACTAAATTCAAAAGGACACCACAATGTAATAGCAGGTGCTCTTTCCTCTTTAACCACTCTTGTTTGTTTTCACATTTTTACTCAGTTGTGTAATAAAACCAAGTGGCCTACCCTTCCAGAGCTGACACTTAAAAATACAACAAAGAACAGACAGGGAAGGGAAAGAGTGGCAACAAGGTAATGAGAGTCCATATCAAATTTTCTTTTACTGAATTCGCGTGTTCCACATTCCAAAAATCAATTACTTGAAATAGTTAATTGAAAACTGTTACTTTTTTCCATATACAGAGTCAAAAAGATTACTGACAACATCTCTGTGAATCAGTCTGTTAATTGCTATTTCAACATACACATATACACTCCCTTGGAAACACCTAAGTAAACACATCTGAATAGAAAGTTATTAGAGAGACTTCTAAGATAAATACTTTGGGAGATTGATTTTCCACTGTTACAATACTTTTACAATCATCTGTAAATCACAACAGTCTTTATACTTTTAAATAACAGTTACATTTCTCTTCTTTCCTCTCTTACTCCAAACACATTTCACTGGGAGTTTGGCCTAATCAAGAGCTTTTGGATCAGGACACTACCAAATATTATGTGCAAATAAAACTACAAACAGTAACATGAATTACATCTTAAGGAAAACGTCTCAAAAGTTACTAAGGGAGCTAGGCTTTCCATTTCTCAAAAAAAAAATAGATTAAACAGAACATTTAACTACATATAGACCTTCTCAGCTATCTCGTCTTAGGTCTTACAAAACTGGCATGGAAAAATATAGATGAAACACAGATTGATGGATGTATTGCTCTGCTCTTTCACTTTAGCCGCTGATCAGCCATGGAGGCCACAGAGAGCTGCTCTTCCCTGTCACAGCAGAACAGAACCCAACACTGGGGAAAAGAAAGGATTAAAATCCTCATGAAAAAGGCTACATGCATCTGATTTTGAAAGATGCTTTGTTGAATTCTGATGACTTTTTGTATGGGAAATAGATTGCAAATAAACATACAGAAGTTAAGTTTCCTTACGTAAAGAACACTATTTCTGTCCACTATGCCAGTTTCAACATATCTAGTATGTCATCATCTGTGAGGCCAGATGAGGAGGAGAAAAATACCAGTAATTGAAACATGTTTTGACTTTACTGGTGTGTAAAAAAATGTGAAACAGGAAACCATCTATTGACTGCAACACCAAATGAGCTTCTGCCCTGCTATTGCCAGAGGAAACAATCTTTTCATGCAAAATTACTTTGCTACCATTTTTAATTCATGTAAAATTCAACAAGTATGTAAATCAGATAGGAAGGGAAGACAGAAAGAGTAAACACACAATAGAAATTCCTTAACATTTTCTTCATAGTCCCTAAACAGCAAATCAAAATTGTCCATTTCCAAGTAACTTCTTGTCAGTGCTGCCTTTGTACCTCAAGAAGCCCTGGGAGCAGGAATTAGTTGGGGTTGGTCCAGCAGCAGCAGCCTCTGCACTGCCTGCGTTTTAGCGTCCGTTTGTGCAAGCAGAGAACGGCAGCACATAACAGTTATTTAGAGTCCTTTGGAAAATCACATCACCATTGCTGAGTGTTTCCATACCTCAGGCTATATGAAGACAAGTTAAGTCTTGCTGATTCCAAACTCGACCATTTTGTTCTATTTCACTGTGATGAGAAGGCTGGGAGTCACCCAAGACAATGAACGTAGCCACAGCCCTTCTTCATGGTAAACACATAATTTCCCCAGTGATCCAGTAAGCAATAACAAGAAGTTATGTGTAGTACATATAGTGTTTCTATTCCCCTGGGTTTAATATTGCTCACAGTAAAATTGATTTTCTGGAATCTTGCAATAAACCTCATCAAAGTAAATGAAACCCACGCTGGTTTTTTTATAAAGTGATTGGATTTGGTGTGATAAATTAACCCTCACCGTCAGAGAGACTCCCAATAATGCACTTGCTCAATTAAACTCCTCCGGACTCTGTTTAGATTTTAATTTTTCTATAGGACTTATTTAACTCACTCAAAGCTTCCAACTTAATGCTTGCAGAAAGGATAGCAGCTGAAAACCATTCTCTCCCTTCTCAGACTAAATAGATCAACACGATTTATACTTGCTGAGCACTTGCTTGACACTATTCTCTAATCTATATTTAAAAAAACACTGATAGCTACTCATATGCTGTGGGAGAGAGCAGTAGGAAAAAAAATTACTTTCTGCTTACTAAGAGTTCCTAATCAAACACCAGGAACTGAGAAGGATTTAATAATTTTAGACTTTTGTACACATATGAAATCAACTTTTGTAAGAGATGCTAGGGCAAAATCCAATGGATATCCTGCAGAAACCTACAGAAGCTTGGCTCACACTGCACTATCCCTTCCCAGCAGATGATTTTCACCTAAAATAACCACCTAGATCTACCTAGTCTTTTGCCAGTATTTCAGTTATACCACTGTTCATCTGCCATTTCAGCAGGAGGTAAAATGTACAAAAAAAAAAAAAAAAGAAAATTTCAAAGTGACCTTCCGTAACATTCCTCAACAGCCTCTAGTGACTTTGTCAAATAAAAAAGTGTCTGATGTCTATTCACAGCTACTGGGCAATATGTATGAAAACTATTTTTGTTGTCATATTTATTCCTGGTTAAATGAAAAAATTATTCATTTAACCAGGAGTAAAACCTCTGAGATTTTTTTTCTCATTTCCCAGACTGTCTGGGGAAAACATGCTGCAGTAAACAATCATGCCCTATTTTATTCCTACTTAAATGAATTATCATAATAATAATTACTAACAAAAACATCTGGTTTCTGCTCAGCAGACGGCAAATTCTTTGACACATTCCTTGCATTTCTCCTTCTTCTTAGTCTCCAGGCTGAGGGTCTCAGGCTTTTTTTAGACCAGTATACATGCCAACCACACAGCATGCCTGATGGTACAGATTTATGGAGAGACTCCTGATGACTATGAAATGCTTCCTCTGTTTTTTCTGCCTCCAGAAAATTATGCCTCTGTAATAATATCTTCCCTTTAGAGCATTTCCCTGCCTTTTATACAGATGACATTTGCATGTAAACAAGTTCTTGCTGTTTTTCTTCACTACTAAACAACAGCCAGGAAAAGTAATGTTCCCTTTGACATCATATTGGCCTGTTACTTTAGAATGATCCTAATGTCACTATTTAATGGTTTTGAATTAGAAAATGGGGCTAAGCAACAGAAGCAATTTAACTTTCAATTTAACCAATTGCTACTATACATGGTGGTCTTAATTTTGTGGAAAAGAGGAAGAAAAATTCAAATGAACTAATTTATCAGTGTGAGACTTTGAACAGTACTAATATTAAGTACATTAACAGCACCAGATTTTGCATTTCTATAATGCCTTTTATCAGAGGTTCTACAATCATGGCTCCTTGAGTTGCTCTGCCTCCACTGAGTATCGCAGAAATGGAAAGGAGAGCTCAAACAGCAGCCATAGTCCAAGCAGCACAGAAGCATGAAATAGTAAGGGATGGGGAGACGACCACATGAAGAGAAATACTACCTGCTGTCATGATCTCTGTGCACTTTTTCTCAAGATACCAGGGAATGTAAGGCCCCTGAGAGTCTCACTAGATTTTAAGGGGTGCTATGCATGAAGAAGCCTAGACAGGGCCCAAAAAAGGTTAAGAAACCGTCAGACAAGAAAGAGCTTAACATATCACCTAGGAGCCATGAGATTTAAAATGCAAATCCCAACTTTGGGGAGCCATTCAGCATCTCTGGCCACTGGTGTTAGGCAAAGCTTCTCAAAAGGAGCAGGCAGCTCTAGTGGGGGGACGGGCCTTTACTTTCCCGGTGTGGCTGCAGCCCAGTCTGTTCCGAACAAACTCTGCGTGCAGCATGGCCTTTTCTAAAAGAGTCTGCCTGGGCAGTCACTGGCATTTCACCTTCATTTAATGGCCACATTTCTCACCTTTCATCTTCACCAAGCCCCTAGCCGGGGGAGGCGTCTTTTCCCGAGCGGAGCAGGTGGGCAGGGTGCCCACAGCCGTGCTGGGGGCTCACAGATGACTCTGCCCCGGGCTGCTGAGGGCCCTCGCTGCTGCCCGCAGCTCTCTCAGGGCTGCTCAGCACTGGGGGCTCTGTGCTGGTGGACACGTTTCAGCTGTACAGCAGCCCTGAGCTCCCCAGCTCTAGCACAGTACATCAGGTCACCCCAACCTCATGTCCTTGCCAGAGGGACTCCTATGCCAGAAGTACAAAGGGGATTTTGGCTTGCAAACAATTTATTAGTATTGAGCAATTTTTGGATCTCAAAGTGTTTGAAAAAGTAAATAAATATTAATCTCATTTCATAAATGGAAATGAGAAGCACTGAGACATTCAATAATATGTAAGGAGCCAAGAGCAGAGTTCACGGGTCTGGACTTCTCCACCTGACCACTCCTGCAATGGTCCCCTTTATGTTTTTCAAATAATCTATTTATAGAGGCCATTGGTCTGCTGGCCAATTCCTGCTGAGCTCAGTGATGTAAATATTTGGTTTGGGCTCCCCATGATCCTGCCCTGCAACCTGTGTGGTGTCACTCACAAAAAACGGCTTAGTCCTATATGCACTGATATAATCAGTATCATCTGTTTTATGCCCCTGTTTGAACCACAGATGCTTTACCTTTCTTTCACCTAAATTTAAGTTAATCATAACTGCCCATAATATGTTAGATTTGAAAGTTAATAATTATTAGCTCAAGTTTATAAAATCCCTCTTACAGGAAAGAAGCAATTAAAATTAAGAGTGTATTCACTTAATAATAAAAGACCTACACTAACACATGGACCAATATATTTAAATGCTTTCAGCAAATGACTATAAATCTTATTAAAACATTTTACATTCTTCATATATTTTTTACAGCCTCCTGTGAACTTTCAAGGTTATTTCCTTGTCACTTTTTCAAATTTTATAACACTATCTTCAACCTACCATTAAGCATTTAAGAAACAAACAACCCATACCCTTCCAAACACAAAATACTGCCAGAACTGTACCGTGTAAGAAAATTTTTAAACCCATGAAGGAAATCAGAGAACTGTTATCTGTTATTTCTAATGTTACATTGACTTGAATATATTTACAGCTTACAATATGTGATCAAGAAATGAAGTTCTTGTGACATTGTATTTGATGTCAATCTTCACCTAGAGAATAACCTCAGGTCCTGAGTATGAGCCAGCTGATTGATATCTAACTGAAATTTTGTATTAATAGGAAAAGTATGAAATATTTTTCTATTAAAGAATATGCTAAGCATATGAAAATAATAATTTTTTAAACTATGATTAATTTGATTCTATTCTGGTTTAAGACCCTAATCTGCAGGCCATAGTAATACAAATAACCTCATTGTTTCAACTGCATATGAGTGTCAAGGCTTTAGCATGAAATTATCTGTTCCAAGAAGAAATGAAAACCAGGTGGAAATAGTCTTCATGATCCTAAAAGAGAAATTAATAAGAGCCAAACACAAATTTCAGAGGGAAACAACTTACGATTTATCCTTGCCAATACCAACCTCAGGTTGTTTTCATTTTCCAAAGGAGATGAAAAAAACCCCACCATATTTTTAATTACTGTTATGGAATATATCCATTTTACTATGTTGTCTTTCACACAGGACAAAGAGTCCTCTGTTGAGTGGTTTGATTTTTCTACTGCATTTCATAGATACAGTTCCAGTGCCACTGACTTAAAAAAAAAAGTAGTAATTTTATAGCATTCCAAGACACCTCAAAAATCCATTTCAGTGACTAAGCTTTGGGGCCAAAACCTGTACTCAGGTATATATGTCAATAACACCAGGTACACCTGAGAGTGCATTCATTGTATTCATCAGTGCTTTGATCTGGCATCCTGGTCCATTCGCCATCCATGTTATGTTATCCATGGAGTATACCTGTAAAAATACAGGGTTCCTCACAGCAGCTTGCACACTTCATAAAATTTCTACAGAAAGTCTTCATAGAGATGACAGGGAGGAGATAGAAGAAAATCAGGGAAGACAACTGCTCTATTGTGAAGTTTGCTTAGCATCCATGTGAGAAAAACAAAAATAAACAAAAGGTCCTTCTGAATGCAGATATTGGTATGCATGGGCTAAGGTTGCAATAACTTCACCTATATTTCTGTTGCGCTCTTGCATTCCCTTAGAAAGGATTGAAAGTTCTTCTATTGTAAAAACTAGGAACCCTGTGCATCCCAGCTTCTGTGAGAGCTGGAGACAACCACAGGATACATGTTGTATGGCAACAGATATTTCATCTCTACAAAGCACCCAACAGAGAGTGTGATACTAAGAAATTTGCAAAGACCTTTACTTTCTCATTCCAATCCCATGATAAAATTAGATTCAACTAGTGGACATAAACATCCAATAGCAACAGACACTACTTTTAAATCACATAATGGACAAAAAACATGAAAGATGGAGGCCAGAGATGAGTCAAGCCTAATTGACCCAAAAAAAGATTACTCCGATTGTAACTTGTCGTCTCTAAATAGCAATTCTTGAACCTCCACATTTTCTAATAATGCACTTCTGTACACAAAGCATTTTCTTCCTTAGTGGCATCACCAGAGCACTCAGCATTGCTGAATATTGAACTGCTTCTATTTATATGCCTAAGCATCGATTTAGGAGCCTATTTTAAGTATCTCAGTCTGAAAAGGTTTCCATTTTCTCCATAAGAAAGGACTGAAAGCAGCATTAAGGCACTGTCAAAATGTATAGCTTGATTAGACTAGTGAGCCCCAGCAAAACTCTATCCAGTTGCCCACTCACACTATCTTCCCCTCTCCCTCAAAAGTTGCTTTGATTTCCAGACTCATGTGAAGCATTCAACATTTACTCTAAGAGCCCAGAACAGAAAGGTTAAGAGGCTGGCAGTGGAGGGACCGTCTCCTTCTCATACACAGTGGTGAGCCAGGCTGAGTTCCGAGGTGCAGGCTGCTGGTTTTGTTCTCTCTCTGGTCAGACACGGGCTGCCCCTTCTGATGAAGCTGAGGCTGCCCAGTTACACAAGCAAGGAGGACATACAACTGTTCTGTGAGGAGCTGGGCTATGCAGGGAGGTGTGCTCTGTTCTGGTCCAAGGACTGGTTAAGGCAATAGCCCTGAAGGCAAATAGCAACTAGGTGCTTCAATAAGCCTTGGACATAGTACTTCCTGTGAGGAAATCAAGGGCAACCTTTTGGGGAAGAATTATGAAAGTGGGAAGTCAAATAAATATATATATATGTTTATACACACACATAAATACATACATATATACACACCCACACATATATATACATATATATATTTAAAAGTAGGAAAGTTTGGAATACAGATAGCGATACAAGGGTATAGGGAAGTTCAGATGATAATGGAAAGGCCAGTACAGGTGAAATTGGAGTAAAGGGGGCATAAGACAGCACAGCTGACTGGCTAATAGACCAATGGACTTCTAACTGGACTGTAATGAAGGAAGGTTTCTCAGATAAAACAAAAAGTAGGTTGAAAGTGACCTCAACTTCACTGGGAGGTGGAGGGAACATCTCTAAAAACAGAGACTCAGGAAGGGAAGTGTCCCCTCAGTGAAAAAAAAATAGATGTTCTTCTGTCCTCAGACAGGCGCAAGACAGAAAACCTGCCCGCAGAAGGGGCTTTGCTCCACATGCTGAAGGAAAAGGCATCTCTGGGAATCCAGAGCAAGCCCAGGGTTGCCATGCAGTGCCATCACTCTCCAGTGGAAAGAGCCATACCCATCTGGCAGCAATGGTGAAGACAAACCCAAGCAATAAATGTCAAAGCTCCTTTGTTACCAAACCCACAGCAGCACTCCCAAGCACCTGTGATTGCAGCATGGGCCTGGTTCTTACCTACAGGGCAAGGGAATAATGGAAACATTAATCACACTGAAGAATATCTGTATTCACTAGGAACCTTACATTATCACTAGGTAAGATGCACAAGCTTAAAAGAGCCTTCTCCTGATGTGATTACAGTGTGGAACAAGATTTTTAGTGACTTTCAGAGCATAACTCCTTCTTGAGATTCTCCCATTCTTTCAAAGAGAGTTGGCAATACAGAGGGACAAGAAAATTGATTCAAGTGTCTTGCCACGAGACACCTAGATGGACTAGGAAAATGGTGTTGCCTAATCAAGAAATTAAAATAATGAACCTGATTAATTAGATTTAAAATTCATTGTAAGGCTAATTCTAAAAACAATATACTGGTTATTTTGAGAGAAGTCTGCCTGATTACCTTCTAGGGAAGATATCTGTACTTGAATCATGTGACATACTAACTTTGAATTAGAAAATACCTTTAAATATATAAATAAATCACCAATCTCCTCCCTGCAACTGCTCTGACAGAGATTCCAGCAACTTTTCTCAAATGTCTGCAGCAGGGAAGATACAAACTCTTCCCTCTCCACTTCTCTTTGTTTCACCTGTAATTTCAGCAGCTCCTGCCCAAACCAGGTACGATAACAAACTGGACATTAGACTGTCCTATTTGGCATTCACTGTCCAAACTCATCACTGAATAAATCCTTTCTTTCGACCTGAATTTCTGCTAATCTTGTCAAGAAACCTTGTCTTACGCATGCCTCATTTTCTCCAACACTAATCTTTTATGTCACTGCTTTCTCTTCCTCTGTTTTTCCTCTTCACCCATTATTCCTGTGATTCCAGAGGGTACCTACCCTTCCACCCATCTAGACTCTTTTGCCTCTTACTTACACAACTTTTTCCGCAATGTCTTTCCCAGACTCATCAAACCATCCTAGGCCTCCCTGTCCTTTTTAACTTAGCTTTATGACCTGGCCTACAGTTCACCAGCTGCTCTGCCCCTCTAAAGCTGCCTCATTCTCAAGTATATAAACCAAATGTCTGCATTCTCCTCTTTACCTCGGTATTTTATTGATGTCAGAGTAGGTCTCCATCTCCTGACATTATGTGAAAGCTCTTTACCAAGAGAGTAGTGAAGATCCAGATGAGGGTCAAAAAATGTGTGACCCCTATCCTAAATGCAAATGCTCAAAGGAAACCGTGCCCAGCTTGATACAGCACAGCCCAGCAAAGCAAAATACTAAGGGGAAATAGTTGATGTCCTGAACAGAAAACATATCCACATTGATCTTGATTATGTCTAACACAGAAAGAGGTTAACAACTAACAATATCTCCTACCATGCGATTCATTAGAATGTCAAAAGAGCTGGCATTTCTGGGACAATGGATGTATTAGTGTGACACATCTTCCTACACAAAAAAGGAGGTGGATTGCCAGCGCTAAAATGCAGGAGATTGTCTGCATTTTTAATACACTGCACAATACAGGGATCATGTTTTTTCACTATTTACTGTGGGATTATCAACTCGAATTTCTAAGAATGAGAACATCTCTTGGAAAGAAGACCTTATCTGTCATCTTGGGAATTGACATAAACTGCCAATGAATTCATCTGCATTCGCTAGAGCATGCTCAAGTCATCACAGGATCAGGATTTTACCTACGTAAAAATAAACAAGAACAAATAAAGTATCTACCTGAGCTTCCTGACTTGCTTTATCAAATTCACAGCTGTATAGTTCCAGATGAAGAAGTAGAGATACTAGTTTTCTTATTAATTTTTCTATTTCAGAAAATGTGGAAGACTGAAGATTGTAACTTATCTGAAGATAGAGATCAGGAGGGAGGAGAAAGTAGAAGGATAACATACCAATGAAATGTTGACAGTTTTCTATTTTTTGCCAATTGTTGCTAAAATGACAGACAGTGATTTTTATGAAATGCATAATTCACAGCAGAATTGCCTAGATAACCAAGTTAAAAATGCTTTGTCTTTCCTAACAACATTATGCAGCAATCAGTAAAACCCAAAGTACATAATAGAAACTGAAAATGCAAGAAAACAAATCTTTTCTTTTCCCCTAAGCCAACAAACTTTCTGAGCCCAAATGAAGCTCTTGGCTTTCTTTCAAACCTTCACAGCTTCTAATCAATAGTTTAGTCATACGATGAAAAATGATGTATCCATATTCTTCACCATTGACATTTGCTAACTGTCTCCAAGGTCGCATTGATTGTCAGTTGTTCGGTTTACCCAACTTCTGTTTTGAGCCAAATAATATGATCTTTGTTTCATTAATATTTAATAGTAATTTAGATTGTGCCAGATGATCTTAAAGCTCATTTAAATCAGCTTGAAGATAATATTAAGCTTTCTTCTAGTATAATCTATTACCATAAATGATTGTGTCATCTGCATATAAATGGTGAGTTGAATATGATAATGAAGTGCAAAGATTATCAATATAGAATGACAAATGCACCTGACTTAAAATAAATCCTTCAGGGACCCATTTATTCTGTTTTTAGTGGTAAAAGATGCATTGTTTCACTTCAAGTATTCTACAGAAAACATAAAGTATTTGGATAATGAGTTATAATATTTATCCTGTGTGAAAAAAGAAAATAAAAATTCCAAATTACACAAGATTCTCTTTTCAAGTGTGGCAATTACAGATTGTATAGATCTGTATAGTTTATGTGCTTTCATACATCAGGTTTTTATCAATTATTAGTCTTCTTTGAAAGAGCAATTACAACAAAAAATGTGTTTTTATTTAGACCTGGTTTAGTTCATGTTTGTTTTTCACTAGCGGGTCATTTAAATTAGTTCATTTCAATTACTGTTAAATGCCTTGCCCATTAAAGAAAAGCACCTGAATACAGTTTATGGAGACCCAATACTGTTTCCTCTAAAAACAACAGCTGTGAGGGCTGCAGGGAAACCCTGTTTGGCAATAAGGCTGCATTTAAAATAATTAAATTGTCAAATTCTCTAGACTCACGGGTTTAATCAAAGTGAGTGGACAATTTCAGGGTCAAAAGGAGCTATTACAACAGTAAGAAATACTAATAAACACGTAAAAAAATGTTAAAAACAGTTGAAGAAAATGTAAGTGCATTTATCAGGAGATATTGTCTAAGGACATAATATAAAATAGTCATGACATGACTATGAGGAAAATGCAGCGAGGTGAAAGGGACTAGTGAAACTCACATTTGGTGAGAGCTGGAAGAACAAATATTCTGGATACACAAGCCCTCTTTCTCTTGCTTTGCAGTCCAAATCTTCCCACTCAAAACTTCAGGTGTTTTGATATCACAGTCACCTTAATATTTGTAAAATTTTACATATTTGAACTAATCATTCAGCTTGGATGGGAGTACTTATGGAAAAAGATCCATTTTGGTCTCCTAGCATCTCAGCTCAAAAGCTCTCAGCATTTGTTCTGGCAGATTCATCTGTTGCAATAAATTGGTCATAAACAAATCTGGACTAGAAAGTGGAAGTGTTATTTATTCAAGAATAAATTCTGGAAAGGCCTTGTAAATGTGACCATGGAAGTAAGAAATGTGAGAAGCAAAACCAGGTTACAGAAAGGACTGTAAATTAAACTAAGAGAACTCCTAAACCCAGAAAATTAATTCTGCAGTGTGGTCTCTATGGAATCCAGTCCTCAAGCATATGCAAAGAGTTTTGGGAGCAAACAGGATTTCTGGGTATGTGCACCACACTTAGGGATGGTTTCTGGTCCTTGTATGGACCAGAAAGGAATTTTCTTTTCCTTCCTTAGTCTATCATTTGCTTCTGGAAATTGGATGACACAAAACCAGGATGTAAACAGACTACAGCTGTGTTTCTAGTGATGCAAAATTCTCAGATGAATGGTGTCCTGCTCACACACAAAGGATTAAGCTATTCATCCGATTTAGGATCAGGAGGACATCTGTTCTCCAAGTCAGATTAGCAGGGATCAGAGGGGTTTTATTTGTCCTAACAGTAATTTAGAACATGATCAGCTTCTTGGGATCACACAGAAGTTAATTTTATAAATATTTTGCTAGCGCACAGACCTGGAAGACTAGAAATATCCTCCACTCCTGCTTT
Organism: Promerops cafer; assembly: GCA_013398275.1. NCBI lineage: Eukaryota > Metazoa > Chordata > Aves > Passeriformes > Nectariniidae > Promerops > Promerops cafer. The sequence continues at coordinate 490,367 of VZSE01007792.1, read as the reverse complement.
CCGCATGTGACATGGTACAGGTGCAGCTTTTAGATTTTAACTACAATTCTAAATTTCTCTTAAGTGTTGAGAATTATGATATCTGGTATTATAGGATGATTTATGGATGTTTCTGAACCAACATCGACGGTATGCTTGTCTGCCAGAACAAGACAGGAAGGGTTCAGTTGCCCAGATGCTGCCTGCTGATCCTGCATTCCTACTCACCTACGCACACGTACATCGAGCGCTCAAATAAACACTCTGTTATGCCAGAGATGTCCAAGGTACAGGAAGTAATATCAAGCCACCTTTATAAATCAGATCCTCCCGGAAAACTTCCCACACATACACCACATAAATTATAAGGCTACGTACATGTCAACAGTAACACTATTGTATAGTAGATATAAAAGCATGAGCACAGATAGATTGTTCTCTTTGTAGGGGACAAAGGGTGCACAGTCCAACTTAGAGACATGGTTTTTCCAGTCCGTATCACTTCTTCTGTACCAATTTTTTCTGATTAAAAATTTGAATGCAGCTCAACGTCAGCTGGAGTGCAAAGCAGTGTGAAAATGATGAATGCTTATGGATGCATTCTAATAAAGTAGAGCTATTTGTTCTTTGACTTAGATTTGGCATTAATAATTAATTTTAGTCTTTTTAGCATGTAGAGTTGTAGCATTTTGCTTCATTCAGGTTGTTCCCTTAAGAATCAGTTAGGACACTGATGATAACTTTGAGGGAAAAAGTCACCAAACCAAACAACTAGAATTTGTTTAAGCTCATCATGTAAAAGATTTTGATGGTACAAACTGCAGAAAGGTCAAACCTTAAATTAGTAAATTTATCTTTCAAATTAAAAAAAGCTTCTCACTCCTGAAATTACAGTATTAGCTCTTAAAAGAGAAAATACAACCAAGAGAGCTTTTCTTTTGTTGGTTTCAAGCTCAAATCCAGACTACCTGAGTAGATACTAAATTGTTGTCATCTCATGGATACCTGGTGTCTCCCTAAATTAGTTCAATAAATCTCACCTCAAACTCACCTCAATCCTTTGCAGTAAATGACAGGATGTACGGGCAACAAAAAACACATGTGGATCCTGAAAGTCTGCACTCCTTACTAACCTTCTGTTAGTAAGAAGGAAGGGCTGTTCCTTTTTGGGAGTGGGTAAGCATGCCTCCACCACACAGTTAATCCAGGCTCTTGCTCAAGCACCTGTGATCCACAAAGGTAACCCACCGACACAAGTTATAAGCAATTTGTAAGTCCAGACTGACTTTTACAGGCTGGAACTTAGTGTCACAGCTGTACCTCAGACTCAGAGGTGAGTAACACATAATGAGAATGAAAGGGCAGCTGGAGAGGATGAGGAGGGGAAACACTTCAGTGTCCTTGATCTTCCTGCCCCATCTCCTGCAATACTTAAGGGATGAGGTGACGAACAATACATACAAGACAGATTTCTGTCAGATAGGTAAGGGAACAGCAACTTTTTCTAACTGCCATCACCATCACATCCAACTGTGAGGGAAGGAGGATTTTAGTAGTTGTGTTTTCTATAGCACCAATAACTATGACCAAGAAGTTAAGGAGGTCAGAGAAGACAGTATTTCATTAATCAAGGTGAGTAAAGAGGAGGACTTATACAAAAGTTGCAGTTCTCTGAACAACATGAAAAAGCCTGATTCTCATGGTAGTAGTCTGCAGACACATTAAAATTCAGAACCAATCTAGATGGCAAGGACAGGAAAAAGGAAGAGCTGGAGGCAATTTGCAGGCTACAAAAGCTCCAGCGACAAAAGGTTAGGGGTACTGGGACAGTGTACTAATCTGCCTATCAATGTACAGCTTCTATTTAATGCTCTGAATATCTTTTGTACTTTGATACTCAGTAAACCAGTATGGATTAGCGCTACTTTGTGGGGGAAAACTTGACCATGGTGGAAAGGGCAAAGCTGGGCCATCAGCTGAAATGGCCTTACTCTAACAGGCCACAGCTTTAGTCACTGACCTCTAGTGACCACCTGGCATCACTCTGAAGAGTCAGAACTCACAGCATTACAGAAAAAAAAAGTAAGAAAAACATGTAAATTGGTTCTTTAAAAAGTGTGTACTACAAAGGGTTTGACACTTACAGGTGCAACAGACTCTGCAAAGAGAAGCGAAGGCAGAAGCTCAGCTGGTTAGAGCCCGGTGCTAAAAATGCCAAGACTGTGGGTTCAATCCCTCTGTGGGCCATTCACTTAAGAGCTGGACTTGATAATCCTTGTGGGTCCCTTCCAACTTAGAATATTCTTTGATTCTCTGACATTCTGGACTCTCTGAAAACACTGTCCAGAACTTAGACGACCTTCAAGAAAGGAAAGAATATCAAGGAAAGAATGTTTTTTTTCAGGTAAGTATTACTACTCATATGTCAGCAATTCTCTCATGCTCTCTCTGTGTGACAGAGATCTATTTGTCTTGCACCTATCTGAGCAGAGCTGAATAAAAAGCAGTCATCATCAGTGCCCTTTTCCTTCCATTTCCCAGAGGACAGTGCTTACAGACGTGAAACTATGGATGGTGCTTGAATGCTGCCAAAGCTCAGTTTTACTTTAGAAACAAAGAGGCTCATCTGGGGCTGGGCCTAATGCAACTGAGGAAAAAAAAAAAGGGACAAAGGACCGCGCAAAAATCACCTATAGCTTTTCAACGTACTAACCTAGTCCCACTGCTACAAAAACACAGGTCAACCTTACAAAACAAGCATGAAGGAAAGACTTCAGCAGCTTAAGTGGCTGCTAAATGAAATGCAGATAGTATCACTGAAAGAAGGCAAAATGTGTTCTTGAATGTCCATTGACTTACTCTATCCCAAATTGTCTACAACAGGTGGCAGAGCCTAGATGCAATGTATTTTGTACCTTGCAACAGCTGTGAAGAGGATACTGACTGAAATGTTAAAGAGATACTGCTTGTTGCAACTGTCTCACATGACCAAGAGCAGTTCCAGAATTCAAAATATTTCCTTGTTCTGAAGTTAAATTGGGCTACTGTGACATTCATTCTGCAATTTAATACTCAAAGGCTATGAGAGACAAACAGATAAAAAGGAATGGAAGCAGAAACCTGCAACATTTTTCACATTTTGATAGGTTTTTATACAATATTAGTACAAGACCAGGTAAAGCACTTTTTCATATTTCAGATGTCAGGGGCCAGTTCTTCAGCTAGTGTAAGGTAGTGTAGTTATGTTGACTTCAGCTACGATTATTCACATTAGTCAACAGTTGCTGTACACACCCTGTGTAGTCCCATACTTACAGCTTCATCCAAACCAAATTATAACGGCCAAATTAGAAATCTAGCTAAAACTTCTGTTAACTGGCTTCCAAAGTAGAAGCCAAAACAGCTGAGTAACACCAGGCTAGAGTATCTAAAACTACAGGGTTTTTTTTCTCTAAATAATCAGGGGAAATCAAAAGGAGGAAGCAAGTGAATGAATGAATGATTGAATCAGTGAGCTTCATTTAGAGGCCTTCACAGAACCATCTCTTTTTGTGCAACTTGAACATAATAAATATATTTTCTCAGATTAATACTGAAGGCTACCGACCGAAATGCACCAGTTCATTATCATCATCAGAAAACAATGCAACATATATGGCATCTTAGAGAAGACCATAAATACACATTACAGTAACTCCCTTCTTTGTCTATATAAAGCTCTTCCAAATGCAAGGACCCAAACCATAAGAGCTCAGGGGTTTTGTGTTGTCCTTTTTTTTTGTGTGCATGCGTGTGTTAAATAAGCATTCTAAATCTGTTTTTTGTTATTGGCAATGAAATTGCAAGAATCAATACATACTTTCAAGAATATAAAATTAATTTAAAATATGGGACGTGTATATATAACAGTTTATCTGCCTTTGATATTATAAATAAGTCTGGGCAACTGTCCTAGTACACATTGATGTTCAATATAACTGTTTTCAGAGATTAAACATTCTACAACTTGATAAATTAAATACACTTATGACATCGTATATATATAAGATGCATGATATGTTCTGTGCATAAAAGATCAAAGGATGCTTCTATATTAAATATCATTTTGAAGACAATTATAATTCATAATTTAATTTAATCCACCTTAAATTGGAAATGCTTATTCACTACCCAGAAATCAATCTCTTTAAAAAATGTGTGGATTCACATTTTGTTTCTACCATCACTTATTTTCCTACTTCATCCTAATATTGAAATGAATAGATTTTAGAAAGCCTTATAGGCAAAAAAAAATATATGGATGTATCAAGATTTTTGTATACATAGCTTCCACCTGCATATAAATATACTATTTCTTCATTGATACAGCATTTTTATCCTTCAAAAAGATACTTAACACTTTTTCCTCACCAAAAAATGAGCAAAAGTAATGGAAGCCACTGAAATTTTGTCTTGTCAGCTGTAGCACAGTGACAGTCAGAGAATCAGTGGTAAACAAGGAAAGACTATGGGCTAAATTGTGGCCACATGGTCTTCATGAAACTCAGCTCTAATAAGTTTGAAGCAGACTCCCTGAAATCACAGGAACTGCCAGTAACATCTGTTGGCTATGTCTCAATTTGATTTAAATAATGTGCTTGTTAGCACAGTTTCCCTGCAGCCTACGTTGTCCAGGCATCTTTAAGACTTCCAGCAAACATTAGCACACAAACAGCCAGGGGGACTCCTGAGCTTCAGCTCACAGCCTGTGGACCACACATGGTCTGCAATGCACACGTGCCTGGACCCCTGTTAACAGCATTTCAGTCTGCCATGGAACTGGTGCCTGTCCTTGGGCAGGGTCTGCTCTCTTCACTCCAGAGGGATGTCAGCACAGCAGTTCTGACACCACTGTCTTGTTATGCTGCCATTAAAGCCTGGACCTGACTTGTGGTCTACTCACAAACACCTTATTCAGGAATCCTCTCGTGGGGAGAAGGGTCCATGCTCTCCTGGTCACCACAATGCATGTTCACAAGGAGAAGGCCCCCAACGCGGCCGTGAGAGAATGTCATCATGGGCATTTTCAGTTTGTAATAAAAGTGGAAACACAATGGTGGTCACGGCAGATATCAGGTTACAGATTATTTGTTTTGATCCTATGTACCTCTATATCCAATATGGTCCAGTTAACAAGGAGAATCTTGATATGCAAATGGCCTTCAAGTACTTAAACCAGTACTTGCCCTTTTCCAACCAATCAAACTTCTCACTGATAAGGTCCCCTCACCTCTGTAGCAAAACAAGACCATTTCAAAATCTGTGAAACAACACTTTCAAGAGACCTTTAAAGTAGCCTTGTTGATTTATTGGTTGGACTCAGATCTCAAAGTTCCCGCATTTAGTAAGCTTTTCCTCAAAGTACTTCTGTTGCATTTACTGAATTATTTCATTTATGTGTTTATATAAACTATTAAAATACCAGAGAAAACATACAGCAGTTCCATTAAAATGACACATCAGATTCAATCTTAACATCTATGAACAACCTCCAACATTTTATCAGTAGTGCACCATCAGTTTTGCACTTAGGCTACCATTCAAAAAATCTTAACAGTATCCAGACATTCCATAAATCCCTCAAACCACACATGGGATCAGACCAAATTAACTCTTTCCTACAGATCATCAGATCAGCTCTCTCCATTTAGTGGCTTCCAAGACATGCAGTTTTCCCTGTGGACAAGGCTGCCCTCTCCACCCCACTGCTTGCAACCAGAGCTTCACCATAGCAGGGTGCTTTGGGAAGCACTCTGCAGAGGCGCTGCAGCCACCACAGCTGTGTCGCCACATTTGACCTGACTCAAATTAAGGGCCCCATCCTTTCACACATCTTCTCAATACATGTTACTAAACAATAAGTAATACAGAGCTCTTCTTGTACCAGCAATAAAGAATTCTCAGGGGAATTGAGAATCCTTGAGCCTGCAGGTTTTTTTCCAGTATAATTTACTGAAGGCTGAAAGCTGTCTACCCTAGAAGGCGACTGTGCTTAGCATCTTGAACCTTCAGAACCTCCAGCCATAAAATGAGAATAAAGCTATTTCCCTAATTCATGGGAATGTGAAAATCAAAACTGCAAGGCATCCAACTCACAAGGTAACAGGGATAATAAACATTCTACAGAGGGCTGCATGAAAAAGTAATTTTGACAAATAAAAGATTTTGGTTTAGCACTCCCTGGCTACTCACAAACATTCACTGAAAAAAGTGTGAAATGCAAAGCCAAGAACCCCAAAGTTTTAACAGGCCTACTTGTACTTACTTCAGGCTTTTACTCCCCCAGCTGGGGAGCCCATTTAGGACGCTGGTTGATCGTACATACAGTAAAACATATGCTACAGGACAGTTAGTGGAATTACAGATTAGAGTATCAGCTTCTGAATTCTCTATTGTTAAGTGGGTTTAAAAGTGAACTTTATTGTTAGGTGGTTTTAAGGTGGGTTTTTCTGTGTCTAATTTCTGAACTATTATGCACATGTACATTCTTCTAAAACTGACAGGTAACTCGGTTCACTTGTGAAACTGAAATGTAACCCTTAATTTTACAGCCTATACTTTAGAAAATTATGCCTTTGAGTGGCTGAGACTTTTGGAAGGTGGGAGTGGTACACTAACCACATAAGAAGTGGAATGCCACAAGAGAATTCTTTGTGCTGTGAATAATGAGTCAGGAATACAGTTATGAAAAACACATAACTCACTCTTTCATCAACATGCAGACTCTTTCCTAAAGCTATTCTCATCTGCTGCAGCCACTGGTAAAATGCATAGACATAAACTCAGATCCAGTATAAACAAATTAAATGTAAATGTCAGTGTGGTTGTAGTTACCTCCCCTAGAGCTGATTTTGCCACAGGATTAGGCTAAATGTAAATAAGAGGGCAAGTACAGCACTTTGAAAGAAACATATCAATTTAAATGAAATAAGGCTACTTATTTTATCTCACAAATCATGATCCAAATAAGATTATCTGGCTTTCTGGGAAACAAGTCCTGAAGAGCAATGAGTATTTGCCTTTTGTGACACTTGAAAATCTTTGGACTAATTTGCAGCCCACGATTTGCAACCCAATTCAACAGCAGCCCACTGCTGAGCTCTCGTGGCCTGTCCCTTTGGTGTCTGGTTTACCTTGCTAAACAGAGCATCCCCAGAAGCAAATCTCCCTGGGAGCATAGACAAGTAGATACAGGATGACTGCCAGCCTCCTACGCTCTAGGGATATTTAATCCAGTGTCTGTAAGCATGTACATAGACACTCTCCCCCTCTCCCCAGACACCACACCCTGGAACAGCTGAAAGAACAGGCCTTAACTCTGCTGTAACTTGTCCAGCATGTTCGGTTTTGTAGCCTCCATTTGACTCAAACAAGGTTTAGTTCTGATTAAACCTGTCACAGCTGGTTTGCTTCCCTAAACAAGACAAAAAAAATATTGAAGCACTTCATTGGTGTTTTCTAAAACTTCAAAGACAACCTTGAACAAGCAGGACAAGTTTATACAGCTGTAAGTATTATTGCATTAATATAATCTTTCTATCTTCAGGAATAAAATATATAAGAGCCATTATTTATAGTATGTGGTGGTGCTAGATTTTTTTAAGTCACAGAAAACGTTGTTCTTAATAGCACGTTTTCACTGAAATTAGCATAAGCACTCTTTTCCTTTAAAAATCTGGGCTAAGTAAGAGCCCATACAAATCTCCTTTTAGGTTTGGGTCTCAGCTCTTTAGGAATTTTTTATCTGTGATTCTTGAAATATCTTTCAGCCTAGTCCTTTTTCCTAGAATCTTTTCTGGGAAATATACACATAGAGAGTTTTCCAAAGAGATTGTTTTAATTCTACTGTTTTATACTGAACACAATACTGTCCAAAAGACAAGTTTTTTAGGGAGATGTAGTTACAGATGGACATTCTGGGCCATGGCTTGGTCTAGCTTGCTTTGACCCACTGATGACAGACGAGGCACACCTCAGTCCCTTCCACAGGTTGACAGTGCAAAGATGGCCTTTGAACAGAGGCTTCTGCAACATCAGATGAAATAAGACTTGTGATTATTTCTAAAGTAATTGTTTTATATAGGACATTATAAATAGTAATAATATTTATGTTTAAATAGCTAAGGTTCCAATTTACAAGATATCCATCTGATCAGTATATACTTTGTAACTCCACAGCAATACAAGGGATGTTTTCTGAGCACGCGTAAATCACAATTAGAGCTTCACATTGCAATATTCATATTGAAGCCTATGACAGTTATCAGACAACACACTACCAGGACCTGACATCTCTGACACTGGTAACACTGAGCCATCAGCATCAACAGAACAATATCCTTCTTGTTTGATACTGTTTTAAGGCAAGAGTATGACAATTATGTAAAGAGAAGCACACAACAAAAAGAAAGCTCAGTGTAGCACCAGAGTGAGACAGTGGTTGGCAAGACCCATGAGGCTGAAGGAACTGCTGGCACTGGAGGGGTGAGCCTGCAGTACCCATCTTTCTTCTCTCAGTGTGAGGCAGCACTGGACACGAATGAACCAACACAGATCCATCCAGCATGCAATAATAAAATAAGGAGTGAGATCAAATCAAAGAAAGAATGCAGACATTTTATCCCATTCCCCTAAGCACTTGATTGTTAAAGCTGCTGTGATTGCCTTAGGCAAAGTTTGACCCACTGACTGTCCTGAAATCAAATACGGTGGTACATTTTTGAAAAGTACAACCTCTATCCACACGTCTCGGGCATTTTTCAGGGACATTTAGTTCAAGTAAACTGCCATGGAATAAGCACAATTACATTTTCTTCTCCTACATTACCCTGCAACTCAGTCACATTCTGGTTTAAACTTTTGACTCACTTAATTTTTATGCTGGTTGTTTATTTTATAATCCAGTTGTTATATGTTTCATTCTCTTTACTTATTTCCTTTTGCAATCATCCTAGGATAGGGACTAATTATTTTAATAGCTCTCATTACAACATGTTGGTGCATTAGCTTTTCTTTTTTGAGTTACATTTATACAACCTCTTTATTTTTTGTATTCTCACTAAACCACAAGCAAAATGGCAAACTCCCTTATGAGTTATATAAATAAACAGTGCTTTTAGCAAACTTTTCAACAACAAATCAGGAGAATGGGAATGAGCATGATCATAGGGTTGGAAAGACTCAGGACCAAGGAATTAACAGGATAGAAAATACTGCAACATCAGTGCATCTAAGTACACTAAGTAGGCTTTAAAATTAACAAATGCTTGAAAACAGGACCAATCTAAAATGACTTTATCAAATATACAAGCTTGAGAAGGACATGTGGATACACCTTATGGTAACAGTAAATGTTAAAAGGCAAAGTAAAATAACCCCTGTGTGTATGCATACACATCTGCATGTGTAATCATCTAAATTCCTCCTCTCCAAAGTGAGCAATTTTGATGATCAAACAGGTTTTCCCTTACCCACATCTTTGCTGCTTGCACAGCCCTGATTATAATTAGACCCTTATGCAAATGGCATGTGAAGCCTTGGGAGGAGAAGCGTCTTGGAAACGGGAAGGAAATTCCTTGGGAAAATATCAGGAGATGAAGAGAGGTGTCCAGATTCTTGGACATAACAGATATTTGTTATAACAGATATTTGCACTGCTGGCAGAGCTTACAGACCTCCTCTGTCATGTGGGTCCATTTGTTTATGCCTGTGCCTGCATCTGTCACAGACATGCACCTCTCATTCTGAGAAAAAAGGCTCACAGGTTCCCCTGTCAACCCCGCCCCATATTTGCTCACCCTCTTGAAGGCAAACAAACCAACCCAATGCAGACTCAAGGAGAAATGCAGATTGGTAGGGACCCATGACAGTCTCTGCTCAGCCCCCTGCTCAAAGCAGGGCTACCTCAAAATGGCACAGGAGCTTTTCCCATGAAGACTTGAGGGTCTCCAGAGATGGATTTTCTGCAGCCTCGGTTGCAACAGCCTGACTCAGGGCTTACCCACCTTCTTTGGGAAAATTTTTTTCCCCAATTCCCCCTAACACCTCTGCCCTTGCTCCAGCTTGTTGGCTCCTGTCCTTTTCCTCTATGCACCTCTGAGAAGAGTCTGTCTTCTCTGTGGCTCCTGGCAGGTATTTGAAGGGAAAAAAATCCATCCCCTCAGCCTGCTCTTTCCTGTGCTGCACCACCCTTGGGCCCTGCTCTGGATTTTCTCCAAGCTATCAAGAGTGCTCTTGCTCCAGGAGGTCCCAAATCTGGACGCACAGAGTTCCAGGTGAAGCCTCACGAGCTACTGAGCCGAGGGCCACCATCCTTTCCCTGTGCTCGGCAGCCACACTCGTGCTCAGGACGTGGTTGGCCTCCAGCACGGCAAGGATCCGCTCCTGACCCTGTTCTCGCTCCCACCTGCTGGACCCCAGCCCCGTCCCTGCAGGGCTGCCCCTGGCCTGCAGCCCCAGCCTGTGCCCTGAGCACCCTGGGCATCCTGGCAGGTGACCCCTGCAGCCAGCAGGGCCTTGTGAGTGACAGGGAGGGACAGTGACAGAAGTCCCTCTGCAGGGCTGGGGCCTTCCCGCAGCCACCAGCTCCCTCCAAGTCAGTGTCACCTGAGAAGCTCCTCAGGGCAGCTCCTTTAGTCCTGTTGATCAGGTTGTTGCTGCAGATGTGAAGCAGTGGCAGTCCCAGAAGTGATTCATGCCAGGAATGCCAGGCATAGTGAGCCTGCAGCTAAAGTATGATAGTACTGCTGGAATTTTAAGCCTGATACTTCAGCCATTTTTTTGGTCCATTTTGTAATTCTGTAATTCATGTTTCCTAAATTTGACTACAGGGATAATACAAGAGACAGTGCTGAAAGTCTTGCTAAAATAAATCCACTATTCTTCCCTCATTAACAGAGCCAGTCTTTTCTACACAGAAGGCATTCATGTTGATCACCTTTAGTTTTTCCTTGACAATCTGCATTGTTTCCAGCCTCCTTCTTATCCTCCACATATTTCTATGCCTAGAAATAGTGTCTATGTAAAAATTTTTAGGGCTTAGGGGATGTAAGACTGTCCAACCTGTCCTTTTTTGAAAAAGAGTGCACCATTTCATTCTTTCCAGTCAACAGAAACCTCCCCGGATTCTTGCCACCTCTCAAGGTAAGAATTTTTACAATGTCATGTGCCAGCTTCATCAGCATCCTTAGATGCAATCTGTCTTATCTGATGGATTTTATACATCCAATGTACTTAACATAGTCCTTAGCTTGGTCTTTCTTACCATGGATAGAAACTCTCTTCCCAAAAATCTCCTTTGCTAGGTGCAGTCTAGAGATCTGGAAGGCCTATAAATACTTAGCTGCTGTAAATACACACTCATACACACAGACACTACGTGCAGAGTACTCAATCAAATGACAACTACATACATATAAACCTGCCTAGCTGTCAGTGGTAGTATACTAGACAATTACATACAGCAAGACACTTAATTAAAATAGCTTACAGTACATGAGGGGACTTTGCCAATACAAGGATTCTGGCCTAAAGAAGCACTGTTCACCTGAGAACAGAAAGATATGCCTACAACCCATCTGACACCAAATGATTTCATACTTAGCTACTAATAGATGCAACATGGTATTTCATAGGGGGCACTGCTAATAGTGAATTCTTGCAATGAACTTATTGTCCAGTCAGTGCATCTCACACTGGGGAAATGAAACCAGATTTGGGCATCTGCCAGTACAAATTTCAGTTTGGATTCTGTGCCTTTTTCTTGTTTTCCAAACTCTGTTACCCTGCATGTGTGCTGTGTTTGAAGCATGTTGACACTCTCTGTCTTGATGCAGCTGGCACCCCAGATCAATTCCTGGATGCCCAACTTGAAAGCACTTAAAAGGAAAACCACAGGGCAGGCGGTATGGTTGGCTCTCAAGCCTGCTGGATTTTGGCTGACCCAGCATAGCTTCATCCCAGCAGAGTTCCTTTATTTTGTATCTCTTCTCTAAACACCATGGACATTTGCTAATATCCTGAGTACTAATTTGATTTTCCAGTAGCTATCACAACATCAACATCATAATTAAAAACATCATTTCCTAAGAAGCACTCTGAACTTTGAAAGCAGACTTTTTTTTTTATTCCTACAGTTTAGTCCAATCTACCTCCAACACTCAACTTCCTTTTGATCCTCTCCTGCAGAAATGGCCAGAGTAGCATCACTGCATGTTGTTGATTCTGACCAGCAACTGAAAACACTATCTGCATTCAGACTTTATCTGGCTTTTGTTCTAGTCCCTCACAAGCTAGTTTGGATTAAGGCACAGCCCACCAGACATACAGAAAGATTAAAAGATTCCCAGTTTTTGTACATCTTAGCCAAAAAAGCAAACAACCACCACTCACTGCAGGAGTGACAGCTCTATTGAAGATGTGGTTTCCAGCACCAATTCTGCAAACAAACTCTGTGGCAGTCAAATATCTCCTGCTAAAAGCAGTTGATGAGCTTAGGCTGTTGCTACCCCAGAGCAGCAGCTCTGACACGGGTGTGCAAAGTAAAGCCCTGCTTTCCCCACCAAGGGGGACGGACTCCCATACTTCCTATGTGTAAAGACAGTAATATCCTGCTCTATCTCAACACCAAGTATAGCAGTGACAACAGCACTTCTGAAGCCTCCTCTCATGGTTTGGCTGCTCTCCAGAGAGCCCCTCTTTAGAGGCCAAGGTACACTAAAGTCCTGTGCCTGAAGCTTCATGTCAGTTCACAGTATTAATGAAGCCATTCGGGATTTTCATTTTAGAGAATGCTTTATGATTTTGATACCTGGTCAGCTTCTAATTAGGTAAATCTAATGTGAGGAAAAATTTAAAAAGTTGTTCTCTCTCAGTATTCATTTTGTCTGCATGTGGTCATGCAGGGTAGTCTTATCTTTACTTAAATGCTAATAAAAAGAGACAGTTCCACATTATGAATATATCCTCATTCTTCACGCACAGCCAACATTTTTACATATTCATAGCCAACTTGAAGGCAAACATAAGGACCTGGCTACTAACATTTTTTATTAAGAGATGAGTGAGCATCCTTCTCCCCTTCGTATTAAGTTTTGTCATATTTAAAGGACACTGAGTTAAGATGAACCATTTGTCACTACTGTGTCACTACAGGAGAAAAACCGGCTTGTTACATTGAAATACCTAATGGCACTTTTCATTAATATTGAGTCCTTTGTATGCACTTCTCTCTGGTTCTGGCAGCAATTCCCTATGACCACTGCATAAGGTTTCATTATGATACTTATCCTTGAGAAGCACTTTCATTTGCCATAGAAATGACTGGAAAGATAACGTTGTTGTTCAGTAGTGGGCTCTTCTCTCCCATCCCCTTCCTACTCCTTTTATTTAATTTAAGGAAAACCGTAAGAGAGACTTAAATCCACTTCTTCCCCTCTCTTTCAGATACAATGAAAATAAGATAAAAAGCCTGTCAGGTCTGTCACTGAAATTTCAGTTTATTTATTATGGAATAACATTGTTTTTCCAAGGGAGCATGCTATTCAGCTTTTCCTGTCATCATTATATACTAAGAGGGAGGGAGGATTACCTGATTTTGATCAATAAATTCTTTTGTGACAATAAATGTGAAAATTTCAGGACAACAATTTGTAAACAACCTACTGACTGGCTTATTTTTCCCCTGTAAGAACCTCTATGCACTACTGCCATTGCTGCTCGGAGAATTTTGAGAAGAGATAATAAAGAGTCCTGACAACTATTTGGGCATCTCTTCTTCCCCGCACCCCGCCCCCCATCTCTTTTTCCCTTTTCCTATTTAAAAAAAAGTCCTCTTTCCCTTGGCTGTATTTTACATTCTGCTTTTTGTTTTCTTGTCTGCCCCTTATTCTTTGTCCCCCTCCCCCAAAGTGCTTGGGGCCTTCCTTCCTCCCTCACTGTGAATACCATTACCCTAGGGACATCAGGAAAATTTTCAGATGTAAACAAAAGCATAAATCCCTTTGCTTGTCTTTTCCTACTTTATTCTCTTTTCTATTTCCCTTCCCCCCACTTCATAAGTACTTTTGTATGTTTAGCCACCTGCAGAGATTGAGGGTGGAAAACATGAAATCAGAAGCAAACAAAACCTCTGCTTGCTTCAGCTTAGTCATTAATAGCACCATTAGCTTATTGAACTCCAGGATATATCATGTCACAGTTCATGATTCAGGGTCTCTCAATTGCTCTTGCATTGTTTATATCCTGAGTCAGAGTCTTTCAGATAATTTAGGCTTAATCATTCTTCTGCAACAACAGTCTTACAGGTGCCATTTAATAAAATCTATCAGTTATGCTCTGAGACATCTTGAGGTTTCAGAGGAATCACCAGACACTGCCTTAGCATTTATTTACTCACAGGAGTAAAAATGTTCTTTGTGCTTCAGCTTAGTGAAAATGCTAAATGACAAGGAAGCTGAGTGAACCGAGGTATCTGTATCTGTTATGTCAGTGTGGGAACAGGGAGCTCGACCAGAGAACAGAAATATGGGAACAAGGAAAGAACCCTGACCTCAAACAGCAGCATGAACCAACCACTCTGGGTTAGTGCACACATTTTGTTTGGCTGTCTTCTGTGACCAGACAGAAGCAGACAGAAAACCAAGTAAGTACTTATTAAAACCGTAAACAACAGAAAAAGGATCCTTATTCCAATGTGTTGCTACAGCATCTGTCAAATGCTTTTGAGAAGTGTTTTACAACATAGATGTATTTATTCTTATGCTCCCCCTTGCTCTTTAATTGAAAACCTCAACAGCCTGAACTTGAGTTCATGTGTGATCTACAAGTCTACCTATTGCCACTTCAGTCTTGCGAAGTTATCAAAGCAAAATACTGGGGAAATGGTCTAAGAGCCCTTGCTGCAGGGAAGAGCTGTGCCCTTAATTTCAGCTTTGTTTTCCAAGAATTAAGAATACAAGGGGAGGCTCCAACCATTCAGTACAAATAGGGTTTTTGAAGTTTTTGTTTTGGGGATTTTTTTTTTAATAGGCAGTCTTACTGTTATTTTATTGTAGGAAACATTACATTTAAGCACAGGTTGGCAAGGAGACCAGGCTCTAATGTGTTGTCTGCCAATTCAGACACACAGTCAACACATGTATCCTCTAGAGCCCAAAAGAATAAAACTGAAGAAAATTTAATCTTCCATTGTTATTTATTAGAATGGTACTCAAGTTTTTTTTTTTCTGCTTTTGATTGGATAGAGGAGTACCACATGTGACCTGGCTCCTGGCAAAACTAGGAAGTTTATTTAATTTAGATGAGAATTAATAATGCCCCAAATCTAATTCATATCACTCCAATACTTTTTTAAAAATTGCTCAAGTCCAGTTCCTCCCCAGTCTCACCCAAATGACAACTTTTAGAGAAGTACTATTAAGCAAACAACATCCTTTTTCATGCCCTTTACATATTACAGCAGGCTAAGAAGCTTGTTCCCAAGAAAATAATTTCTCAAGCTTTGTGGAACAAAATGTTCTACTTCTAAATCACATGAAACCTACAGACAGCTAAGCAATTTAATTCACTAGTATTTGCAAATTTCTCTAAAGCACAGAATACTATTAGTCTTTTGATTATGGATAGGGAAACCAACACAAAAATAATTGATCTTCCCAAAGTTCTTGCAGCAAAACAAAGAACAGAACTAATAAAAGTAACAACTATGTATCTGGAGCCTACAAACACCCTTTGCTAAAGGGTCTCCATGCTCCTGATTAATGGTGTTAGTAAGCACATGAAATAGTTTATGCAGTGTGTTACCCTCTGAGACACAACTCCCTTTTCACTTTTTGGAGAATCCTCTGGGTGACTGTTTCCTGCTCAAGACTGTTGCCTGGTTCTTGGGAGCTTCTCAACAACTGTCTGCCCTGGGACCTTCCCTATCGCCCCTTGAATTACAAGTACAACATTCATCTGATTTGCTTTCAAACCTTGTATGACAAGCATATATATCTGTATCATCCACTTCCTCCTTTAATCCTGCACTAAGCCTCAGGTCTGTTTATCAACCACAGCATCCGGAGGTACCAGACAACATTCAGTGTTCTTTTCCACAGCCCATCAAAGATATGAATTGACAACTCCTCCCAAATATAAAGAACTAAAAGCATGCTGATGGCACAACTCTGTTCTCCAATGTTTGCTGCTTTTACTCGGCCATATTTGCCTGGAGTCTTTTAGAGGTTGCACCTGCTGTTCAAAAGCTGCTGCATTTTTTTTTTTCTGTTCTCATACAGTCCCACCTTGCCAATGGACCTGATCAAGACAGTTGCCCACAATAGTAGCCAGGAGAAATTAAAGAGGTGAGAATGCTACCTTCAAGCAGAATTTCTTCGGGCTGAATCTCTGATCCTTTAAAAAGCAGACGGAACTGTTAGGGAGGGTGTCTGCTTCATGTACTCTCTAGATGCCATTGTTCTGCTGCTGTGCACTAAAAGATGTTCTTGGTTTCACATTCTTTGTGTCCTGGAATGAATGAATGAAAGCAAGCCAGCAGTGCTTTTTATCACCCCTAATCTAATTGGCCTTATCCTCGCTTTCACTTGCAAGTAGCTGACTATCACACCAAGATGTTCCTAAAATGCACATCTCAACATTTTTCTGGCATATTTCACTGCTGCTTTTTCTTTAAAAAAGCTGTTTCTCTCTTCAGTAACAGAACTAAGAGAGCAGCACTTCCCAAACAGTAATATGAGCACACAGCGGACCACACAGTTGTTTTCCAGAACAGGGTTTGCCACATTTGCTTTGACCATGCTTTGCTATTTGAAAAGAACATGCTCACCATTATCTGAAGTGATGGAATGAAGTGGTTTTGCAGTAATTGGTCTGGGTGGGAAATAAAAAATGCCATTTAGGAAACAGACAAGACACTACTTGTTTACACATCTGTTCAGAAACAAGCTTGCACTTGCTCATTCACACCACAAACCTTGACCCATTGCTTAGCAGTGCAGTTGAGCATAACTAATTCAGCTACCTGACCAGCATGTTACTCACCATGAAAACATTCATGACAGTGCCTGCCACTTTTGTTGACCAACAGGTAACACTAGAAAGTAACCAGTACTCTCAATTTCTACCTACACTGTGTTGGAAGTGGTGCCTTAAATTTCTGTTAATTTCAGAGGGTTTCAAGCAATGCTGAAAGTCTCATAACCATGAGTTGTGTACATATCTATTTAGTGATGCTTTATGGCAAGTATGTATATATATATATAAATATAGTTGGTTGTTAAATGCTTTAAATTAATAAAATGCATACTTTTTCCAAGATTCTAGATATTCTTAAAAACCTGTAATCTAGCTTTAGAAAATGTAAGGGTTTGAAAAATTAGGTTCATAGGTTCATTTGTCACAATGCTAGAAACAACTTGGCCCATTAAAATCATGCCCATACACATCAAAGACACTGTCAAAGACTAGAATGACTTGAGCAAGATGCTGAAACATTGCAAACAAAGTGAGAGTATGCTGTGCTCTGACTACCATTACAGAAATAAAACACTTCTTTCAGAAGGCAATGTCACCAACAGTAAAGAGGCTGTGGAGAGGCAGATCTGCGAAAACTTCACGAATAATAAGGACAGTAAAAGTAAGGAATAAGTTCCTTAAATTGTTCTCAAATGCCTACACTAGCATGCTACTTCCATAGGCAAATGCTTTTCAAGAATTCTCAGATAAAGCTGAATCTGTTATGGAGAAGAGAAGAAAAAATCCAACCATCTCTAGCCTTTTCTGAGAAAAGTTTCAGTGTAACCAACATCAGCTCCTTACCAGTTTACTCTGCCTGCCTCATCACTCCTTATTCCTTGCTCTACCAGTCTCCAGTATGCGTACCTTCTTTTGGTGTTCATGCATCCTCAGTCTCAGGCCCAACCTGCAGGCCATGTCTCTCTGTGTCCTGCTGAAGCCCTGAAGGTACCTGCTCCCAGCAGTGCCTTAAAACTCGGATAGGACTAGGGGTGGGGGGGCAAAAAAAAAGTTAAGAGTTGATGCTGAGATCTCCTACCTTTGAGGCATGGAGGAGATACACTGCCACTTCAACTTGGTTTTCTTTCAGACTGTGTCCCTTTGTGACCTTCTGGTAGCACTGCCTTCCTCTGACAGTAGAGTCATAGATACTCAGCCCAAGCTAAAATGGAAGGAATAACCTTTTACTTTGCTCTGTTGCATATCTTGGCTTTAGTTGGTGTTCCTCAGCAGGAAAAACTGATGGGCTAGGCAATCTCTTAATATCCCATTCAGCCATATTTCCATTATTCTCTTCTCCTGCGATTTACTAACAATAAGTTAGATTCATAAAAACTGAACAAGAGACGAAATGGAAGGGAAAATCCCTAAAATAATTGTGTGGAGGAATTAAAAAGAGGAAAAGGAAGAAAATCTTTATTATAAAGAAACACAGGGGCCCAAACATTTAAACATGCCTGTCAAGAATTTTCCTGGAATCCTGACTTTTCTAACTGCTGAGTACTTTCATCGCCAGTAACCGTTACCTTGGTACTTACAAGTCCTGTCATTGAATTAACTGCTCTGAAAAACAAGACCTATTTCTTCTTTCCAGTGCCTGAAGTGACTGATGCGGATGCAGGTGTTTAATTTTAGGCACACAGACTTGAAAAATACAAGTGATTAGTTCCAGGGTTAGTTCCCAGATAGATTTACTATAGCTAGACAAAAATCCACAATCCATCTGCTTTACATTTGACTAGAAAAGTAGACTGGTAAGATAAAGCTGGTTTAGTGAACTACTGGGGAGCCTTCACCCTGCAAACCCAACAGACTCTGGAACATGTCCCAGGTAACAGATACCTTGGCTTAAATAACACAGTACTACTCTGGTCTTTCATAGCAATATGAGGCACTTTTTATCATTTTAGTATCACAGCTACTCTCATGTGGATATGAGAGCCCGGGCAGAATCAGAAAGAGCTGTGACCACTGGATTCCCATTAAACAAAACTCAGGCTCTCCCTGTCTGACTGCTTAATGGGGAATGGTTGAAGGGGAATGGTTGCCCTGGCTTTGGACTATACACCATATCTGTGCTACTAGAAAAATCTCCCCTAAAACCTTTATTTCAGCCTTAGATTTAAGAGGTTCTTCTATGTTCTCGAGTTGTAAGTATCTGACACATGCAGACCTTCTCCCTTCTAGAAACAGGCTTCAAGTGCTTTGAGATGCAGATTAACTTGGCAAAGTTAACCAGTGTGGTGCCTCTTGCATACTGCTCTGCTATATTAATAACCAATAACAATTTACAGCCCTTCAATAGGGAAAACTGACAGATCAAGCAACCCTGAAGCATTTGAGTGTGAAACCAGCTGAACCTCTCTGTGACAGGAAGATTCCCTAGGGATTTGTCTGATTTATGAAAAAGTTACCTGTTAGAAATAGAAACCCACCTTTTTATTCAGATATAACTTTACTCCGTACTGCAGCATGTCTGGCTTGTGTGCTCAGGAAATGAAAGGTGGAGCTCTGGTGCATTTTCCGTAGGAGAATATTCTGACTGAACAATCTCCTCTTGTGGAGCTTCTGTCACTGACTCACTGATTGCAAAGTGCAAGGGGAAGCTCTGGATGGGGTCAAATGCCAACTAGGAAAGCTTACTAGTCTATTTTATGGTGGTATTTTTCAGGGAAAAAAAACAACAAGGGACATGAAGAGAAAACAGCAATGACACAGGGAAGAAGCACGTTGAACTCTCTCAACTTTGAAGAGAACATTTTTTCAATCCTCTTGAGGGAATGCTTGCTTTTTCCATCCCTTTTAATAAAACTGATCACAGAGAACTAATTTCTGCTAGGTAAATAGCAACTGGTACATCAATTTCCTGCCAGCAGCTGCAGTTTCAACAGTTTCAGTCTTTCATTCAAATGTGTGAATGCTTTGCTTAAATTGCACATTTCTCATTTAGTGTACCTTGAAAATACATGCTGTCACTCATTCCATCTCTGAGCAGAGTTTGGCTGTGCTGTGGCTTGCATAAAGCAGCACTAGAGAGAATCATTCAAGCGGGTAAGAGGAGACATTAGAACACACACAGGTAGAGTTTGGGAAAATTTAAAAAAGCTTCTGCCTACAATTCTGGGTAGCAAATGAAGCATCCAAGAGCAGAAGTTCTAAATCAGCTCACCAAATCCATCTGATTTCTCTCAAGGGTTAAAGGCCAACAACTCTCATTAAAAATAAATTACTGCACAGACTCAAGGATCTTGAAAAGATAAAAGGTGTCTCTTAAAAAAAGTCCAAGCTGGAAGTCTTAAATGTAGCAATAAATTAATATAAATCTTCAGAAAATTCTACCTTGCTGGTCAGTTCCTGTAACTAATCTTTCTTTTTGTCCCCAACTGCTCCATTATATTGGCAGGAAGAAACTAGGATGCCATTTACTTAACCTAGCTAATATTTCTCATTTTTAATTCCCAGAATACCAATTCTCCTCCCCTCCAGCCTGTGAGCCATGTGATTTTGTGTGTTCTTATTACTGGCTGCTCTGGGGATTCCAGACCTTCTTATGTACCATGCTGACATTTTGCAATCAGCCCTTTCTGGAGCCCAAGAACAAGTTACAAGAGAGAATATCTCTTGGATAAAACTAGAGCTTTTCAAAAATTCCCAAATGAGGATTTGTATGGGTTTGTTGTTTTTTCCGTACCTGCTCACGGATATTTCATCTTTTTACAGTAGCAGTCAAATTGGAAAAAACATGCAGATTATGCTGCAAACCGCTCAGTTTTCAAAACAGTTGCTCAAAATAAAATTTAAAATTTTATTTACATTTGAGTTAAAATAAGCCTGGTTTCTCTATAATAACACTGTTTTAGGAGGCATTTCACAGACTTTCCCCCAGAGTCACCATTCCTATTTTTGCTTTGAGACAAGACAGACTTTAAAGACATGAAACTTCTTACAAAATGAAAAATCCAGTTTCTGCACTTTCAGAATAAATCTAGTTATTAAAAATATGTGGTGTTTGCCTGCCCTTGTTCTTCTTTGACACGTACTGTCAACATATGTATCCACATTATGGCTGCAACATGATGCAAATCCTGGAAGCCAGGGACTTCGTAAACCTACCAGTATTGATAGCTTATCTGAAGCCATGGTTCATTAAGCATGGAGATTGTGACCCTACGAAAGGGAGCAGCAGTTTAAAAGTGAGCATATAGTTAGACACATCACCATGACAAAACCCTTCAGTACACATCCTTTTCCTTTTTTTCTTTCTAATATGTTAACTAACAGCTAAGTGGTTTTCTAACATGTAATAGACACATGTACTGTGTCTGATTTCAAGCAGTACCCCAGGACTTACCTACCAGATGGCAGAGTTCCTGGGAAGAAAAAAGACTGAAGAGCTGATAATCTGACCTCCGAGAAGCAGCATCACTTCGTGTTTCAGCAAGAGCACTGCATGCAATTGAAGTGTGAGTAGAGCTCACATGGCAGCTATGGGTGCACTCTTCAAGGATGTCATCAGCGATGTTTCAGTTCCGGCTGAGTAAGCAGGATGCTCCTTCCCAGCTACCTCACAATGTCTTTTTCACACAATTGGTCATCCAGGGAGAAACCCTCCATATTGGAGCAGATGGTTCCTTAATCAGTTGGTAACAAACTCAAAAATACAAGTCTTCTAAAGCATCTTGCACTGCTAGTATGAACCAGAGTAAATCTCATGCTTCGAGCATGCAAAGCCATCATGGATGGAGATGTGCAACTCAGAAAACAAATGAAAACACAGCCAAATCAATAGTTTTGCTTAGGAGAAATTACATTTAGTAATAAATTAGAATTATTTCTGGGTATGATTTTGTTCTAACAAGAGATTTAAGAGAATGTGTGATTACTGCCTCAATTGGGTTCACTTTCCCTGCTAGTACCTATCCAGAAAGAGGTTTTCACAGGCCAACAGAAAAGGAAAATGTTTCTACAGATCCAAAGATGCTTCCCACTAACAACATTAATGCCATGTTCACTATTAGTTCAGAAGCATATGAGATGAGGGGAAATGGAAAGTTAAGCATTCAAAATTCTGGCACTAGTAGGTAGAAATAAATTTTTTTAAATGTATTTGGGGATGCTGGACAGAAATAGTTGCCAAGTAGTTACTAAACTTCTACAGACACCTAATTTTTGCAAATTAAATTAGTAATTCAGAATTACCATGGATTAGAAGTATCATTCTGTAAAGATCAATTGCTTAGCCCCATTGCTTAGTCTTTCTAGACATTTGTTAACTGCTGCTAACAATTCATTAAACCTTAAAAAACCCTAACATATTCTAACATGTGAGTCAACAAACATCTACACAGGGAAATAAAAAACCTATGAGGGCAAACTAAAAAGGGAAAATAGTTCTACAGATTCAAAGATTCTTTCCACTAACAGCATTAATGTCAAGTTCAATACCATTGCTAAGACACACCTTCTCTCTGTCCTCTCTATGGAATTTCATTTGTGCGTGTCAATAGGAAGGACCTTAGGGAAAAGTAAAATGCTTTTTTCTTTCTTCATGAATGATGTTTGCTACTTCTGCAATGGGAGATAGGTGCTGCAGAGCCCTGGTGCTCTTGGACAGTAGCATTAAGCTCACTAGAAGGAAATCCTGGATTGACTGCAACAATTTTGCTCATTAGAAGAGGAACAGCTTCCAACACAAGGAATACACATTGGTACTCAACTGGAAAAGCAGGAAGAAATACTAATGCTTACCAAACTCACACTGGTAGGCTTTTTTCCACTGAGGCTATGTGTTTATAGCAGGTGTTGCAGGACACAGCAAAGAATTTATCTTGAATAAAATTTGTTCTACCAACAACAGTCTGGTGTACAGGTGCCCAAGCAACCCCAAGAATCAACTGAAAATCAGATTCATCTTTTTAATGACCAAAATTAAAAACCCTGAAAAACCTAATTTTCTCACAATATTCTTCATTTGTATGGAACAAAGAACTGCTGAATGTGTAGATGTATGAAGAGGGGAAAGGGTTTTAATTTTCCAAAATTCCTAGCTAAGAAGTATTAACATGGTGTTACAAAAGCATGTAAAGATCTTTAAAAGACTAGACTGAACCACTCTGAAGAAAAATAAAATGTGGGTATGAGTCTGACAACAAATTTTGGCAGCTGTCACAAACCTAGGTAAAGTCCTCATATTGCCTTTGTAGCTGACATTGCTAAATACATCTTGCTGCACATAACATAACCAAATTATAAAGTAAAAAGGTTTATTGTCAACAAAGCATTTTTTTCCTCTAAAATGACACGCCATCATTAGCATCCATGCTGCTAGCTCTGAATGATGTGTTACATACTGTTCTAGCTACTGAGCAGAGTGAAAAATGGGAGAGAGAAAAGGTTCCCTACAGTTCCGAATTGATCCTATATTCTGCCCTGGCACACAGAAGGCAAAACTTTTCAAACATGAAAATTGATTCAGGCCTTTCAGTCTTCAGTTTCAACCACCAGATGACTTCCACTTCATCTGGAAGTCCTTTGGGCTGATTCAGAGGCTGAGGTGCTCATGTCTGCTGGAGATGGTTGCATTAGTAAATGTCTCTTCAGAATTACGAATGACTCCTTCCATATCAAGCTGTGTGTCTTGCCAGAGAGTGCTGTAGGCAGGAGCAAAGGACTGATGCAAAACCTAGGGGCCCTTAATAAAGTTACAAAATAAAACTAAATACATACCAGAAATCCAAGAGGAAAAAACTCATCTGCTCTGAGCACTTTAATAAATGATTCTCTCATGCTATAACACTAAGTTGGAGTGTCAAACTAAACTGATTGTTACAGACCTTTAATTCTCAAACACAGAACTACTTAGGATAAAGGAAATGGAAAATTCAGAGCACACATAAAAGTAAAGCCAGCCCATTTTCTTACAGTTCTTAGAATCATGGTGTTTTGATTTCTTTTTTCCACCTAGCTTTCTACTAAATCACTTAGTGGAAAAATACAATTTTCTATGTCTGATTTCTTTCTTTGTGACACACCCAGTCACGGCTTGCTGTCATCAGTAAAAAGTTCCACTGGCCAGTGGTACCGAAGAGCAGCTTTACTTGATAGGGGAAATAAGTACCTGTCTTCTGCAAAAGAGTCTCATTCTAGCTTCAAGCCATAAAATAACTTGCCATTTCTGCACTCTTTCCTCCAAACATAACATTGCCTTTCATATCATCCAGTCATGTGGTTGTCAAGCACAGAAGTCCTTTTCACTCTTTTGTCATCTTCTACTGTTCACAAAAAGCCAAATATCTGTGCAATGAAAGATCTCACATTTGGCTGTATCCTGAGAGAGCTCTGCAATCTCTCACCAGCATCCTGGATTCAGGATATCAGCTCTCACTGAACCATGAAGGCAGCTTAACAGCAAACTAGATTCTTCAAAATTCTGTTTGCATATAAAAACCCCCCAAAAATCAATGGACTGCTTTTCCTTAACAATATATTTCTCTCTTAGGATGCATTAAGTACTGTCCTGTTCCTTTCTCTCTGTATAAAAGGTTTTATATACAGTTCAGGCACAAGAAATAGAAAAAGTAAGGAAAACTAGTCTCTTTGTCCAATTACCTAATCAGATTATCTTCTTTCTTTACTGGTTATGGTAGAGAAAATCACTTCTGATTTTGAAACCAAAGAATACAACCAATTGCACAGTGCAAGGGAGACTAGGTAAGAAAGAGCCTCTATTCCCAAGAGACATTTTCTTAGCCCTATTTATAAAACAGTGAGGTTATAAATAAACTAGCAAGAAAAAACAAGAATTTAAATTACATTTGAATAAATATTTTGCCTCTCCTTTGGCAAAAGGTCTCTCAAGAAAAAAAAGAACATTCATAGATACAAAGCAGTAGCTTGTGCAGCAGGTCACATTCTGAGTTTCTTAGTTTTCAGGCCTCTCTGAAAGATTGCTTTCTCTTTGCCAGCCAGGCCTTTGATATGCTTATCATGCATTTAAAGCTATTTATGGATGGATATATAATCCTGTCTAAACCGATTAGAAAAAATTAAATCAATCCACCAGCATCTACTATATTAAATCATGTACTCATTAGGAAACATTTCTGGAACACCAAATCCACCCATTAACAATCTTAGTTGGGGGAAAACAGGCTGGGGTAGAATCCCAGACAAGTTCTCTTTCTCTCATTTCTGTGAGAGAATTTAACAAGCAACTGTTTTCCAGCAGTTGACCGTGAAATGGATCATGTTTTATTTATTCTGCACAAATGGCAAATCACAGCAAAGTGTAGCCTTGGGATTAATCAGTGGGCTTTTATCACTGGGGCACTGCTTGGACTTTGGTTCCTCTCAGAGTGCCTACAAATCACTCTGATTAGATGCCTGTCTGAAACATACATCATTTGACTTTGCTAGCTTCAGGCATAATAACTGGAAGACTGTATAAAGGGGATGAGCTTCTACAGGGTGGGTCACTAAGGCTTGATAGAAAGGGTGAAAATTAGTGTCTGAAAGAAGGCTAATGAATAACAGCCAGCAATGCTGTGAAAGTCTAATCTAGAAAAAAAAATTACAGAGCCTTGAAACACTGAACTGGCCCAATTCCTGGATAAAGGCCTGTCACTTTTACAGCTGAGTGCTGGTGGTAGTGCTGGGAGTCTCACAAATTGCAGCTTTCCCATCTCCACTCAGCAGAAGAAAAAGAACTACTATGGAGATGAATCAGAATTCAACACAAACATTACTGGAAAATTGATATTGGTTAAGATAATTTGTAATTGATGTAATGATACCAGCTCACTTCTGTATGGCAGGCAGGAGCACCTGGACTAATGAATCTACCCTGGAGACATTGAAGCTTGCAGCTTAAGTCATATGTCAGTGACTTGGTCTTCTGGGAATGTGAGCAGAAGAGGACCTTTACATTTAGCAATCCTGAAAAGAATATATGTATTTTCTGGTCCCATTAAAATATGCCCAAATTTGGCCCAATTCAGAAACAGATGAAACATCCTGTTTCGGAGATGCTGGAGCTCTTATCGAGGAATTTAGGTTTTTCTACATTCCATCTACATTGTACATCTCTCTCTCCACCAATGATAACATGGGAAGTCCAAATCTCAGTTGCTTGATTTTCCAGTTCCCAAATCCAGAAGCATCTCTACGCTACCTGCAGAATAGATGTCCCTGCTGCAGTGCTGTGCAGCTCTCCATTACGACTCTTCACACAGAGTAATGATTTACTGCTGCTACTGTCAGCGAAAGCAATACTAGTTGCAATCTGATAGTAACTGCATCAACACAAAATAACAAAGGTTGTAAATCTAGCCCTGAAGCTTTGGATTCAAACCCTACATAGCATGCCATGTGTCAAAATGGTTTATTGAAATAGTATGTACTTAATTATTTGAAATGTGCTTCATTTGATTCCTACATGATACACAAATTTGCAGAGTCCATTTCTGGCATTTGGGTTTCCTGACTTGGCTGTATATATTTTTCCTGCTTACACATACACATCCTATACTGTCTATGAATTAAAAAATAATACCTTGGGTTCAATCTGGATATGATGTATATATTAATGTAAACAATTTTCATTTGGAGAAGTAAGTATTACAGCAGTATTACTTATTACCTCCTGCAGGAACATGATAGATATGCTTTCTCTTCCCTTTGCATATTACTCATTTGATTCCGTTAGCCTCCTGTCAATACCTATATTCACAGCAGCTGCTTCTGTTCACTGAGCAGAAAGAAAAAGTATTTTTTCTTTGAAGATGATGTGAACACTGTTCAATGAATCATTCAGCAAGTACTACTGCAGCTCAGTCATCCTACAGGCCATATTAGACTCAGGACCCTTGAATCTATAGCCAAAATAAGCCTTAGTATAGAATGTCTTCTGTAGTTAAGATAAACAGCAGCTTGCAAAGTATTAAGGGAAAATCCTATACTCTGATCTGAGGTATATTATAATAGGATCTACTTAATATTCAATAGAGCGCTTTCAACACACTTTCATTTTAAATACAATTAATGTATTGCAATCTCATATTTATCTCTCTGGAGAGCCTAAGAATATTTTCTCCATTGTACTGCAAATGAAAAAGAATCCTTCGGTGTTTTGACACATTCCTTTGGAGATTTTCAGTGCTTTAAATCAAAGCACCAAAACAAGAGTTTATTGTAGCAACCCAGAGGGAAGCATCATCTCCAATATCCTGATTCTCTGCAGCTGCTCATTCAGCATGGATGCAAGCTGGTTATTAACACTAACAAATGTGGACTTCCTTTAGAAGAAAGACTAACTATATGTCCACACTGCATATTCTTTGCATGTAAGGGGTATCCATAAAAATTTAGGAGAATTTATATCCAGATGCATACCTACTCATATATTCTCAAATTTTACATGTATGAAGTTTTCATTACAAGAAAAAAAGTATGCAAGGTGGAAAAAAGGCCATCAAGCTGAAGAGTCAAGGGTTCAGAACAAGCAATAACAGAAGTCTCAATTCAATTCCACTGTACATAGAGGTTATGATATTGTTATCCACGCATATGCATAGAATTTTTCAGCTGGACTCTGGTCTCATTTGCACGTGGGATAGATAGAGCTCAGGGAGTGAGTTGTTATAACCCCTTGGCTACTTTTACCCCAGTTCTGGCCCTTGGCCTTATTACTTACACAACAGTCTTTCCTATGCTGACTACAGAGTTGCTAATTTTCTCCCTTTTTTTTTCTACAGTATTCCCTCCTAAACACCTCAGCTACTCCAGTCAATTTTGTTACTGCCCCCATTTTTCAGACAAAGCAACCAAGGTATAGCAGAAGTGAAAACCACAAGAATTTATATCCTAAATTGATAACACAAACTTTTATTTATTTGCTTATATAGCCTTTTAAAGAACTTTATATTTCAAAGCAAAACTCCACAAGACATCAGCTGTGGTTGTGAGAGCTCAGCACTTTCATAGCACTGAGTTAGGTTTGTAGAAAGTAAGATCTATAATAAGTGACAACTTATAAAAATTTAAGAAACTTCCCCAAATTATTTTGTGGTAGATGCAGGAAAAGACTACAAGGGATAAGAATGGCATTTATTTGCTTTTTCCATTACATTATTCTCCTAATAAACCTGTCATTCTTTCACCACACACCTCATTTTGCAACAGTGAAAGATACCATTTTATTCTATGTATTTAATGAGGCTAGAGCCTTTTGGAGGAAAAAAGCATGTAATAAAATAGTGCATTATGGTGTTTATGCACATGAATATCAATTTAAGATTTCAGAGAATACTGACTACAGTATTTCTTAACTTTTGGCTTCCTAAGTTTTACAACATTACCATTGGTTTAATGTATGAAATCACAGTAAAAGTGCCTAGGCTATTAATATAAATTTCTTTATGCAGAACAATACTTAATAGTGAGAGCTCTAGATACAGTTTAGTACAAGCTTCTACTGCTTGAATTAATGATGCCACAGAGGTAGCAGGCCATTATTTCTCAGAAGACCAAGTAGTAAGTGTGTTTAGAAGACAGACCTTTAAAGTAGATTTCATAACCATTTACTAGTACTAGAGGATGCTAAAATTAAGAACTCTCCAGTATTTTTCAAATGTCTCAGGTTTCAGGAGGAATATACTCTAATTTATTACTTCCTTTCTACTTTTTAATCTTTCTTTCACACTTGGCATGATGCATGATATGTGCAAGGGGCAATTGCAGGAGAAATTCTGATCAATCAGTGTAATCCTGCAACTGCACATGTTCAGGGATATTGGGGCGGACTGAATTCATGCTAATTGCAGCTTGAGTAGTGCATCTTTCACAAAATTAAAAATATTAGATCTTCCTACAAAAAATAGAATCACAGATTTTGCCAGCAGTACTATCTGTAAAGAATCAAACCTTCTACTTAATCTACAAAAAATTAAGAAATCAAATGTAGAAAAACAGAGAGGCATGTTTTGGTGTACCAAGACTTAGTTACTTTGGGATTTCATCAGAGATGATATGAAGTACCTTTGCTTTTCATCCAAGTGATTTAATTCCGTTTCCAAAGTAGCACTACATCTCAGATCTTGGAAGAAAACCTAGGCAGCAATAAAAAAGCAGTAAACTTCCTTTGAGAGAGAGAAAACAGGAGAAAGAAAGCAAAAGGGAGCAAGGCTTGTCCATACTTCTGATAAAACATATCAGAACTAACTAAAAAATTCCGCAGTTTATTCATTGCTGTTCAGGATAGATTTATCAAGAGCATTCTTAACTCTTGCAAAAAAAAGACTTTTCAGGTATGTATCTATGCTGAAGGAAGAATATGGATGGTGCCATATTTTAACTCTGGTACTCCGAAAAACATATTCGATTATCACAACTTAACTGAAATCAGAACAGACAGGATATAGGATGGATTGTTAGAACATAAGTCAAATGCTTCTGTTCAGAAAAGCATAGAGCTTCACGTAATGAGACGCGTGCATTTTCTAGTAAAACCATACATCTCCCACAGAAAACAATCTACCTCTACTTCCACATACATAAAACATCCATCTTAGCAGCTGGAGAATGCTGCCAGGCAGTGATGTGGGCCATAAGGAGCTTAGCAGTTGCATTCCTTTCCTGCCTCTCCCCTGCAAACACTCTTGGACCCAGATAAGCAAAGGAAAACAGGCAGATTGTAAGACAAGCCATGGGGCATTAAGTTATTTCTGATGTAGAAGTATGTCTTTAACAAATGGAAACTAGTAGTATGATACTCGATACAACTTTATTTTTCCTTTCTAAGTTATGGAAGCATCCAAAGTAGGATTACAAAAAAAATCACAAGAATGTGATACTAGCCCTCATCCCAACTAAGAGCAATGGGGAAATTACCCATTCCACTCAAAGGCACTGAGATACTCTGCCATGCATTACTATGTTCCCTGAAACCTGCAGTCTGCAGATACATGTACTTTAGCTGGGGACACAATCCCAAACTCAGCAGGGGCACAGTCTCTTGCAGAGACAAAATATAGCCCACCAGGCCCCCTGCTAAGGCAAAAACTTCCTGCTTACTTAAAGTTATCTGGCTGCTCTGTGCAGGGGGGGGCTGTTGCTGTTCCATACCAGTTTGCTTCCAGCACCCTCAGGAACTGGCTCCAGCAGGAAGGGCTGCCCTGCTTGGAGCGGCTGATCAGTACAAGCTGCTCCTGCCCCAGTAGCAGCAGCTCCCACAGCTCCTGTAGGTACTTGCAGAGCCACCGCCTGCCAGGGCACGGGGGTAGAATGAAGCTTTTCAGGACAGAACAGTGGCCTGGTGTAGAGCCTCCCATGCCCCATTTCAAACGCTACTTAGAGCCAAGTTCAGCTGGCCCTGAATCTCACTCTCCCTCCAGATGGTGATTACTGCCCACACGTTGGTCTCGAGCCATAAGGCAGCACGATCAAGGACGGCCTGTAGCGAGATGTTCGCAGTTGAAAAGAAGCAGAGCCAATCATTGCAGAAGGAGCAGACAGCTGAGAGAACAGCATGAAGCTGTGCTCCATGGTCTGAGCAGTGCTGCCTGTACAATTAAGCAGCTTCCAACAAATCTGACCTCTGTTCAACCGACTGCAGAAAGCAGACAAAAAGTATCCTCCCCAGGAATAACTGCTCTGTTCTGCTACAACAATGCAGAAATTGGCTCTACCTTAGGGGTTGTTCCACCACTGAAACCTGTTCACCTTTATAAAGCACAGCAGAAGACTTCACTGTAGTTTTTACTCAAAATCTAACCCAACTGGAAACGTGCTTATTAATAGAATGACCTTCCATGGGTAGCTATAATGTGTAAAAAGAACTGGTCATGGTCAGACACTGGACTGGCATGGACAAGGCTGAGGAGTAAGTGGAGCATTGTCACTGTTGCTAATGTCCGTATCACAGGAAAGGCAGGCAGAGATAGAGGTTCAAACACAAAGGTTTGTAAGGACTCTGATCACAGCCCAGACGACTCCATCCATCTCCCACAAACACGATTTCCACTTCAACAATTACCACTTCCATTGTTCAGGTGGAATACCATTGACATCACGATACTGTTCAAGACATTTCTTATGAATCCATTTAATTTTAAATTAAGTGCAGGGCCAAAAACTTGAATTTAACCTATAACTAAATAGATGGGGCATTAAGAAAGAAACTAATCCAGATTTGGTTTTTTCAAAAGTTTGCATCATAGAAAAACTGCACAGCATCTTGCACTCAGTGTATCTTCAGCCAAGTGCTAATCTCAAGTACTATGGATAACTTGCAGTGCCTGCTGCTTGTTCTGGATGCAAAAACAAGTTATATTTTGTCCATCATTGCCATTTTAGTCCACATTGCATCAAAACTGTTGCTCATGGCATGGCAAAGAATCAGGACAGAGGAGACAGATGATGGTGGCTGTGAAGGCTGACAGCAGGTGACAACTGAGAGAAAAGAACAGAGCTATGTTACCCTACCAAGACATTAAATGCCACAAGACATGAAGGTCCACCCAAATAAAAAAAAAATAGAAACAACACCCCCCCACCCCAAAAAAGCATGAAAACTTAATGAAAGAGAGAAAAAAGAAAAATGTGATGAATCAAAAAGACACTAAGAATGGCCCAAAATAAATTATAGCAAAACAAAAGTGGTTTAATTTCATATTTGAATTCCTAAATCAGAAGTAATTTTGAGTACTGATGAAGTGAGTACATTAATACTGTATGCACTCCATGCCTTTGATTATCAGGACATTTTTAACTACAGACAAAATGTTAGACTATCATTTGCCTCTGTTTAAGCAATTAGGACTGGATTCCCATCCATGTTCAAAGTTTTTTCACATCTCACTGCTACACAGGGGAAAAAAATGAAACTTCCCAATATCTATACTTCCTATATTATACTATTTATGCCCTTTCCTCAGAAAACAAGACAGAGAGCTGCTGATAAGCCCTGCCTTCAAGTGTCAGGTATATCTGAAGTTGTCTGGTGTTCTATTTAAGGACTCCATCAGCTAACAGCCCCATGCCACCTGCCATCAATCACCAGAAAACAGTTTACAGAGCAAGGATAGCTTAGACATTTTAAAAGTGACTAGAATATTTTCCAAACTTTAATGTATTTTATGCCACAATTTATTGTAAGATTCTTGCTGTACTTTCTATCTAAAAAAAGACAAGCATCTCAAATAAAATTCACTTACTCTAGGAAGCCCCTGGTGGGGCCATAAACTGAGTGGAGACCACTAAATACACACGTCCTTATCCAATGCATTATGTTCAGTACGTGATGCAGTATGATTCAACAGAAGCTTTTCTCACTGTAAGACGCAGTATCTGTTTCTATGGATTCAGATTCCAGTTTGTGCAGACTTCATTTCAAAACACAGTTTGTGCTTTTCTGAATAAACAGGTTTGAATTAGGTCCGTAACTCAGCCTTTATAAATTTAGCTATAGCACATAATAGGATTATTTACTGCTTTTATAAAGTGACAAGTGTCTGCTACACAATATTTGGGGAATTATACAGTTTGAATGCCTTCAGTTAAAAGCCAGCCTCCAGCATCCATATTTTTATAAGATCAAAGCTAATATTTCTCTGTTTATCCCCCATTCAGAAAGATGATGTCAAATCTCAGCCAGAGTTTTTTTTTGCATTCAGACTTTAACAGCCACTGATTATATCCTATCACAGATAAAACTGCTGGAAGCTGTTTGGAAAAATCCTCATGTAGCTGTCATTCCCTGTGCCTTTTTAAAAATGCCGTGAAGGATGCCAAGGTAACTCCCAAACCAAAAGGGAGCTCAAGGGAGCCCCACAACTTCCGGTTCTTATAGCTGAAATGGAGACCCCCTCAACAATTCATACACCATAACTTTGTACTTGTTTCTGCAAGGATTCTCTGCAAGTACAAATCAAAGATGTGAAGCAGGTTAAGTGTGATCCTATATTTGCCTCTAAATTACTATCCTTTGCTCCCCCATAGATTCTAGAAACACATTACTCCAGTTGGAGGGACTAACAAAGGATGGGGAGGAGGGCAGGCAATGGAAGGAAATACCTTTTTATCTCCATACTCCATGCAGAAGAGGCTCATCTTTTTTCCTTGTATGAGTCTAAGGAGACACTGTGGAGTTCCATGTCAGGTAAATTTTAGCCAAACTAATCTCCCATAAGGTGGAAATGATCGCTTAGCCAGCTGAGACTAGATTCCTACAATCATGGGCAAGAGTACTACTGATATCTTATTCACAACATCTGTTCCAGACAACACCATAAATCACATATTTCACACACACAAAAACACCCCCACAGAAATTTAATGTGCAAAAGGAACAGAGTAGAAGAGACTAAGGTCCATGAAATGGCACTGGATTATTTAGATAACACTTTGAGTAAATCTGAAAAAGCTCATGACTTATATTAGAGAGCACCACAAAAACCAAACCAAACAGCTAAAAAACCTAAACAAAAAAAAAAAAACCCACCACAAAAAACAAACAACAAACAGCTGTACCATTTTCAGAGCAAATTTCCTGCTGAACCTAAATAAGACAATGACAGTCTAAACAAAACCACACCAATCAAGTAATCATTTGGTGTCACAAGGAGCAGCCATATACCCTGATTTCAGCTCCTCTCTAGCTGACTCAGGGGACAACGGAAGGCAAAAAACCCTCAAGACAGGCACCCACTGCAACAGCCCTGTGCCTCACTGGAAAAGGGGCAGGAGAAATCTCTCCTGACCCACAGAAGAACATCAAGAACCCCTGGTCCCCTGATGCACAGGGATAATAAAACATAAATTCTCAAAAGTATTCCAGTTATTCAGATTCCTTTCAATGAAAATAACCCTTCGATCCAGGAAGATAACCTCTCTTTTCCAAGGGAAAACAAACAAAGTCAGATAAGCAGGGACCTACAACAAATTTCTTGTGTCAGAGATGTTCTCTTCTGGTTATACAATTATATTTCCATATGATGATCAAGACTCATTTAAAGTACTTGCCTTCACAGTACTACGTAGAAGTGTTGGATTTGCTGGAGGGCAGGAAGGCTCTAGAAATAGATCTGGAAAGACTGGATCCATGCCCCAAGGCCAATTGTATGAGGTTCAACAAGGTAAAGTGCCAGGTTCTGCCCTTGGGTCACAACAACCCCAAGCACCCCGGCCTGTATGAACAATAGAGTGGTCAACAGGAAGAAGGCAATGATTGTCCCTCCCTCTGTACTTGGCACTGGTGAGGCTGCACCTCAAATCCTGTGCTCAGTTGTGGGCCCCTCACTTTAAAAAGGACACTGAGGTGCTGGAGCATGTCCAGAGAAGAGCAAAAGAGTTGGTGAAGGGTCTGGAGCACAAGTCTTGTGAGGAGCAGCTGGGGGATCTGGGGGTGTTTAGCCTGGATAAGAGGAGGCTCAGGAGTGACCTTACTGCTCTCTAAAACCACCTGAAAGGAGGCTGTAGGCAGGTGAGGGTCAGCCTCTTCTCCCAGGTAACCAGCGACAGGATGAAAAGAAATGGCCTCAAGCTGCACCAGGAAGAATGCTGGACATTAGAAGGAATTCCTTCACTGAAAGGGTGGCCAGGCTTTGAAACAGGCTGCCTAGGGAAGTGGTGGAATCGACATGCCTGCAAGTGTTGTAAAAGCTGAGTGGATGTGACACTTGGGGACACAGTTTGTTGGTGAACACAGTGGTGCCAGGTTAATGGTTGGACTTGATGATCTTAGAGGTCTTTTCCAAACTTAAGAATTCTATTATTCAGAAGGTCAGGTCTCAAGTGTCTCAAAGTTTTGCTTTTTCAATAGGTTGCAGGATTTTGTCCAGAATCATTATAATAATTTTTATCATGTACTAGCAAATATTTTATCAAATGTCTTAGAACTTGAAATATGTCTCAAATCCATTTACAAAGGTGCAGGGAAAAAACAAAATGGAGTACTGAAAGTTAGACAAAATTAATTCCTTCCTAGGGTTTTGGTGGTGAAATAACCCTGAGATTACCAAGTCTTCAGATGAAACTGTCATTACAGCTCCCTACACACATAAAATATTCTCTGTAAAAAACCCACTAGTTTCTAAAAATTGGTTACGTACTTGTCGACAGAACAAAAAGTATAAATGTCACTTCATATAGTAATTTTAGCACAGATTAGGGTATATTGATTTTAATGTCTTGAAATATGCAAAGTAAATGGATTTTTTCTAACTATACATCACAGACATGGAAGATACATAACAGCTGTACAAATCAATGAAATGTCAGCTAAGATCTGATCTGTGTGCAGTGAAGTTTGTGACAAGTATTAAAATAATGGTACTCCTGCCTTCATATGTTGCATTAGGCAGATATGTAGAATATCTGTTTTGGTATAATTTAATGTACAGCATCAGAATGTGAAAAATTAACCACAGTAATGCTGCTGCTGAAAAGATGAGCCTTTACTTTCCCTGCCTGCTTGATCCCACTGCCTCCTTATCATTGGCAACAATTTGTTTATTTGGCCATGCCATCATCTAGATTCAAAAACTGAACTTACAGAAAAAGAGTAGTTCTGAAGGTGGGAAAAACAAAATAAATCCAACCCAAATCAATAACAAATCCATTAGGTTTTGATGAAATGAGCTCCTTGACCCTAGGTTCTATTACCAGGACACGTAGGGGAGCAAAAGATCACCATCTCTCAGTACCTGTGTGAACTTGGAATACCTTAAACAGATCATAAAAGTCACGCTTACTCTGGTGTGTGGAATGAAAATGTTTATTGGTGTAAGCTGGACAATTTATAACACTGTTATGATGCCTTTTTTCTGGGCTTAGAATTAAAAGCCGAACACGGTTAGAGGGGAAAAAGGGATTTTATCTTGGTGTTTATTAAAAGATCATTTGTTCCAGGCAGGAGCAGCCTGCAGAAGTGCCCCCCTTCAGATCAGCACACGGAACCGACTAAAGACCCCGCGATCCTCTCCGTATATCCTAGATCTTGCATATTGGCATATCTATCATAGGTTTCCCAATGGGAGGCTCAGGAGAAGCCCCCTCATAAGGAATATCCCCCCCCCACAGGTCTATCTTAGTTTACAGAATGTGTTCTGGAGAGGACCTTGGGTCTGGGGCTCTCTGATGCCCTAACTATGAAGTAACCAAGATGTTTAGTCTCTTGGCTTAACAGAACTTTGGGTCTAACCTAGTTATCAAACTTAGGGAATTGCAAGTATGTGGGCTAAAAGCACTTAGGATACCTAAAAGGTGCATAAAAGTATATATGAAAGGGGGATATGAGAAAAGTATATGAAAAAGCAAAATCATCAGGGCATCATTTACAGAACCCAAGTCCTCAACCAGTTTATCTAGCCAAGAATATGTAACATGTTTGATGAAACTTGCACAAGAAAAAAGAAAAGGCTATATTAACAGCAGGGTCTTGCATTATTTAAGTTCCTTTCTTCCCTAGTATCAGGGTCAGCATCTTAAGAAAAAATGCTACGTTCATTGCTCAGGGTAGTAGAAGCTGGACTTAGTCTTATTTTCGGATTATTATAGTAAAGTATTTAAGAAAACAAAAAAGATCATCTATGAAATCATGCCCATTGATCCAACCTCTTGTAAAATGTTCTATATGTTTTGCACTTGCATATCTCATTCTTGCTAAAAGCATGGTAGCTGAGAATACACACTAGTCAGCATTAAACAACTAGGTACTTTTAAATGTTAACTGTACATGGCAGCGTAAAATTACAAATGGTCAAAGATCCTGTGTTTTGGCCAGAAGGAAGGAAAATTATACAAATGTTAATAAGAGATTTTTTAAGGTCATACTTGTAAAATGATCCCAGTGCAAAGAAAATGCAGTTAATATTCTTACCTAATGCCCCATTCCCTCATGTCCCTGCTACTTCAGTTGTGTAGATCTTGGCCAATTTTTGAACCTAACTATTTGTGAAGCTCTTTGTGGGCTCTTTTCTCTCCTCATATTGCTTTTTAAAGGAACCAAAATATACTTAAATTAACCTCTGTTGCAACTGCAGCTGAGTCAGTCAAACTACATCAGGGATTAATTTGCCTGTGTCTAACCATGCTCTGAACAGAGATCTCCGGTCTGCTCAGATAAACTTTTGCAGAGTTACTTTGCGTTTGGGTTTTATAGGTTAAACAGCACGTGCATTTAGGAGTCAAGGTCCACAGGCAGCTGGAACCATCTAAATGTAAGGTAGATCTAATTGGTTTAGGGGTAGGACACTCGTTGTCTTCAAATGCAGAACTCCCTTGGCGACAGAAATCAGAGCTCATTCACCAAGGGAAACACAAGACCTTCCCTTTGCAAAAGCTCTTCTGCAGGGACATTATATCATGGGTTGGCATCAACTCCCCTGAGGTAAACAATCAGAAATCTTTCAGAACCTCAAATAATTAAGCAAACAAGAAGCAAGCAATGATCCAAGTATGCCAACTGTGAAAATACAAGAGACAGATGGAGATCAGAGCTTTTCAGGTCGAGACCTGTCTATAGAAACATTAGGAAGACCTGGAATTTATAAACATGGAACCAGAATCCAGAAAGGAAGGATAAAGTAATAAAAAGTGGATATAATATGCACAAGATTTATTTCTGTTTGTTTGAAACCCATATTTTAACTTGTAAATTGTATTTACATGCAAGAAACAACATTCCTATTAAAAAAAAACACCCAGGTGAATTATGTTAGCATTGCTGGCATACAGCACAGTGAAGAAATGAGCAGTGATTCCCACAAGTGCTGGCACATAGAATTCCAAGCCTCAGGGCTGATGTGTTAAGTCCTTTCAATGCTTAGTGACAGTAATATACATAAGTTGCATACTTATATCCATTAGGATACAAAAAATTAATTAAATGATACCAGAAATTAATTAACTGATCTGAAAACATTTTTTGGTGGTGGCAAACAAGCACTGTTGGATCCAGGAACCAAAACCTGAAACTGCACATAGAAAGCTGAAAGGTGAGGTCTAAGAAGAATGCATAACACAAGGTTGGGGAGGGGGGAGAAAAAGAGGAAAATCCACTGCCTAGACAGTGTGGTGGTAAATTACATGTCTCACAATGCTTCCCATAGTCCCATATTAATGAAGTTTCTTTTGCATTCTCACTACAAGCTCTTTCAATATATGTCCTTTCAAAATTAATTTCTTTAAAAAGACTTATGCATGAACTGTTCTTGTTAAACTGTTTAACACTCCAATTAAAACAGTATGAATAAAAGAACATGTTGTAACTCAAGGTGACTGAAATCCCAAATGACTGCGTGATCCTAACTTCTAGTTCTTGCCTTTTTTTTTTTAATAGTTCTTCTTTCTTTTCTGCGATCCCTTCTTGTTCTCATCTTAATTTAAAACCCAGTCTGTCAACCTTCTGTATGATATCAATTGTCAGTAGGGTACTACTTGGTACAAATCAGTGTCAGATGAAATCCTTAAAGAAAAAAGTGCCTGTTTTGAGAAGAGCCCTACATGCACACAGCCAGGTAAGTAAAAAGCATACAGTACTAAAAAGAGGCACCTAGGACTACTTTTTTTGGTGCTTGTCTGATTATCAGCTTTAAATCATGAAATTCTTCCTTTCTGACAGTATGTTGTAACAAATCCTATTCAGCACTCTCAATCCCTTAATCCAGTGGACTGCATCACTTGCAGAATAACTTCAATAGAAAGGACATAAAATTCAATCATGAGATAAATAAATTAGGACCTTTCACAATAGTGTGTGTGTGAAATAAACCCAGTGAGGATGTGTTGGGGCCAAAACTACCTCTCATTCCTGAAAAGAAAAACATAATAAATGTTGACCTGAATTAATAGATTATCCACTCAGTCCCTCAGGTCCTTCCAGAGAATCTCATGATAGAAGACACTGTAAAGACTGAAGGGAATTTCATACAGAAGCAGAATGACTTTCCTAGAATATTAATGAGATTAAACAAAAATCCCACCAATAAAATAAATCCAGATCCATATATACTCTGCTACAATTACAAAAACACTTTCATGCTTATAGCAGGAATTAATCATAATCGTCTTTCTCCAATAAATTAATAATTGGAAAGCAGATTTGGCATTTAACTTGTTTCCACATTTCAGCATGACATGCTACCTATACCTGAGACTGTCGCCTCTATTTTCCTCCTCCTTATTGTGCAAACTATTTCTTCTTGCCTCTTCTGACCAATACTGCCATCCTAGGACCACCCCCTTACTCTCCATAAATGCCTTCTTTCCCCTGACTTTAGAACTCCATGTTTCCTTTGTGCTCTCTAATCCCTGATTCCCATGCAGCATCTCCACCTACAGAAAGTGCAACCTCTTCTTGTTCATTGGGTTCATCTTCTCTCTTCCTGCCCTCTTCCCCACCACACTCCCACCCCATGATCAGTACTTGTAGTTAGGCCATAGCTCCCGGTCAGCTGTCACAATTCAGAGACCAGTTAAGCAGCTTAACCTTCTAGAAAACAAGCCAGAGCTGTGTCAGACAGCAGGGCTTAAAAAATATTGGTAATGTATGAAGGCTTCACTTTGAATCACTAGGCTTGCCAGGCCCCAAGCTCCTCCAGGAAAGGCAATGATTCATCTTCAACCTTCCGAGTAGGTGCGGAGGAAGAAATCTCAGCAATTACAGTCCCAATGCTCCATTTGCAAGGCTAATTTTGGAAACAAAAAAGCATGTGGAAATGCATGTGGTTTTACAAAGACCAGATTAATTCTAAGTTTAATAGT
Source organism: Promerops cafer (assembly GCA_013398275.1). Classification (NCBI taxonomy): domain Eukaryota; kingdom Metazoa; phylum Chordata; class Aves; order Passeriformes; family Nectariniidae; genus Promerops; species Promerops cafer. The sequence continues at coordinate 450,578 of VZSE01007792.1, read as the reverse complement.
TTGCAAAATGGCCTTTTTGGACTCCAAAGCCTGGCTATGCACCAAACCATAGTGTAATGAATACCAGAGGCTTAAAGCAAAGAAAGTAAAACAGAAAGACAAAAGGATTCAAGATCTGTGTAAGAACATTAACAGGTTTTAAAGTTAGCATGTACATACACCAAGGAAAATCTAAAAAGAGAATAAGAAATTACTTTGCTCTGTCTGGGTCTCACTTTCATTCCTTCTTTTCTGAAAGGTGGAGTCCATGCTATTGGTGACAGTTTTTTGTGGGAAGGAAGAGAGAGACTATTAACAACAAGAAATGCCATTGTCATGCCAGAATAGGTATAGCTGAGTATTAATCATGCTACAAAACACAGCTCCCTGCATCTTGATTGACTATTACTGAAAACAATGACTTAATCTTAAAATGGCAAGAAAACATTTAGAATGCATGGGTTTGATACTGGTAAGTTGAACTGTCTTGCTACCAGAAAGTGTGAGCAATGCAAGTGAAACATGTCTGCATGTGGAATTTGTCCTGCCAGTGGCTCACCTGAGCCATGGCTCTCCTCCACTGTAACTATTATACCCTCCACATACAATGGAAACAAGTCAGGTCTTGCATCAGTCATACAATATGACTGTTAGTAGAAACTAGGAGTTCATAAAAACAGTAAGTACCTTAAGGTGATCTATTTAATATCAAAGTTGGATTTTTGTCATCTGTTTCCTTTACTGTGCCTCCTTTAACAGAGAAGTCAGTTGTCATTTAAGGCTCCTTAAAGAAACATGAATAAATATTGAAATGTTATTGCCTTCTGCCTGTTACTAGAATTAACAGCCAAAGGCAGCAGCCACAATCTGCCTGGTAGTTCAGCAAGATTTGCTGAAGGGTCAGAAAGGTAGCAGGAATTTCAATCAAAGGCTAGACAAACTATTTCCTATCCCCAAAGTCCTTCAAAAGTAAACACACTACTGCACTTACCATTTTCCTTCTGGGAAGACAATCAGAAAGATAACAAACCACATATGTCAGATATTATGCCCATCACTTGGCATCCTCTGGAAAGCATTCCGAGAAACTATGGTGATGAGTAAGGTATAAAAGCCTATATAAACTTCTCTTCAAATTGCGAAGAAAGTAGTGGCAAAATTTTGCTTGAAGGGACCTTTCTTGTGGTTTATTTCCAGAAAGGTTTATTCCAGAACAGAAACAAAAAAATATAAAAGCAAATCATATTTAAATGAAAAGAGCATTTTCTATGAAGATATTTTTTTCTGATTCTCCTGGAGTTAGCCACGTTGCTTTTTAATAAAGAGCAATTTCTGAGAGAATTGCCTGTATTAATCCCTAAGCTCCTGAAAGAGATGCTTTACTCTCGACTCTACAGATCTGTGTAAGAATGATGAGACAGTGATTGTTTGCAGAAAATTAAGTCCATTTACAGCAAGAAACTGTTGGAACCACAAAAGCTTTCCACAACATGAATGTATGTCTGGGTATGACAGCTTGAGACAGCAACATCAACCTAAACCAACCCAGCACGTGAAAAAAGACCCAGTTTTGGTTGGGTTTCTTTGAAAGCATCTTTAGACTTCCCTAGAGAAAGGCTCTGCCTACAAGTGATGAGCATGCATGATATGCAATTACTGGAATTCATGGAATGCAGTTAAGTAAATTCATATACTATTTAATAAAGATGTAAATGAGGGAAAAACAGAGAGAGAACACTATAGTGTTAGCAAACTCACACTAGTATGAAAGGTTCCACTCCCAATAAAACATCAAATCTAACAGAAATAAATTACCTTATTGGTGACTCTAAAAAGAGTGCAAGTGAAATTGTTACATTGACCTCAAAAGACCTTAAATTACATCCTAGTGAAGGTACAGTAAGTTATTTTGCCTCTGCAGTTAACTGTGAGGGTAAATTTAACATAAGTTTTGAAGCCAACTTTTCAAATTATAAGTAGATCCAGGAATAACTATCAATACATCTACCTTAACTCAAAAAAAGCCCCAAAAACACCAGGACATTCAAGAAAAGTTTGATTACAGCTGTTTTGTAGGATTTGAAGATAAACTGTAATTAGGAGATAGTAGGGTTTCCAGAAGATCCTAGTAGATGAAGCTTTGAAATTTTAACCAGGAAGGAATTAACAGATAAAACAAAATTAAAATATTATAAGCAAACAAATAATTAGCCATCAAGCAAGACTCTCCCTGCAGACTGTCTTTTTAAATTAGGTCAAACAACAACAGCAACAAAAAACCCCAAAAAAACCAAAACAAAAAAACAAACCCCAAACAAAACCCACCAACAAACAGCCAAAAAGGAACAAATACAAGTCTGCAACAGTTACAGAGATGAAACACTATATACAAAATGATGCATACACCCAATGGAGTGTACTGGGAACTGTCACAGAGCAAACATATTATTTAAAGCCTCTCAAACTGAAAAACACCAATAGGACTACTGAGGCAGGGGACATCCCAGAATCTGTACAGGAAAAGTAAAGGTCCCATGAAAGATTCACAGGCACTGGCCCACACAGGAGACAGCAGGGTGACAATGGAGTGAGGCATTATCCAAAGTAAAGAGTGGCAGCTGCTCCTCAGGAGCAACTGGATCCTGCTCAAGCAGGTTATCAACAAAGGAACTCGTACTTAGAGACCTGCACAAATTCATGACTGGACCTGAGGTCGGGGACGCAGTGCAAGGTATTATATCAGTGCAAGGTATTATACCTCATCCATTATACCTCACTCCTGCATCACGGGTTAGCCTCAAGTGTAACAGTAAACTGATCCTGTTTAGCTATTAGTTTATTATTACAGTAATAGCTGTAATCTGGCCATGCCAAAAGGACATATGGTTTTCTAAAACTAGGGAACATAACCTAGCAGAATGGTAAAAACTGCTTCGTGATTATGACTAAGAAACAGTAAGTCCAAGTGGCTCTCATAAACAGCTCTGTGCTATAAAAAGAAATTGGGGTGCTAATGTGAGTCAAATAGAGGCATAATTTTCATTTCTTGTCTGTTTAGTAATCTCTCCAAGCTTTACAATTGTGTTGAGTTTCCTAAATAAACATTATTATTTTCTTTCATCTACCATCGGAAATGCAAAGAAAAGGACAACAATTCATTGTAATCATCTTATTGGCAAGGTGAGCCCATAATCAGGATTCTGGTCCAAGTAGAATCCAGTGTATTAGAAAGCTCTTCCCGGAAATCCCTGTGAACATAGTACTAAATAGAAACACTACAGAGAAAAAGGTGGTACCCACTAAAGATCTTTGAGGAAACACTGCCAGGAATTCTGATGATGACAGCTGTTATCTTTGCTGATGACAGCCAAGGAAGTGCCCAAGGTGTCAGAAAAGTTGTCTGGACCACTGGGCTCAAAGGCCAACAGTTCAAAGTCCTATGGCCAACAGAAGTGCCATTCCTGGCATGAGTCACTTCTGGGACTGCCACTGCTTCACATCTGCAGCAACAACCTGATCAACAGGACTAAAGGAGCTGCCCTGAGGAGCTTCTCAGGTGACACTGACTTGGAGGGAGCTGGTGGCTGCGGGAAGGCCCCAGCCCTGCAGAGGGACTCCTGGCACTGTCCCTCCCTGTCACTCACAAGGCCCTGCCGGCTGCAGGGGTCACCTGCCAGGATGCCCAGGGTGCTCAGGGCACAGGCTGGGGCTGCAGGCCAGGGGCAGCCCTGCAGGGACGGGGCTGGGGTCCAGCAGGTGGGAGCGAGAACAGGGTCAGGAGCGGATCCTTGCCGTGCTGGAGGCCAACCACGTCCTGAGCACGAGTGTGGCTGCCGAGCACAGGGAAAGGATGGTGGCCCTCGGCTCAGTAGCTCGTGAGGCTTCACCTGGAACTCTGTGTGTCCAGATTTGGGATCTCCTGGAGCAAGAGCACTCTTGATAGCTTGGAGAAAATCCAGAGCAGGGCCCAAGGGTGGTGCAGCACAGGAAAGAGCAGGCTGAGGGGATGGATTTTTTCCCTTCAAATACCTGCCAGGAGCCACAGAGAAGACAGACTCTTCTCAGAGGTGCATAGAGGAAAAGGACAGGAGCCAACAAGCTGGAGCAAGGGCAGAGGTGTTAGGGGGAATTGGGGAAAAAAATTTTCCCAAAGAAGGTGGGTAAGCCCTGAGTCAGGCTGTTGCAACCGAGGCTGCAGAAAATCCATCTCTGGAGACCCTCAAGTCTTCATGGGAAAAGCTCCTGTGCCATTTTGAGGTAGCCCTGCTTTGAGCAGGGGGCTGAGCAGAGACTGTCATGGGTCCCTACCAATCTGCATTTCTCCTTGAGTCTGTATTGGGTTGGTTTGTTTGCCTTCAAGAGGGTGAGCAAATATGGGGTGGGGTTGACAGGGGAACCTGTGAGCCTTTTTTCTCAGAATGAGAGGTGCATGTCTGTGACAGTTGCAGGCACAGGCATAAACAAATGGACCCACATGACAGAGGAGGTCTGTAAGCTCTGCCAGCAGTGCAAATATCTGTTATGTCCAAGAATCTGGACACCTCTCTTCATCTCCTGATATTTTCTCAAGGAATTTCCTTCCCGTTTCCAAGACGCTTCTCCTCCCAAGGCTTCACATGCCATTTGCATAAGGGACTAATTATAATCAGGGCTGTGCAAGCAGCAAAGATGTGGGTAAGGGAAAACCTGTTTGATCATCAAAATTGCTCACTTTGGAGAGGAGGAATTTAGATGATTACACATGCAGATGTGTATGCATACACACAGGGGTTATTTTATTTTGCTTTTTAACATTTACTATTACCATAAGGTGTTTCCACACATCCTTTTCAGGCTTCTGTGTTCAGTATAATTATTTGCAGAGTGCTCCCATAACTGGATACTTTCAGAGGTCCCTCCCAACGCAGTATTTTCCCTGATTCCATGTGACATTAATCCTGTGGATGCTTATAAAGACAAGAGTAAAAAAACCTCTTCAGTCATAATAGGGCAGAAGCCAGTGACATAATTGCCAGGGACAAGATTCTAAATCTGTTGATAGCAGAGATAAGGTCTCAGGTAGAATGAAGAAAAGGAAGCTTTATCAAAGTACCAATCTTCTTAGGACCTTCCAGTAGAAATTTTAGAGCAGTAAAGATGAATGGGCAAGTCCTTAGCTTTTGCTTCTTGCTGATAGCCAAAATAGGATCCAATGGACAGTTCTTTCAAATACCAGAAATCAAAAAAACACATGAAATACTAAAACATTTACACTGGAAAGGCCAGAAGATTAAACAAGCCCCAGTTACTTCAACAATATTACAAGAACATACAGAGTTTGTCCCTGTACAGCCTCAACTGACAAGGGCTGACTGGAAAATTTCCCTGAATCCTTCTAATCCCACATATAATTCTCATCCCTTTGAGAAAATGAACATGGATACAATTAGTCTGTTCAAGAAGAATTTAGCAGAATATCAGACTCGGTACAATAATAAATATCTTCTCCCATTTCACTGAGGCCCTATCCTTACATCTCATAAATGCCAAGGTAATAGCTGACAGAAACAATTTTTCCAGTTTGCAATATCCAAGAAGAAAGCCAGACAATGAAGGAGCAAGTTTCACAACAAAACCTAGGCATGAACTTTGTCATTTACATAGATCAAGTTGCTGAAAGCTGTAGTTTACCATTTCAGATAAATGACCTGGTCCAATGATTAAGCCAGACTCGATAGCAGATCCTGAAAAAACCCATCAGCCATGTCACAAAAACCTAGACCAGCAGCTGCTGTCTGATTTATTTAACAATGGAGATTGCTACCAAAATCCACATGCTTCTCTCCCTGGTCACATTTCTCTTTAACCACCAAGATGCAGGGATCTTAAACCCAGTAAAGTCCAGCTATGACAAGCTGTCCTCAACACAACACCATGTCCTAGATTTAATATAAAAGACATGGTGAGGCTGGCCCAAGAGAGCCTGCTAGGAAGCAGCCTGATTAGCAGAAACAATACAACACAGCGGCCTAATTGAGGCTTGAAGCACTGCTATTATTTCATTCAGCAAAACTGTTTTCAAATGTAATAGTTGAATAACTGGGTTAAGTGCATTGCCTATGTTATGAACCTGACAAGAGGAACCAGCTGGAAACTGAGCTGGAGCTGAAGCTCTTTATCATCACAAGTGAAAAAATCTGGATACCATAGGAGACAAACTGTCACAACAACAGAGGGACTAAGAAGATCAGATAGTAAAAATGTTTGCAGGTGTCTTTTGGCTACAATCCAGAAGATTCAATCTGATTCAGCATGAAAACTAAAGTAAATCCACAAGCTTACCTGCAACTATTTGCAGTGGGTACATTAGAAACTAAGGATTATCACTGAAAAAGAGGGGAAAAACAATATTAGTAAGAAGATACAATTGGAAAACGTTAAAGCTCCCTCATACTGCACGGGAATGGGGCAACCCTGAATGTACGTATACACTGGGGAACGAGAGGCTGGAGAGCAGCGCTGCAGAAAGGAACCTGGGGGTCCTGGTCCATGGCAATTGAATGGAGTCATCGTGCCCTGGTAGCCAGGAGGGCCAACCCTGTCCTGGGGGGCATCAGGCACAGCCGGGTAAGGGAGGGGATTGTCCTGCTCTGCTCTGCGGTGGCCTCACCTCCAGTGCTGGGGGCAGCTCTGGGTGCCACAACGTAAGAAAGGCAGTGAGGAGGGCAATAAGGACGCCAAAGGGCCTTGAGGGGAAGCTGTGTGAGGAGTGGCTGAGGTCACTTGGTCTGTTCAGCCTGGAGGAGAGGAGATTGAGCGGAGACCTCACTGCAGTAACAACTTCCTGGTGAGGGGAAGAGGAGGGGCAGGCACTGATCTCTTCTCTGTGGTGACAGTGACAGGAACCAAGGGAATGGCCTGAAGCTGCATCAGGGGTGGTTTAGGTGTGATATTAGGAAAAGGTTCTTCACCCACAGGGTGGTTGGGCACTGCAATTAATACACCTTTATCCTAAGAGTCTGTATGTTGCTCTATAGTTAAAACATGTCAAATTTACAATTAATTCACATTCAGTTTTGAGTTCTGCGATATGAACGTAAACACCTCCAACACTAACAAACCATAATAAACATGTTTATGTTTAGGACTCCGCTCAGGTGGAAAACAAAGTCATACCTGAGAACAACATATAGCAGAACTATTGGAGATGCACTTCTGCTATTTTGAACAAAGCTGCTGTCTTTAATAAATCTTATAACTTTACTGAGAGTTACACTAATTTATTATTTTTTTAATTAGTGCCTGGAAATGAAGACAAGTATTTTATCAATTTTTCTTACAGGAAACTGTGTGTGGTCTGTATTACAGTTACAATTTCAAGTCAGCATTGCAAAATAGACTACTACATCTCCATATGAATCAGCAATGAAGCCAATCATTGCTGCAAGAAGTTAAAATCTGAGAAACAGCATCAAAACTGAAGAGAGAGACTCCAACATTCTCAGTGCATGCTGTCGAAGTACACAATAGTTGCCCAGCTGTGTTCTGTACAGGTTGCGTACATAAAGATGATGCAAAAATTATATACAAAGGCCTTCCTTAAGTTGATCAGCTCACTCCATGAGAAGAAAAATCAGTAGAAAACAGCACAATCTAATACTTACAGGAATAAGTTCAAGTACCCAGAATTCAGACAAGGAACGTAAGTCATGCCCACAAAAGGGCAAAAAGTGATTTGTACTTTGAAACAAGCCCCTACGACACAGTGAAGATTTTTATTTTTGTTTAATCTTTTGCAGAAGTCCCTGCAACTAGAATATTCTCAGAGTTGTGCTGAAACATATGGAAACAGACACTCTTAAAAACATCACACAAAACAAGAACATGCAATCAGAGACTTAAGTTTGGAGGTATTTTCCAAACCAGCACACTCTCCCTTCACGTCACTACTCCACAAAGAGTCTCTTTGCTGTGATAATCAGCAACTGAAGAATTCATAACTCTATCAACCCAAGAGGCCAAGCAGGCCCAGATAAGGTGAACACCACCATGTTGCTTGGTGCAACACCTACAGTACACAAACTCTTCTCCATCTGATCTTTCACAAGTTATCGTCTGAATTTACATTACTGAAACATGACTGACACAGTGTGTGCTTTGGTATAATTTATTTTCAGGTTTCTCTGTTCAACAAAAACTCTGGCAGAGGGGCATTATGTGGAAAGGTGAACAGAGAAAAGTCCATTTGTATCAAATGTTTATGAAGTTCATCTCCTTAGTTCAGGTATCTCTATGAAACATCAACTCATTGAAGCATAAAATACCAAATACTTCCCCTTTAAAACCCATCTCTTGAATTAACACAGTTCCATGACACAAGAATATGATCTGCTACTCTTGGAGTTACCAGTCTTACATATCTCACTGTGCCTTAGTCATTAAAATCAGGCAGGTGGTTTTTTTTGTTGTTTTTTTTTTTTTTTTTCCAGAGTTCATACCAACCACTTGTTCACGTCAATTTTGCCATAAGCAGAAGCCATGAGAATACTGAACTACTCAGGACTGTTTGTAAATTGAATATTACCTTTGTTACATTTGCCAAGCATCTCGCAGTGTTACAGGGAAATAACCTGCTAATACACTGCAGACTGAGTGCATGGGAAAAAAAAACAACAAAGAAAAATCCACAAGTGACATCTATCATCTAGGTATGATTTCTCTCTGTATAAAGCTGACAGAATCATAAGCTACTATTGACACGGAGCCAGCTGAAAATGTGAACTGCAGCAAGAGACATAATGCAGATAAATGTTCTTTTTTTGTGCTTTAAAGAGTTCCATAGGCTCTTTCTTCTAAGTCCTTTCATTAATTACACTGTCTAGTAGAATCCAGTTTTTTTTGCAGAGGCTAAATTTTTCTTGTCGCACATTGAGCCTGCTTTCCCCTTCCCCAGCCCCATCAGCTTAAAGAGAAAGTGGCTATTCTGTGAAAGAATATGGAATCTACATCCAGAAACATGCTCTGGGCAGTAAACAAAATGACTATGAGCTACAAGTTGTACCTATACTTACACACATGGGAATTAGTTCAAACTTCTCAGCACTCAAATACTCAATTTTATGTAGCAGTACACTGATTACAGTTACTGTTACTATCTCCTTCTAGAGCTAGATTTGCTGCTATTTTAAGGTCTAGTTGTATGATTACAACTTCTGACACAATAAAATCATCATCACCCAGTTCTTTCAGGCATACACATTACAGGAAGGTACAGTAAGTACAGCTAGGCACAATTTGTATAATTATTGAGGATTTTTGGCATAGTAGTTTAGATACAGCTTCTAAGAGAGCCACAATACCATTGGGAGGAAATATTCCTCCATCATCAAATTTGTTTTTAAATGAAGACAAGTACAATACCATGGACACATGCATGTTCATATGCAGAGCCTTGCTCAGTTGTAGAAAAAAGCGATGACAACTTTTGCAAGCAGAAGTGGCTAATTGTGATTTGAGCTGGGGATACTACAACACTCAGTTATAAACAGACTTTGCTGAGGTGAATGTCACCATTGCAGTGGCACAGGACTGACTTTGTGCTCACTCGAGCAGCAGTTCTTCAGGGAAGGGAACAGTGAATTCCGGGGAACCAATTTGTTAAACATTGCTGAAGGAACACGGCAGAGATGTGGGTGTTCAGTGCTCTGATTTAACAGTCATTTGAAATGAGTATGAATAGACAGCATTACAAATCAGCAGGCTGTGCCTCAACTGAGGAATTAATCAGTGTGTCGTGATTTCTGGAAAGCAGCACTTTCTTCAGTGGACAGAGAACTGCCCCGAAACAAAAGGACATAAGAGGAAGAAAAGGGAGAACCTCTGTAGACTAATGTCTGTCTTGTCGGTCACAGAGGAAAATCCATGTTATTTTTATTTGTTTAGAAGTATTTCAAACAATTATATCCCGTTTACTTTGGTGCCAAAGAGTGCTTGCTAGAGTCAGGTTTCCTCTACTGCAAACAGCAGTACTCTTTAGCCTGAAAGTTTCAAGATCACGCAGTATTAAACTTGCAAAGGCCTGGGCACAAAGAAGGTAATAGATGTTGTCAACAATATTGACATATCTTCGTGAAATAATCTATCTTTTAATTTTCATATTCATTAGAAAATTCAAATGATTTTTAAATGTATCATGACAAAACGGAGCCTATAAACCTACACATCTCTCAGTTAGGGAAAAGTTATTCTTATCTGTGAGCTACTTAGAAATCTGATAACAACTAAAATAAGTACTGTCATTTGACAGAAAAAGGAATCCAAGACATACAAATGAAAAAATCTTCTACCTTAAATAGACAGAAGATATGCTTGAACTGTACAATGTTCTGGGATCTGCACAGTATGCACACATCCCTCTGTCTTAGAAGGTCCAGTGGACAAAGTTCGGTTTGGTGCATCAGAACACCAGCCAGTTCAACATAGCCTTTCTCAAGTAGTCATGGTTTAAACACAGATATATGTAAACTTTTAATGTAAATCTTCTAATATACATTCAATACTTCCTTCTTCTGTACTTTCCATCCCCCTTGTGCTACAAGTAAATCTAACTAAACCCATCTTCATTTTTTTGGCATTGTGAGGTCAGAGACTGTATGAGCTCAAATCAATGATTAACGATTATTCTTGAAGTGAAACAAATCAATTCCAATAATTACAGCTCACAGAATTCAGTAATTTTTACCTGACTCTTTTCAGGGCAGTTGATAAAGTTTTGCTTCTGTTTTCATTTTTAAACAAATTGTTTTGATTATATACATTTGGGGGTTTTCCCTTTATTAAGTGCATTGTAGCTATCTGGAAGTCATTGCATCTTGAACCTGGAAAAACACAAACCAATGGATCCCTACCTCAGTATGCGATTGCTCTTCAGACCTATTAAAAATTACTTCTGTTTTGATTTGGATGTTCAACATATTAAATTAGCACTTTGTTCCACAGGAATAGAGGCCACTGGACAGAGGGAAACTTTTTTTGCTTATGCAACTTGTTGGATACCTAAAGCATTTCAAAAGATTTCCTTGCCCAGAAGGTCTGGGATAAAAAGTGACTTCTTATAAATATATACATTTAACCTTAAAGTATTGTGGATGAGAAATGTATGTAACAGTAAAAGGAGGAAAAACAGTTTCCCACTTTTAATCTGGACAAGACAAAACCCCACTCATTCTCCAAAAAGTGAAGTTAACCAATTTTTACTTACATTATGCTCCCAGGGACTTCTGTATCCCAGAACTCACTACTGGGCTGTAGTTTGGGGAAAGAATTCCTCCAGAAAATCCCAAAGGATGAAATGAAAAAGGCCACAAAATTGTAACCAAATAGAAAACACTGAACATTGCAAGAAGCATCACAAATACATACAGCAGAGTTTGTTTTTTTAATAAATTAGGGCTGGCCACTTTGTCTGTTTTGCTCAGTTCCTTTTTTATCCTCTCTCACTGCAGCTTTGGCTCTTTTCCTATCTACTCCCCAAACTAAGGCTAAATGCCAGTGATATTTGATAGCTGAATTGCAGTTCCCAAGGGCAGTCTGGATATAAATTCAGATCCAAAGTCCAACCCAAAATAATAAAAACCTTTCAGAAGCCTCACAGAAATAACTCTGGTTATTTCAATTTCTTTCTTTCTTTTCTAACACCACTCTTGTACATTTTTTTGTAGATTCATTTATGTTTACCACTACTGCACTATTAACATCATCTTTTGTTGAAGTCCCACACAACCTAGATTCCTCACAGAAAAGCATCAGTTAATACTTTCCATACGACATGTGGGTAGTAAGTAAAACGAACATTACTCTGAGGTCTTAGAGACAGAAAGGTCTTAAAGGTAAGGATATTCATAAACATTATACGCAGGAGAAAAACAGGCCAAGATTTCTCACTATTCAGTTATAAATTTGAAACCTAAAGTTGTATTCTAAAACCCGGAGTCTTCACATTCCTTAAGAATCTGACTACAAACGCTGTTCTTCCAAATCTGATCGACAAAGGAGAGTACAAAGGGCTGAGAAAGGGAAACGGAATCATTCCTAAGAAAGACCCATCCCAGGCAGGAAAAAATGTAAGGAGTTTTCCTGCAATAGCTTTGGGCATTTTTGTTATGTGCACATTTTCTTTGATTCATCTGTTTTAGGAAGATGATGCACCATACAAGCAATGCCAATGTTTTGTTTGCCCAATATTGGGTCAAACAAATGTGCCTGAATGGAATTTTTATTGAAAATCTCATGTAACTAAAATGTTTGCATGGCAGCACAAAGATACAAGGCCAAATGCAGAGACACACTACAGTTTATTCTGCCTTACTAACTGACCACAACAAGTAGATTAAGAAAGGATTGTCATATAAGAATATGTAGCTCTCTGTTAATAAAGTAACTGCCCAAAGCTACATTTCAAAATTATTTAACAAATAGTTTAGTAAGTATTATGCTATGGTCTTCCAGACTCAGAAAATTACCTAGTTTATCCTAATAGACCAGCTTATTTTTTAACTATCAAAAAAAAATTGAAAAAATAGAAGACAACAATTGGATCAAATAAATGGATAACTCAGTAGGTTGTAAAGGACTGAAGAATAGCTTTTGTAATTTGCCATTTTGAGCTTGGGCTAGACAATTCAGCTATTTGGGTTCAGATATTACTTGTCCTTCAATTAAATCCTTAAGGAATTTCCCCCATCTTTAAATTTTCAGCTCCCATTTCTCAGCCTTTTCACCTCTCTCATTACTATTTTTTCTATATAAAAGTATTAAAGCCCATAATAACAGAACAAACCTTGGCAGACTCATTCTTTATCATTGCATTTGATGGCTATTTTCTATAAATACCTTTAACTCATGCACACAGCATCTCCCCTGATTTCAACTCACTCAAATTACTGCACTTTAAAATCAAGACTGTGATCTGGGACAGTCTAGCTTTAACAGAAAAGCCATCACTTCTTCTTGAATAAAGACAATGCATAACATAAAGAGTTAGACTGCTCTTGATATCTGTTGGAAACAGAATCCAGTACAAAGTCCATGACTGAGTTCTGCACTGAACTAACTACTAAAAACAGCTAAGTTCCAGTCTAAAAATGGTATAACAGTTTTCACTAATGCTTTATCAGAAGGAGATTTATTATAAATAGAAGGCACTATAAACATGATGGCAAGTCATTAAATTCTTGCTAAATTTCTCTTAAGGAAAAATGTTGAACTTCAGTAAGATTTATGAACAAGCATAGGCACAGAGAAACCTAAATGAAACTTCCAAATTGAACTATGCATTGATTTTCATTTTGATGAGGACTGAAAATATCAACCTTCGCTCACTAAGATGTCAGTGACTATTTTGTCAACAACATAGATGCTCTGCAGAACCCAGAGTATGATCAAAGATATTAAACCAAGCCCACAATTTTTTTCACTGGGCTACTGGTTTAAGCAGGGAGACTGAGAACTGAAAAATGTGGCAAGAAGGAGATTCCTATTTGTATTCCTGCAAAATATTCCTGCAAAATACTCCTGCAAAATACTCCTGCAAAATACTCCTGCAAAATACTCCTGCAAAATACTCCTGCAAAATAAAGTTTTGGTAGCATTCAAAAAACATGAAAAAAAATCTTGTGCTTTATGTCTGATTCGGGCCATGTTATTAGGTTAGTAATTTTGTATGGGAATCTTGAATGGTTTCTTTGTACATACGGTGCCTTTGAGGAATGCCTCATTCACTTGCAAACATAATTCTAGAAACAATGTTTTGTCTACTACTCTGCCCCTTGTCATGTTGCTTTAGAAGTAGAGGAGGAGAGCTGATTCAGATAGGGATAGCTTCTTAGTACATTTACTTTTGAATAAAGACAATATTATTCCATTTTATGTGGCAGGCAAAAAATTCTGCTCTATTAACGGTCTATAGCACCCTAATGAAATCTGGCAGAACACAGAAGGAAAACTGGGTCCCTACTGAGTTCTCTGAAGGAGCCTGAGTCAAACAGAGGAAAAACATGGGCAAGATGTAAAGCAGGAGAGCTGAGGCACAAACCTGACTACAAAGAAAAATTAAAAGCTTATTCTAAGGAGTAAAAGTTTTCTATTATAAATAATAATAGGACACTTTCAGTAGAGGCTTATTAAACATATTTTCTTCTGCACCATTTGAGAGTCAGATTCCCTTGTCTATTACTATAAACATAGTGTCACCAGTTAGTTTTGCCTAAGTAGCCCCCACTGGCTTGTTTAAACTGGAGCATTCCTTTTTAAAGACTCATTTCTTTTTTAGTTACTTTGCATGCAGTGAGAAACAGTGCACGCTCTGCTAAAACAGAGCTGCACAGGAGGAGGCCAACTGCATAATAATTCTTGAAGAGAGTGACAATAGCTGGAATTAAATTATGCTTTCATTTTTCTTATGTGTTTCAACCTGATTTGTCTTAATAGCGTGTTTGCAACACTTTAATTATAAGGACTTGACACTGTACAGTTGGTATTTAGCAGAAGAGTGATTTGACTAGGAAAGTGAAATCTAAATAACTTATATGCACACAAATGTTTGGCAAAAAATTAGATTTGCAATTAAGAAATCTTTACTGCATTACTTACAAACTCAGCTTTTCTAAAAATGACCATCATAAACCACCATGTCTCAGATATCCTTCAATTTGTCTAGTGGTCTTATAAAATCACTAGAGACACAACCTACACGGCACAAAAATCTACCCACTACATAAAAGCCAAACTAATAGTTAAACACAAAAAATCCACAGAGAAACCTCCAAGCTGAGCTGAGACCTGTTACTGTATTGTGTGAGAGTCCTACCATTGGCCTGTCAATGGGAGAGAGATCCCACACCAAGAGCAGCACCAGCATTTCTCTGAAGTCAGCGAAGTTGCACCTCTTACAGCAGCTCTGAATTTGGCTCACTTAGGTACAGAGTGCACCAAGGAGGGGACAGGAACAAATCTCAAGTGCTGAAAGTAACATATTCATGCATTCCTCAAGAAGTTAGACTAAAATGTTACTTTAAAAAAGAAGTGAGAAAAACTTGCTCACATCAATTTGTCTTTGGAATATCTTTAAGTAATAAAAAAGGCTTCCCATGATACTTCTATGAATTGTCTCTCTCACCCAGATCCCAGGTGTCAACTAACCTCAGATTCAAATATATTCCAAACGAAACACTTTGCATATCCTCCCTGCATGTGTTCTTTTTGGGGGTGGGTGTGCTGGATAGTTTGGCAGAAAGCATTTGCTGTAATTAGACAAACACTTCAGGAGAAACAGTTGAACAGATTTTCACTGAACTGCTGTACCTAGTCAGATTCGTGCTTCTGCTAATAACAAACTCTACCAGTTTCAACCCTAAAGATCTGAGATGCAAAAGACAGCATGAATAATTCAGTGAGCATGGGGTCCTGAACCCACCCTTCCTTTCATAAAGGGAGAAGTAATGCACCTCAGGTATAAAGTTTTACTCTAACAAGGCTTAATCTTTCTTTCTCTTTCAGCGCTTTATTACTAAGTGCTGTGTAGGTGTGAAAAGCTGTATTACCATGTAATTTTGTTGGGATCAGACTTCCAACTACCTGCTTTGCTTCATGTTCATTTACACAGAATGATCAAAATCTGTTTTATTTCCTAACAATAGCAAATTTTGCTATAATTATTTTTAAATGGCAAATTTAAGGAATAGTGTCCTGGTTAATTCACACATGGCACCTATCCACACACGAATAAAATACCATATTATTTGTTACCTTTCTCATAATGAACTTTGTAATAAACAACTGAAAAACTAATTTGTTTTTTGACAATGGCAAACCTTTGAATAGAGAAAATCACAGAGTCGAACACAGAGTGCAGTCCTGTGTGGTAAGTGGTCTCCATAGCAACCAATAGATTTTATGCTAAGTCTGGCCTTTAAAAACATTTCACGTTTACTACCGAGAAAAAGATGGCCTTGATTTAAAAATGATACAACAAGTATCTTGAATGTGCATGCTTTCTCTTCTCTCTCACAAATAAAATTAGCAGACGTCCCTTTAACACTAAATCCTCTGAGAGCTGCGTGTCATCATTGACGTATGTATGGGCCTCCTTTAGGCTTGGAAATTTTTTTCCTTGCATATCATTGCAAGACTTGAAGCCCTTTCTCCCCCCATTTACCCCTCCTTGTTTTTCTCTATCCAGAACAAAAATAGAACACCAAGTTCTTATCTCAGTCAGTGATCATGGTGACAGTGAAAATATTATTGCATGCTTATCTATAGCAGTTTCATACTAGCTTATAATAACTTGCAATAATGGAAGAAGTAGTAACTATAGCTGCAACGCCTGCTACAGCCTAATTTACTTTCACTCCACATTCAAGTGACTGAAGCCCCTAAAAGGAAATGTATTTTTAATAAAGAAAGATTCCAACTTAAGAACATGTGTATGTAATTATTGACAATGATATGCTATAAAGAGTTGTATGATTACAATCATTAGCACTTAATGGGAATTTTGTTTGCAACTCTGGAGTTTGAGTAACAGGACATGAGGGTAGACGTAGAGAATTATAACTGAATTTATCGTTGTCTTTTCAATTCTTATAACCTGACAATATAGGGTACATGACTAACATTTAATCCAAAGCAGAGCTTGCATGCTCAGGTTATTCCTCGTGGCTCGGGTGTGGGATGCCTGCTTTTTGTTGATTAGGGATGCAGCCTTGAGAGCTTTGGATGAGTAGGAGGGGAAGATACAGAGATCATTTGTTGCTATTCCTGTAAAGGTAATTTCAACATGCATTCAGTCATCATCATGACAGTAATAGCACTTCATACATAGCCTTTCACATCATCAAATGTTTCGTCTCTGCGTTCCATTCCATCACAAATGCAGTAAAAGCATCACTCTCCTACCACACTGATTGCTTTCTCCACAATTTCCTTTGTGCAAAGTACACTTTCTTTTCACTCTAATTTTAGAAAGGTCCTGTGTTGAGCCTCACTGAAGAAGGCATCAGAGTCAAGTTCTGTTTGCCATGAAATAAGACAATATAACAAAATTTATTACCCTTTTTGTTTCTTTCTACTATGTCCTCTCAGACTTAGGTTTCTCCAAAGATGACCATCAATGCAGCAACAAAAATTTGAGCCTCCACTGTGAAGGAAAACAGGCAGAAGCTAAAAACTTCTGTATGAAGGAGAATGATCCCCAGTACATCTCTGGAGAAGACAGAGGTTTGCCCCCTGTAGAAAATAAATATGCTACAAATCTAGCAAAGATATAAACAGTGCAGCCACAAGAAGGCCAGAGAATTCTCAGGTACCATGGTAGGGAAAGGCAGGGTAAATACTGCATGTCATTGCTTTTATTTCTTGCAACAGGATACACTAAGCACACTGAGGGGAATAATTAATCACAGTAACAATGTGTGACGGTATGCCAACAAAATCTTGCCTACGGTGAATGCTGTAGCATTAGTGTATCCTCACCACTGCCACCACCCCCTCCTACCATGCTCTTTTCTTCCACACAGATGGAGAAACACCGTGCCAGAGTTATGATTAGCATAGGGTTGGAGTTAGCAGAAACAACTGAGCAGTTCCTGGCAGACCACTTTTCTTATTTAGAAGAGAAATCAGAAAGACACGTACTGCAACTTCATTGCAAAAGGATGAAAGATGCAAGCAGAATGCACCAAGGGAGGGTCCTACCTGTCAAATGCTTCCCTTGCCTCCTGATGTGAAGACCTCCACAGAACTAGTAAGAACCACAGTGAGAACCTAAGATGTGCATTCCAGACCAAGCAGCACCACAATTTCCCTGGGAGTTGTGCTCTTGCAGCTTGCCTTCATGCCCTGCTTTGAAGGGAAAAAGCGAATATTAATACTATGGGACGCAGCAGTATTTCCAACAAGCTTACAGGGATACCACTGCAAAAAGACATCTTATGCAAAACGTGGGATAAAGATGATGGCATTGTATTAGCATGCCTCCTACCCAGAATCTCTTTCTTTCACATACTCCTAGAAGCTAATTCATTTCATTGTTTTTTTTTTTTAAAAAAAAAGCTCTTACTCTCTTATCATATGTACTTTAGCAACTCTGTTTTGATTGTACAGACCATTCATTTTCCCTAGTTCTCTAAGAGAAAAAGTTTCACATGGCCAATTCTAAAATGGAAGAGAATTGATGTTTTCTTAATTAAATATCTGCTCTTGTTTTGTATTATTTAGAGAGACATAAATACCTAGAAAAGTGTTCCCCTAACGTAGGAGTTTCTAATATTGACTCATAGCTATTCTAGTGAATAAGCCTGGAGGTCTGTGTTTGGGGAAAATGAAAAAGGTAAAACACCTGAAACTCTCACAAGGCAGATTCAACAGCCTTTTTCTTCTTGTTTCTAACTGGAGACGCAGCAATGAGATATCTTCTCAAGCATGGCAGCATACTGATCATATTTGAAAGTGGCAACTTGTCATTAAATACCTGTCAAATATTCCAGCTTCCACAGTTAATTACAATATAATATTCACTGCCTTGAGAGAAAAAACATCATAAACTTGAATTGGGGTGTGAGAGGGAGCAAGACAGAAGGCACAGCCACTAACCATCAAAGCCTACACACTATGTAGGCAGACCAAAGGTCCACCAGCTGCTGTCCAGGATAAAAATAGTCACTCAGAACTATTTTGATAGATATTATAAAAACTTGTAAATGGACCCAACTTAGAAGTTCTATTCTATTATGCCACTGCCTCTTCCACACAGAGAACACGTGGTTATTCTAATAAAAACAGTTGATTGTTTTACATAATGAAATATCCCAGACCCTATTAACTTTTACATATAAACTCTTTTAATGTTGATGTGTCAGAAATCTGAAAATAATGCCTAGTGACAGCTCTAGGATTAAGCTCTTCTCACTTACTTAGAATTGCTAACTTTGATTGTAAATTGCTTTTAAAGAGCAAAGCATATACTGTAAGTCCTCCCAATGCCTCCTACTAACTGACATCAACAAGGCATCTGGGACAAGAGTATGCTAGTAATTCATCTTAATAATCTGTCAGCAAAGCTGTCCTAATAGGATGTGTCTTTCATTTTGATTAAAATGACCCTCTGAAATGTGGTCCTCATGGAAAGTTGACAAGCAGAGGCAAATTTTGAACAGTCTGGCACTTCTAATTTTATCTCTGGAAAATGAAAGTGCTGTTAAATACTCTTACATAACTACTCCCTCTGTTTGGCTGTCTTTGCTTAGCTTCCACACGAAGAACCTGTCTATACCCCTTTGATGATCAATAATAAATAGTCCTCTTTGGTCCATGTGACACTTTCATTTTTTTTATTTTCTGCCTCCACTGCATGATTTCTAGTATTGCTTGGAAGTGCCAGTAATTCAATACTGTATTTAAATGAACTACATGTTTTCTTAAACATATAGCCATGCTATGAAAACATTTCTCATGCCATCTGGAACATTTTAATCTTGGGATTTTTTTTAATGTATGAGCTGATGGGGTACATCAATGTTGTTGGGACAATGATGTTGTCCCAATACTCATACACATTAAACTCTTTAATATTAGATTTTTCTTGTGCTGCCATGACACGTTATTTCTTTAGGAATCTCGTTTGTCCTATGTCCTAGGACTAATCATCTTGAATTAGTAACAAAACCAGATCTAACATTTACTCTAAGGATGTAAGACCACAGACTTGATATTAAAGTTGTCAACACAGACTTTCATGCGTTTTCTTGTAAGACCATAATACATTTCACGTTATGACTCTTGCACACATAAAATGCAATTTCAGTGTTACTATTCTAGGTCAAGTTGTTTGTACATTAGAAAACACTGATAGTATAAGCTAGTTTTAGGCATCAGGTAGACCAAAGGTTGCATCAAGAAAAGAGCCCTGACTTGGAAAGGCAGTTGGGGAAAGAAAATGTTGCCGGTAGTCTGTCAGTAGGAAGACAATCACTGAGTAAATAGTAACACCTGCTGAAAAATCCATTTTAAAAATCCACCAATTTTTTGCTTTTCAACTACCTCTCACAAATTGTTAGAAAACACAGGTTCTAACACTTCAGCTAGCTAAAATGGAAAAAAAAAAGAACAAGATACACGAATATTTTTGAGAGGTTTATGCAAATTTCTTCCTCCACAATTTTGGAAGGGCTAGTTGGTAATTTCATTCATGCTCTACTTAAAATAATGGGAGAGTTTGGACCTGTTCCAAGACAATGTGATATAATGCATAACATATGTTTCGTCTTCAACATACGCATGCTGTATTCCCTTTTTACTTTTCTAATCCCATACCTATATCCTGTCAACATCAGCCTAAAAAAAAAAAAAGAGACAAAACATTATCCCACAAATTCCGATTTACTGTCTTTGCACGTGAAGACTAGTGATTAATAAGGTTTTGAATAATAATTCAATACCGGGATTGTGGAAATATGGGACAGAAAAAGAAGAAATATGAAAATTCAGGTAGCAGGTTTAGTACGATTTACCTTCCTAGACAGATCAGCTAAAGCCAGCTTGAAACATTTTTTCTCCCTCTTGCTGTGCTAGAACATGAGTTGTTCTCTCTAATGTGCAAGTCAATTCCTTGACCATCATTTCATCTTTGGCTCAACTGGAGAGAAAGGGTTCATATGTATCAAACACAAGAAGTTCCAGATTCCCCAACTCTGTGTTGGGTAACAACATGAGAGTCCCGGAATCGGGCTTTGTACACCTCAATCTTATACTACAATAGTAATATGTTACTGCTCTTCCACGGTGTCGCTTTCCCTGGTAAAGGACTGGGATCTTGGGCTATAACTAACACATAACTATGCAGCATAACACACGATTTTTGTCAGAAAGCAAAGGAAAAAAGTATTTCCTTCCATCTCCTCCAGACTCACCTTCTTGTTGTAGCCTCCCCTCTGCCCCTTCCTTTTGGCCAGCCTTTCAAGATTCGAGCTAGAATATGCCACAGAGGGGTGGAGCATGTGTGTGTTTGAAGGGGATGAGTTCTAAGGACAAACATGGATGTTCAGCACCTTATAGTCAGAGATGTACCAATTAAAGGAAAAAAGCTGGGAACACACAGCCAACACAAAAGGAAAAGCAGGGACCACAACCTGTCATATGAACATGCACAAAACTGCACCAAAGACAGAATGAGCAAAACAATGGAGCAGAAAAAGGCATAAAATTTCCTTTTTCTATGTTTTGAAGTTTTTAATAAAGGCAGCAGTCTGATACTAAGCTGGATTTCCATATCTGTTTCCAGTCTTCCAATTCTGAATGAGTGCTAGGATCAGATTTTTGATGAATAACCTAGAGTATATTCAATGGGACGTTCCACCCCTGCATGGATTCCACTTCTTTTGTCTGGCCTAGGATATCAAAACCCATCCTGAACACCGTTTCTTGTCATAAATCACACACGGATACTTGAAGCAGTAAACCAGTACTGTTCCTACCCTCTGCAAGAGGAAGAGGAGGCTTACATAACCTGCAGAGCCAAAGGGGAAACCTGTCAGCCTACCCTAAACAGGACTCCCAAGCATCAGATTCACAATCTCTGCAAGTTTATTCACTTGGCAGAAAAAAAAAAATTAAAAATGCCACTTCTACTGATACTTTCCCTCTCCACAGAAATTAATTGTGTTTGTAGTATGTAACTTTCATAGACTGGCATCAACGCTCCTGTTCTTCAGAGAAAAAGACAGGTTGACGAAAGAAATAGATCACTGAAGGAGCAAGGGAGAAACCAAGCATGTCCTGCTCCAAAAGGGAATTAAAAAAAAAAAAAATTAAATTAAAAAATGAGCCACTGATTCCACCTTCACTGATAAACTCCAATTGCTTGTTGCCACAATCACTCCACCAAAGTAAAAAATTGATGAGGGAACAGGCAAAGCAGCAGAACTGATGTTCTCTGAAGTACCCAGTCCTCCAAGTATCTTGCCAGTAAGTTAAGGAAAACTGTGTGAAATTGTACACTCCAGGTGATATTTAGCAGCACTGCGGTATTTTTCAATTTAATTTCATCAAATGGCTTAAGGGGAAAAAAGCACCTTAAAATCATAAAAGCTCAACTGTTTAAACAACTTTTTCTAAATGTATTTTTAATTACTATTCTGATTGACTTATTTTGAATTTTTCTTCAATTTATATTAAAGAAGACCTTCAAATATTAAAAACCAACCAAATAATAAATAAAACAATTTACTAAAGGTTCATTTAACCCCCTAAATGAGATAGATTTCAAAATTGCAAAATAATTAAATATTTGTCATCATTCCAGCTCCAGCACTGACAGCCTGACACAACTTTTTTCCTTTCTTTCTGCCACAGAAAATCTAGGAGCATTAATCCCTGAGTTGTATTAGCAAGAAGGTGCTTGGTCCCCAACCTCAAAAGCACAGAAACAAGTTGTCCTTTACACTTGAGAGGCTGAATCCTAGGAGAAATACTGGCTCTAAGAGCATAGCATGTGAGGGGAGAGACAATTCATGTTTACTTCAGAACAAAGCATGTAAAGAGGAAAGGAAAACCTTTTCATCAAATAGAATGAGCCACACTGGAGCTCAGAAATCAGTTCTCTGGTTCTGGCTCTACCTTCATGCACCCTGGGAATATCGGCAAGTTCTTCGAATTTCTGTCCGCTTTGATTTACCCCCATTTAAAAAAAAAAAAAAATCATTCCTTTACAAAACAACTCAACATGTATAGATGAAAAACTCTGTAACAGATATTAGAAGATTTTCTGCATTTTGCCTAAGATCCAGAGTTTTAAAACCTTGTTTAATTCACAGTTCAGTGAATTATCCTGAAACATAAAAGTCTTTGGATAAAAACATTTGCATTTAGATACATTTAACCTTACATTAAAACCAAAAGATGAATAATCCTTTAATGCTCCTGTCATATTTATTAGCTCTGCTCAAGGTGAGCAAAAGCTCTTGGGAACAGCTGTGCCAGACATTCTTTCCCTTCACCCATTCACTATTTTTTTCCCATCTTTAACTGCAGGAGTTCAGTTCTAGCACTGTTTTTTCATACTAGGTTTTCCCTCCTGGCACAAAAATCAGAATGCAGCAAAGACATAAGGGATGAAGGATAAAAGAAATAAGACTTACATTAAATTAACTGCATTCAGAGTGAAAGAGACATTAAGCTCATTGTTCAGATACATATTCT
Source organism: Promerops cafer (assembly GCA_013398275.1). Lineage (NCBI taxonomy): Eukaryota > Metazoa > Chordata > Aves > Passeriformes > Nectariniidae > Promerops > Promerops cafer. The sequence goes on along the minus strand of VZSE01007792.1, from coordinate 427,370 downwards.
GACCTATTCTATCATGCATCTCTACATCATTTAAATCCAAGGATTCTCTCCCAAAGCTCAGCCTAATTATTGCTTCTGTTTGTGTTCTCAGAATCATTTAGGTTGGAAAGGAGCTTGAGAGCATCTAGTCCAACCCACTGCTCAAGCAGGGTTACCCAGAGCAGGTTGCTCAGGGAGGTGCCCAGCCATGTTTTGAGTATCAATAAGGCCAGACATGCCACAATCCCTCCAGACAACCTATTCCAACGTTGGACCACATGTACAATGAAAGGTGTTTTCTTGTGCCCATTGTCACTTGTATCACTGGGTGCCACTGAGAAGTTTGACTCTCTCATCTGTATTCCCTCCCATAAAAGCATTTATATAGGTTTATGAGATCCCCCTGAGCCTTCTGTTCCACAGGCTAAACAGTCCTGACTTTCTCAGGCTCTCCTGCCAGTAGACAAGCTCCAGTCCCTTAAGCATCTTCACAGTTCTTGCTCTACTCTCTCCTGGAAGTCTGTATCTTTCTTGTGTGGGCAAGCCCAGAGCTGGCTCTGGGCCACACAGCTCTGTAGAGGGGAAGCATCACCACCCTTGGCTCGCTGGCAAGAGTCTTCCTAACACAGCCCAGGATTCTGTGGGCCTTGTTTGCCCCAAGGGTGCATTTCTGGCTGTCACCCTACCATCTGTCAGGACCCCAAGGTCCATGCCACTGCAGAGCTGCTTTTCAGCCTGTCAGCCCCCTGCATGCACTGGTGCCTAAGGCTGCTCCTTCTCAGATGTAGGACTTGGCACTCCCCTTTGCTGATCACAGCCCTTTTCACCAGCCTACTGAGGCTCATCTGAATGACAGCACCATCATCTGGTACATCAACCACTCCTCCCAATTTTAAATGACCTGCTAATTTGGAAAGGGTGAAAATTTATCCTATCATCCAGGTTCTAAAAAAGATGTTAAATAGCATGGACCCCCATACTATATCAAAGTCATTGAGAAACAATCTATGGAGAATACATAGACACACAGGTTAACTTTATTTCCTTTCACAGGCCTCAGAATATATTCTATTGACAAGAGTCCACTTGTTCCATAATATTTACCTGAATTCTTGCGAAGCTTTATGCTTGTCAGTACAATAGAAGGGAAGGAAACAGAGTAAAAGAAACAATTATGAGATTATACTACATTGACTTATTGGTGGGCAACAGCTCTACTTATAAAAAAGAAGTAGAAGTACTAAGGAAAAAAATTATGAAGAGAATGAGAACAGGAAACAAAGTGAGCAAAATCTATGGTGGAAGATGGATGAATGAGCATGTAACTAGCATGAGAAAGGAACAAGGACAACTTGCCATCAGCACAGACTGTGTTCTGTGGCAAGGTCTTACAGCTCACTTACTTTCCAGAATCTGATTGTTACAGCTATTTCTTTCTTTTATAGCTCAATGATGACAGCTACAGAGTACTGCTAAGACAACACCTACACCAAAAAGCCCTCAAAATACTCCTTATTCCTTCTCATTTTTGCCTTCTGTTTTGACTATTAGAGATGCGCTCAGAGTTTCACAGCATGAATGCCATTGGCAAAGTGGGATCCCATTCCTGACTGCAGAGAACGTGCCATCTTCAACTGAAAGTTTTTTATCAGCTACAGCATACTAACATTATGACCAGTTTGTTTCTTTGTATCGGTACTGCAATCAGGGCTAAAATAGCCCATAGTTTTACTACTGTTATTGCCAATCAAGCCAGTAACTGGGGCACTAACTCCCATCACAGAAGTCCATCTGCCTCTAATCTATTACCAGAAATTACTAATAATTGGAAGCTTAACACTATCGACCAAGATATGTTAATTGAACACTGATCACCTTCAGGCTGCTCATCATTGTCCGTACCTCCTTCCCACCATCTCCCTTGGTTGAAGGTACATCCTCTTAAGGTCTGTTGGCACAGTTGTACCTTGAGTTGCTTCCTAACAAGACTGTTCCAGAATTATTTGGGTTTGTGTGGATATACTCTAAATTAGTTTTTCTATTTTGAATAATTTTGACTGAAAACCACAATAGAATATTTACCTGTTCAGTCATGGAAACTGATCAGATAGGACTGAATCCTATTAACTTGTCCTGAATTCAGTAAGAGCATTATGTCTAACTGCAATCTCACTAGCAGCAGTAACCCTCTACATTACTACAACCTTGCCATCTGCTAGACAAAATGAAAAAAAAAGCACTTTTCTAGCAGTATTTTTGTATGATGGATAACAGGCATTTAACTTCTGCATTCCCCTTAAAAGCTCATCCTTTGTATAATGAGCCTAACTTCGGCACCTGATTTGCATATCTAGACTTAATATGAGTACTCACCATAACAGATCTGTTTTAGCAGTAACATGATTTCACCTTTAAACTTAAGATGGAAAGAGCAACTGGTGGCAAACTGGGTGTACTCACATAGCAAGGTGCTCTGTCTTTAACTTTGAGTATTTTCATCCTGCTGAGAATGGAGACAGAGAGCATTTGGGTGGGCAGCTGGCTAAGGCCAACCTGGCACTGAACCAGACTGGCATGGAAAAAAAGATGATAATGATGAAGATGATACAGAATTACAGAATTTGTAATTCATACCAACAAAACAAAACACTGGCCATAGAGCTTAATCTTGACTATATGCATTCCAAAGTATTAAGGAGTATAAAACAGTATTTTTCATTACAACTGTACTGCAGATCTATTGTTTCACATGGCAGAATTCAGAGCTTGCTCTTTGGTGGGCACATTTGTTTGGATAGCATCATGAACCCCATCTCATTGGGAAGCACTTTTGAAAACTCACATTTGATGGGAATTTATTTCCGTAAAAATCTTAAGGTTCACTTCTGTTCTGGTCAAAGAAGACAAACTTAAATTGAGCAACATGACTAAGACCTACTCTGAGGCATGAAACCCTTTACAGCAAAGAATTCATATTAAAAAATTGTATTTAAAAGTCTCTGTTGCAATGGCAAGCACAATGAAAACAAAACTGCCTGTTACATAATAAATATGTATTCTGCTATTAGTTATGTTGCTTTAAAACCAAACTAATCCAATGAACTAGCAATGTTTCCCTGGCATGTACTGGTACAAGAGGGATGGAGGGGAAGAGCAAAAAGAAATGCAGAGACAATGTCATATGAATTAATGCCAAATCTGTCCTCCCTGCACAGAATAAGATTAAGAAATATAACTTTTATGCCACCTGGCATTAACTTTAACTACACAAATTTTATTAGCCCATTTTGCTAGTAGAGCTCATCACCATTTTTTGACATACAAAATGGAAGACATTGAAGAGCCTTTATTTTTTTGGAAGTAGCCCTGCCAGCTGGTTTCTTTCTTACGAAAGAAACCCTTCCAAGAATATTCCAGAATGAGATACTCCAAGTTTGCCAGTCCCAAGCTCACCTATTATTTTTCCCATTTTAATGTCAAGAGAAAAACAAGGCACAACAAAACACACCAAATGAAAATAACCCTGACACAAGCCCAAAACTCAAATCCAAATCGAAAATATTGTCATAAAGCCCCAAGTCCAAGGTTACTACCCCTCCCACGTCCTTTTCAAGAAAATGAAGCATCTTGGACAGTTTTACTGTTGCTTCCATTAAATTTAATGTAGCTATGTTTTGAGTTGCATCAAGCTGATCTCAAGAGGGATGACATGAGGATTTCTTTCCACATTTTGAATGCTACATGTAGCCATCTCTGTCAAGCCCTCTTGCAAAAAAGAGACTTTCAGAGGAGAGACCTCAGTCTCATGCTTAGAAAAATCTTTGAGGTTTATCCAGTATTCTGTGGCACAGCATTCTGTTTTACATCTGAGACCTATAATATTAGAAGGATGTAAACAAATATATTAGATCTTATAAGTGATCTCCTCTCCCGAGCAAAAAATGTGGTTTTTATGGTATTCTGGAACATTTACATTTTACGGGTGTTAAAACGTAGGAAAATGAAAGGTGTCTCTTTCTTTGTCACACATACACAAAATAATCTATTCCTTCCCTCTGCTCCCTGAAGGCTGTGAATAAGAAAACAAGGCTAATAATAGGAAAGAGCAGGATATATTGAAGAGACCCAATGAGGATGAAGAGCTGCAGCCAGAGCGTTGCAGCTGCTGAGCACAGACTCCACTGCACACACATCACTTGTAGGTCTTCTGTTCCCCTACTCACAAAGCAACTCCAGCATCACACAGGAGGCATGGAGTCTGCTGCCTCTGCAGTGGCAGCCCTAGCAAATGGCTCATGACATAAAATTACCTTTGCTGGCACAGAAAATATTACCCCATTCTGAATACACTTTCAGGAGTTTCTAGGTGCATTATATCTCGAAATACACTAAATGTCTTTGCTTACTGACAGACATACACACTTAGCTTAGGATTTGAAAGTCATTCTAAAAGCATTTTAATTGTAATAATAAGGTGCTTTAAGTAGGGGCAAGCTGTCACCTGGAAACCTGTCTGCATTCAGTAGTAACCCTGGTGAGCTACAAAAATATTCAGCTGATCATCAGGATACAGGACACTGAACACACCCCATAAAAACCCTAGTGAACAGCCACGAAAATTTTACATTTACTGCTACACACTCTCTAAACACTGCTGAGATTCAGTTACCCTATCATTTAATGAACTCTGCACCTGAAGAATTTACTGTGCTGTAGGGAATGGTATCCACACAAACACATGATCATATCAATCAGCACCCTAACATATGCCAGAACACAACTTTCCAGTATTGTAATAATTATTTCATTGGTATTAAAATAATTATTTCATTTGACCATACCAACTAACAGTTTCTAAAGCTGTTAATAACATTAATTTTAAAAAAGTGGAGACTTCCTATTTCAGGTGACAGTGTGTAAAAGGTGAAGTACAGAGATTTCCTTTTCTTAGTTTAAATCTAAGAAAGAAAATTGTTTACTTTTTTTTCTGAATAGTAACTTCTGAGATAGTAGCATTTTCTAGGGATTAGTAACATTTTTATGGTGACAGATAAATACATACAAGATTTATTTACTAAGATATTTGGTAACATGGAAATTGAATTAGTCTGTTACAATTGATCTTTCACCTTACCATATATTTAGCCACCGAATCCATTTGTAATCTGATGAAATATTATCCAAACATTGAATGCTGCTTTGGTGGATGTTTTGGCTAAATAACTGAGGATACTGTAGCACAGAGTTGTATCATATATCCTGTTAACTACAGCCCAAAGACAAAATTAAAGGTTCTGGTATTTCAGTTATCTGGTATTCCTGTGCTCAGGAATTTTCCCATGGCTGTTTCTAACACGGAGAGGTTTAAAAGACAGTCTTTAGCAAGCTGGCCATAAACTGCTCTGGACTTAACTATGCCAAGTCTACAACTTTGGCACAAGAACTTAAACAATCTCCATAGCCAAATTTTGGCCAAATTCTGAGGAGCGTGATCACATTAATTTACTACAAGCCTGATATAACAACAGAACCCTCCCACTTGGGTAATTGCTCAGCAACCCTGAGCAAATTAATGTAGTTGAGACCAAAGATTCTTGTTCTTCTATCACTTGCCAGATACGTTATTCTTCAAGTCCTCACAGACTTATACACAAAATACATTAAGGGCTCTGCTGAAAGTTACACGTTATAGCAAGAGGAAAAAGCATGTTCTGAGACACTTCAGACAGATTAGTATCAATTCTCCTTCATAAACACAGTGAAATAAAGAATTAGCCTTAGCAGTGAAGAAGAGAAAATTTCTACAATATTTTTTTGCTTCATGTGCTTTTATCATGGATCAGCTGTGGTCTGTGATCTTTCAGAAGTATTTCACACATGCTGTGTGGGTATTAATGTTGAGGCCAACAACAGAGAAATGCAAACTGGGTGCATACTTCACCCTGTGTGTCAAGCCAATCTAGAATATGCCATATCAGCAAAACAGCAGTTTCATGAGATTTAAACTGCCTACATTCTATAATTGTACATACAGTTACTTAATTCTAAAATAAAGCTTTACACAGAAGAAATCAAGCCTTAGCTGTGAATACAACATACATTCATTTTGAAAACTAACAATGTTTATTTGAATCATTCAGGCAGGGTTGAATTCATCTGTACACATTAGAATTCATCAATATCAGGAATTTGCAATATTTACATATTCAAATCAGAAATGGCAAGGAAATCAGAAATACTCAGACATATAAGAAGCAGCCATACTGTTGTCCACAAAGTAACCATGAATGCAACACCTATTAAATTCAAGCCTTAGTTACACCAAATGATATAATAAATTGCTTTGTTCGTGCCAAAAGCATCAGGCTAAAAGACCTTTGATGAACCAAACCCTTTTCTTAACTAACTAGCAATGTGGCTTGTCGCTTTGCTTGGGAGGAGTTTGAAATCATGATACACTGGAGCTTCCAAAGGGCTTGTGTATTTAGCATAGGAGACAAAGCAAGGAACACTGTAGAAATTTGGATTATTTTTAGTCAGTTATACTGCTGTAAAACTCTGTTAATAAACAAAGAACAAAATATGCTACATATTCCACAAAGCTTTCATGTTTAAGAATTGCAATCTATAAGACAAGAAGCAGATGATCAGGGAATTACAAGATCAGTAAGACATCAGTTTAATAAGCAGTGCTCTTGGTTCTGTGAGAATGTTACCTCTTTTTCTTACAAGCATCCTGACAGGGAACTTAAGACAGGGTTTGAAATATGATTATAAGGTAGCTTTATGGATAATTATATGAAATACCTTCTAATCATGAGAAACACTCAGAGAAAGCAGAAAGGTGCTTGCATAGAAACGAATGAGTGACAAGGCAGACCAGCAGCACCACACAACAGGTGTCTCAAAAAACAAATTAAATACAGTAGATAGGGAAGTGGATAGACCTGGAGGTCTTGAAAGCAACAACTTTTGGGAACAATCTGGAAAATGATTCTCTAAGTCTACCAAGAAAGTGAAGTGTTATTTTTCAGGGAATTACTACTTCAGCTGTACACAATTCCATGAGTATCACATAGCTTTTTCTTTCCACACATCTCTCTTCTTTAAGAGGCTTAGAAAAGAGAGATAGCCACGAGTCACTCACTTTCTTTATTGGACTCAAATCTTTATGATTTAAAGGAGAGATAAATGGAATAAGGCAAAAAGTAAAGAATTCTCTACTGCCTCTAATGACAGCAGTTAGGACTTTGGAACAGCTCAGGTTGCTGCAGCCTCCAAAATGCACTTCCACAATCACCTGGTTTGAGAAGATACGGGGTTTAAAAAAAATAAGTGAGGAAGCTTAGCAAGACAATTCTCTAAAGTTCTGTTGTGGCTGAAAGCATAGACAACAACAACAACCACCATCACTTTCACTCCTGTAGCACATCTGTTGCAACAAGAACAACATGTTATGGCAGAACTCAACTGAGTTGAGTTGTAAGGATGCAAAAACCTCCTTAAAAAAAAATTGCAATAAGATTTTACCTATTAATATCTTACCCATATTCCAACTAAGTTAGTCTAAGCCTACAGTGGGACAGTATCTAACACAACAAACCTTCCAATACACTTCCAATTGCACTTCAGTAATCAACTAGCTAAGATATGTCTTGTGGAAAGTTTGAGATTGGGTTTTTGTGGTTTTAGAGATTTTTTTAGGCTATTTAAGTTGCTTTTTTTTGCTGGGATTTTGTATGTATGTATGTTTTTTGGTTGTTGGGGGCTTTCCATAATTTTAAATTTATTGACATTATTATTTTATTTTGTTGCCATTGCTGGTTTTATATTTTGTTTCCTTCATGAACAGTGGAACTGGTGGAAGACTCAAGGTACCAACAGCAGACAATCCTTATGCAAATGAACAGGAAGCAGGCATGAAATATATCTGCAAACACACCATGGGGGATGCCAGTGTGTGCCCACTTCCCATGAAATAATGTCTGAGGAACAACACTTGAAAACTAAAAACCCTGCCACTAATGCTCTGCACTCGACACCTGCAAAGAGATGCATTGCTGAGATTACCTCTGAGGTATCTTCCCAATAATTCCAGCAAGTATTTAAGAACTTTCAAAGGATTAGCAGAAATCATTTATTTTGTTTGGGTCTTATTTTTCTTTAGAAAACTTATTTTACTACCCTTAGAAAATAATCTAGCAGCAATGCCTCCAGATGGGAATAACAGTAATTCACACACTTTTTTGTTTATCAGTAGAACATTCTTTATATTAATGCCAAAAGATTTCAGGACAAAATATATTTCCAAGGAATTAATTATCCCTCAAGTATACAGAGTGAATTAAGAGGTACCACAGCCTGCCAGCCTGGTGAAAACCAGCGGTCACAATATTCTTCCTTGCTTATCAGCTCTCCCGGAAGCCCCCACAGCAGTACCCTTCTTATGTATTAATGGTTTCTTGTTTTCCACTGTTCCTTAATGTGACTGATGTGAAAGCATCTATGCTGGAGTCTAAATTGCTTTGCTTCAAAGCTGAGAACAGATCTGGAAGCTTACTGTTCCTAAAATTTTGCCAGAATTTCCTTGGCACAGACAGGCAAGACAAGACATGACTGATCGATCATTGTTATTGCTAAACAGGAAAGGACTAATTTAATTTTAAAATGTATTATGATCTTCACTTCTCTATACTGCAGTTCCAAACTCTTGAGTCACTTAATAGCTAGATCTGTTTGTGTGTCTGTAAGTATTATTTGCATTTTACTCCAAATATCTCAAGAGAAGGACTAAAACAACCCTCAAAAAACCAAAACCAACTAAACCAAAGCACCTCACCAAAAGAGTTTGAAACTTAAAAAAAAATAGGCTTAAATAAACGTGCAGTTATTAACCTACATACAAATGTGTATTCAGTTTTGCTGCCCTGATCAGTTCCAATTTTCTAAGTGTAACTAGGACACTCAGAAGTGAAAAGACCAAAACAGAGATATATGTTTTATTATTAAGACTATTAAGGGAATTATTTACCTTTGAGGGTTCATAGCTAGTTAAAAAGCTCACTAAATGTTTAACCCAAACACCTGAGAAAGCACTAAACCACTCTCTGGAACAGCCTCCTTCCCTTAACACTGATTACGGATGCCTACAGAGTGGGATAGGTGAATTATATCCACTGCACCTATTCTTATATAGGTAATTCCTAAGCCATAGGCATTTTTAGGCTGACATTCACATTTCCCTACTTCCATAGTGAAGATACGCTTCTATGAATAAAATAATTTTAATTTAATGAGAGAATCTAAATTCACCTTCTATCTTTGCTGGAACTGATTATCTTCAAACACACGTAATAAGCCAGAACTAAACACAGAGAGATTAACTTGTGCTTTGTTGACACCTTTTCTTCTATCAGTCGAGATGAAGATAAATGCAAGTTCATCTTCGGCTGTTTCTTTGCACAGTTTTTTGTCACTTCTGCACTCTTCTGAAATGCACCCTATGAGACTCAAATCTCTTCATTGTCTCCATTTTCAAGTCTCGACAGACAGGTCTATATGGATAACTAAATTACTACAAAATCACCGAACACTTTGGGTCCAGATTATTAGATGCATTCCACCTTCTTTGTATTTTTTGTAACTTGTAACTCCTGGTATCTGGCCCCTGGAATTTCTTTTTTTTGTAGCAGAAGATTACTGTTGGCAAAACACACCTAGGATTGTGCTTGTAATGTATTCTCCTTTTCACAACCAGTGTGGAAAAACACACCAAGTACCTATCTACATATTTCACTCATCTAGATTCCATCTGGATCACACTGAGCACTTGTTCCTGGGAAGCAAAACAATGTGGGTGACTCCAAATACCTTACTGCATTGAGACAGTGCATTTCCCACAGCATTAAGAGATACAAACTCCCTCAAGATAGATTAAAAACCTAAGCTTGTTATCTTGCTGCATGTTTTATCCACTGCATTCACAAAAGGCAGCATTGCCGTTGGGCACTTTCTCCAAAGAGTGGCCATTGAAACTCTTGAGGGATGCAAATGAATAGTCCACCCTGAATGTACAGCTGTACCACCAAGTTAAGAACATGACACTGCCATAGCATCCTCACATCAAAGAGACAGTAGTATGCATGCAAAGGTAACCCTGAGGATACACTAACATGACAACATCATGAGAAATAGCAGAAACAAACATGATGTAACAACCAAACAGGGGTACCCGCTCATGGGAAATGTTAACCCTGGCAGAAATTACCTGGGCAATGATATCTGAAATACCAAAGGTGTCAAACCCATAAAAATCAGGACCAATGGGAAAAGAGTAAATATTTAGTTTGGAGGAGACAAAAGTGGGAGGGAGAGAATTGGCAAGTGGAAGAGGGAGAAGATGACTGAGAGAGCTAAACCATCCTGTCATAATTGACCACAGTACCTGACAAGCAGTCATGTGCTTGATCACCACAGTTTGCACAGGTCAGTAAAATCACTGCTTCCATCATCTCTGATTTACTTGCAGGCTCAAGAAAACACACCTATTTTCCTTGGCATCAGTGAGGGAATTCTTGGAGCACTCTACCTAACATCAGCATAGAAACACCTCACCTTTTCCTCTCATACAGGGAATATTTGTAAACAAGTTAACATATTGTAAACAACTCGACAAATCTAGGTCAAATCCACCATGTTACAACAATTTTAAACCATATTTTTAGCAAATCTAGTGCTTAGCAAAAATAAAAATAATTACATACAGTAGTCCTCTATAATTCTCGGTGCACAAAACCTTCTACAAAAAATGTGTAAGGTTTGTTATAAAGGAAGTTTTGGAAAGCTTTTTTAATAAAATAATTATCCATTACAAGGATAATATTTATTATACTTCATAAAAAGAGAGCTGCTTACGATGAGGGAGAGGAAATGGATTACCAATTATGTGCTTAGCAGCAGACCTGTTGTACAACAGCACTGGTCTCAAAATATTGTCACTGAATTCATTTCAAAAGGAAGTATTTTCTATAGGATAAGAACTCAGAAAAACCCAGTATCCAAAGCTAAATGTGACTATAACATTCTAAACATCTCAGATTCACAAAAAGCAGGTTTTTAAATCTCAACTTGCTCTTCCCCATGACCTTTTCAGCTTTCTTGGCTGGAGAAAACCTTTAGACTGAATGATTTGATCTTCAGGGATTCTAGACCCTTCTGATTTTAGATAACTACAATTCTTCCATTTTCTTCCAGGAAGGTAATTTCCAGTTCAATGCACACGTTAGGCACTTTAGAGCTTACATGAGCCTAAGCCAACACTATCAGCAGAAGGACCATGCACAGCCTTCTGTGTCGCCTTCCTGCACAGCTGCCTCTCTTCTGGTACACCCATTCAGGGAGTAGGATATGGGAGCTGTCCTAAAGTAATGTAAACAACTTAGGATATTTTTCAAGTTTTTAAATCCTCATGAACTCCCAGATCTCATCCGTTCTGTAGCCACACAAATATTTGTTTATGCACGGGGAAGGGGCTCATGCTCTTCAAGATTAGCGTCCATTTATGTCAACTTTTAAGGTCTGAGAAGCCAAGAATCAAGAGTTGCCCTAAAAAACCAAAATAAAAACCACTCTCTAAAAAAACCTACAAGGCACCCCCAAAACCGCACCCCCCTCAACAAACAAAACAAACAAACAAAAAACCCCAAAACCACAAAAAAAAACCCCACCCACCAAAAAAAACCACACAAAAACCCCAAACAACCAAATCCCTTAAAAACTAGTTACTCTCAAGAGATTTGAGACCTATGTGTGCCACTTAAGGAGTTTTGCACTAGTTTGAACTGCTTAGTCTGCATTCTTTAAGCCTTTTTGGGTGTGAATTAGCAAGAACTCAGCAATAGCAAGTTTGCCACTTTGTATTAAATTAGTTGAATTAACTTCACTTGAAGGCTGAAATAACCATAACTAGGACAAACACGTGATCTTCTTGCCTACCTTAAAGGTTTGCAGCAGTATAGCTCTTACCAATGGCTTCATGTCAGTACAGCTGCACCAAGTAACAAACCCAAGTAACCTCATGTTCAAGATATACACCTAAACTTCAACTGAAATCTGTTTTCTCTGTTAATCGAAGTCTTTTCAGGCATTCCTACTTGTATCACATCTAAGAATCTTTAAGACCTGATTTTCGAAGGTTTGACACCAAGAGTTTCACAGGGAAAAGGTGAAGAGACTTCAGAAGAGAATACCAATTCTTAGACCCCTGGGTTTTTTCCCTAGAGAATTAAGTTTCACCTCAAGCATAAAAGATTCATTTAGGAATACTTTTTAATACCCCTACCTCTTAAATTTAAAAAAAAAAATTTAAACCCCCCCCCAGTTTGGTTACATAATCAAATCAGAGGCTAAGCATCTTCTCAGCAAAGACAAGGAAATATTTATATACAGCCTAATCCTATATTTCTTATAACTTAACCATACAGTGTGTAAAACTGAATACTCACAGAAAAAAGATAATTGGAACAGCAGAATAACCCCCTGAAAATTCTTAAATACTTTATATTTTCTACCATATTGTGGAGAATATCAGATGGAAAGGCCATAAATAGCAGATTTCAGTTTATATAAATTTTTTCCAAAAGGCACAGATGAATTTTTTATTCTGACTTACTACAGAGGAACTGAAGGCCTTTCCATTGAATTTGTATCAGGAAATACTGAGAGCATGCACAAGAATCTCTTGTAACACTTTTCTCTGGAAAAAGTGTTTTCTTATTTGATCAATGTGTCATAATACTTGCCAGAAAAAAAAAAAAAAAAAAAAAA
>VZSE01007792.1:91650-414519 GCA_013398275.1 Promerops cafer | reverse complement strand
TTTTTTTTGTATAATTTTTTAAAAAAAATTCCAAAAAAAAAAAAAAAAAAAAAAAAAAAAGTTTAATTCAATTTGCACAATCATATCCAGAAATCTCTTTCCAAATGTCTGGGTTAATGTCCCCAGACCAATCCAGGCTTTGTGCAGTTCACACATAAATAAATCATAGGAGAACTGTGACCTTAAATCATTTCCTTGTCATAAATCATAGGAGAACTGTGACCATTCTCACCTACGTACATCTGCTACATGTAAGTTGAACATGCTACAGGGATCCTTGGCTTTTTTCCCCTATTTCAGTTGCTAGATATCATCTACAGGAACACTGATGGAAAAAGGAAATCCTTGGTCTTCAGATCCAGCAGTTTTGTGGCTTCTTTCTCAGAGAAAAAGAGGTATGTCTCTTCTGAACAGAAATAATGGTAACACTGCTCAGAGAAAGAAGAAGGCAACAGAGCAAAACTTAACATGAAAAAGACAATTGCTCAACAGTGTCAAAGGAGAAAAGTGAAAAGTCCCAATCAAATCCTGAGGGAGGAGTTGGGACAGTCAATCTCATAAATCTCCATACTCACAATCCTTGGCTGACCCCTGCACATTCAGATTAGTAGCCTCTCTCACCACTGTGCAAAACACACAAACCCAGCCATTTTCATGCCCAACCTACATCACTACATCAACAGAAGTCCACATTTTATGACTCCTTAAGGTAACATTAAAAATACACAAATCTCTGAAATACAATACCCCTTTTGTACCACTACACTACAATTGTGAAACAAAGCTTATTCAACTGCATTTTTGCAATAAACCAACTTCACAGAAACAGATGCTATTTCATACACAGAGAAAAGGTTTCTTAATAGTACCCTTTAATAAGGCATCACCTCTTCTAAATCAACAATAGTACTGTGCATTGGTGCAATATCTGACTTCTGGTCAAAAACAGTTATTAAACCTCTATTTTCAAACAAATACAATTTTTAACTGGCCTTTAGAATTTATTCCTAAGGACTAACCTACAGGAATAAAACTCTCTCCCACACACAGCAAATACTGCAGCCTCTTTACTAGTGCTAATAGATGCTTTACTGAAGAATGTCTGCCATGACTCAGACTCACTTCTTCCAAATAGGAGATCATAAGTTTTGGCATTTTTGAAGCCCTGCGGTCATTGAGCTATGTATTTTCTACATACACACACACTCTCCTTTTCTTCTCCTGTGTTCTGAAGTGGAAAAATAATCTCTCATCAGCAGCAGCTTTCAGATGGAGCTGGGCCTTACAAAATGAGATCAACTGAGACACAATAAGAAAAAAACAGAAAAAGAAGCAAAAGATAAACAGCAAGCTAGACAGCATTGTTTCTGTGACTAATATTTAAACACTTTTAGAGTATACAAAGGACAGTAACAACCTGCAAGAATTACAGTACAGTAAACTCAGAGAAGTCATTGTTCATGGTGGGAGCCTCACAGACAGCTCCAGCCTTCTCAGCGAGAAATTGCCAGATTCCTCATGCTGAGTTGAAAGGAATTTCCATATTCTAAAAGACCTAATTAAGGCAGTCAAAATATAGTGATTATATGCCCTTGAAAAAGCAAACACACACCTGCACACAGAAGAACAGGCTACAGGTACACAGAAACCAGCGAGTGTCAGGATGAGTGCCAGCTACACCTCTCCAGTCAGAACCTTAAACATGGAAAGACACTTTAAGAACCTGCCTGGAAAAGAACAAGAGCCCATCTTCAATCCCAGTGCCCCAGCTAAGACAATCAGTAATTTTAACTACTTGCTTGACATAAATTGCATAAAAGTCAGCTAATTAGATCTAGCCAAAATTCGGACATCCTGCAGATGCAGAAATAAATAAAGAGCCATTTTCCACAGCTTCACAGTGGCAGCACTGCAGGGAGGCTGAGCTCAACTCAGCTGACAGCATTGCTCAGTGCTGCTACAGAGACCTTTTTTATTGGAGAAATGTAGGACAACGCTTAGAGTCGTGTCAGCTCTCTTTATTAAGGTCCTCGCAGAGATTTGTTTGACACAATATATTTTTACCAGAACAAAGTATTCTATATGTATGTTAGGCAAAGTAGAGAGCATGCTGTACTTCCCTCTCTCTTCTCTCAAAGTTTGAAACAAAGCATTAAGAACCAAGGTATGAGCCGTTGATCTGTCAAATAAAGATCAAGGATGATTAAGAGCCTCTGGCAAATAAAGATCGAGGATCGTTAAGGGCCTCTGACAAAGCTGATGGTGCAGTGTGTCCCCATCCAGCTTTAAAAAGCATTGATACAGAGGCCCTTGCTGCTATTACAAACCAGAATTTTTTGGAAGTTTGAAGTCATTCCCTTCAAGATCCATGAAGTTCAGTACCTGTTCTTCGTGCCTATGGTAACTTTTGCTTTTTCTTTTCTCTGATCTCCTGTAATATATGAATTAAAGTGTCTGTAATGGCTGATGAGTAGTAGGCTGACATTAAGAACCATATTGCTACTCTGAAATATTGTGTTCTTGTTATTAAAACAAAACAAACAAGCAAAAAGCCACAAAAACACCCTGAATAAAAGAACTTACACTTGTGCCTGCCTTCTTATGTTTCCAACCTGATCCAAACTCAAATTCCTAACTAGAAGGTGTTTAAGAAATCATGAATCCAGCTCTGTGGATATGGGTAAGTAAAAGCTGATCATAAAGATTCAGTCAAAGGGAAACAAACATAAAGCCCATCAACTTTAGTTTTTACTGAACACTTGGATTACACTAGAAGATAAACACTACAGAAGTGTCTCTGGAGACTGCAGTTTGGAGATCCTTCATTATAGCCTGGGATGTTTTAATAGATGACAATTAGACTGATTAGAAATTACCCAGTTGAACCCTTTGGCTGTCAGAAAATGTCATCAGTGAGAAGTGAAATAGGCTGTAACTGACACTTTTTTCTTAGAGAAAAATATCAGAACAAACATGGAACAGGGTTTTGTTTCCCCTGTTTTTAAAAAGATAGATCTCTTAGGGGATGCTTGTGGGAATTCTAGGATTCACTGGTGCTTTAAAGCTGTAGCTGTGGTCTACTGAAAGCACAAGAACTTCCAATCCTGACAAGACAGCAAGAAGCGCACCTCAGATTTAAGATTCCAATACCTCAAGGCACATCTTTAAGTAAAAAAAAAAAAAAAAACAAAAAAAATCCGTAAGTGTCCACACCTTTTCTCTGAGATATCTTACTTCACCACTTACTCCAACTGAAAGATAAGGAGTGCAATTTCAGCCAAATCTAATTTCTTTATACAGAGTCAAGCACAAAACCTAGGACATCTCCATGTAACTACATTTAGACAATTCTTCATTCCTACAGAAGAAAGTCTCCTTCATTTGAAGGCATTATAGTCACTGCTGCTTAAAAAAAAAAGATAAAGAACCACACAGTTAATAATTCTGTATCAAAATCATGAGCAGCAGTGCTCCTCAGCACAGCAAAGAGCATGGTTACTCCATGCTTGGAGGAGGAGAAAATGTAATTATTTTAATTAATTGCATTAAAACTGATTGTAGTGTTTACTGCTATTATTACCAAAACATCTGCCATTGCCTCTTACTTCAGACATTTCTTCTTGTTTAGCACCTCTCATAGGAACTGTGCTCTTGAATGTTGTCATTCACCAAGGCTTCTTTTTTTGAAATCTGTCATAGGCGTGACCACACATTGCATGAAACTTGGGCATCTGAACAACAACTGTCTTTGTATTTGACCCAATGACCCTTGTCCAAAATTCCCAAAAAGCCACTAAACGGCAGTTTCAGACTGAATATAGTGAGAACTGTAGATGAAGGTACTCACATCCAAGTAAGAGTTTGCACACAAATAAAGGGCAGAACTGTGCAAAAATCAAGTAGTAAGGTTCTGCTTTACACAGATGCAATCTTCACTGGTTCAGCTAGTGATGATCTGCATTAGCACCCCAAATATATTTATTATGGAGTAGCTCTGTATTTGTTTGAACTCTTTTTTCCCCTGCTTTTGATTGTTTTGGGCTTGTTTTTTTTTTCATCTGTCCCACTCCTTGTTTTCTTTTCGCCTCTAGTCTCAAGTAGTACTCATAGGAAGAATCGCTGAACACAAATGGGAACCTACCTTTAGAAACATTGCTCTGCAAAATCTGCAATGACAGTGTCTGTATGGACACAGGTGTGGAAATTAAATTTTGGCATGAATTATGGAAGACCGAAGTACATTGGAGTAGACCACGTGAATCGTAATTCAGATTATTCATATTGTAACATATTGAGCACTAGTATGAAAACTAAATTACAGAACAAATAAAGGTCTTGCAACTGTGGAAAGAAATAGAAGTAAATGGAGATTTAATTTCATTCATTCTCAAAGAGAATAATTTTTCATTATGTGGACTGTTCTTCAGAGATTTTTAAGGTAAATACATTTATATCAAACAAGTAAATGCAGTAAAAATGAAACACTAAATTAATTCTTGTTAATACTAACCTTTCAGACTTTCTGTACCCTAATTTACCTTAGTTAAACCAATAGCATAATGTTCAGAAATGCGTGGGGGATGTTGGGTTTTTTCACTTTTTTGTTTGGGTTTTTGTTTGGTTTTTTTAATGCGGCATTTTGTGCAAGAAATACAAAGCTTTTTAGGTACTTAAAAATATAATCATCCAATTGAAATTTAAAAAAAAAAAATCAAAAATAGAATCTGCGGATTTCCAATTCCTATCCTAAAACCCCAAAATTCTGCTTTTTCTAAATTCTTTGAAATAAAACAAAACTAACTGTCAGGAACCTTTTAATTGTTTAATTTTTTTTTTTTTTTTTTTTAATAACAGGCAGCAAACCACCTTTCTTGGAGCTGCTGAGGCAGCTTATACTCTAGAGGAGGGCAGAGATTAAGATAAAGTAGAAATAAAGACAGAAGACACCACAGAAGTTTCTATTTGCCCTAGATTGCTCCTTATACTGCATGCAAGTTTCTTTACATTGCCTTTCAGAGATGCTCTCTTCCTCCCTGTTTTCTGCACCCTTTTTAGGTGACTTAAGGAACTCCTAAATTCTGTTTCCTGTGCCAGATGTCTAAAAATTAGGCCCTACAGAACATGATTCAGAAGATCTTATTCAAACAATCCATATTTTGTAAAAAGCCCCTTTTAAGTGGCAGCAGAGGAGCTACATTTAGAAAAATGGAGAGGAAGAGAAGAAAGCTATTTAGTAATAAAGCAGACAGTGTATGTTAACATTCTGTACATTAGAAGTGACAATACATCTTTCTCCACCTACAAAAAGAACAGAGTCAATGATTTGGCTCTTTATCCAAAGGCAAAAATGATTTTAAAAAATCTGGACACTGCTTAAGTGAAATAACATTTCACATAGAGAGCATATATATTTATAATGACTCAGTCAAGTTTCATGAAGGGCATGTACACAACTACCACTGTCAAGCAATGATAAATTTCTACAATTCCTTTGGTAATTCAACAAAACAAAACAAAAACACCTTAAGACAGCTAAAATACTCTCCCAATAAATATTGAAGTTTCATGTTACACCTCTGAGATGCCATTTTGTGGAATCAAATGAATCCTAAGTCTCAGAGGTGAATTGAAACTTGGGAATAAGTGCAGATACCTGGGACATTCTTAGATTTAAAAGGTTTTAAAGCAATTTAGAAAAACACAAGTGCTTTTATGTAATACTGTTGCAGTGTCCAAACTGGCCTTGAGAGATAGTGAATCAGTCTTTTTGTAATATGTTCAGGAGCCTCTTGAAACACCAGCAGTATCCATAAAACTCAAAAGACGTTAACTCCTCTTAGAAAATGGGGCTATACAACTGCAGTAAAATCCATCTCCTAATCAGATAATCTAGTTATTGCCACAATGACTCCATTCATCCTGAGATATGAAATTACACTGAACAGAAAGCCTTGCTTCTTTAATTTGCTTCCTGCCTGCAAGGCTGAGGTCCTGCACACACACACACACACACACACACACACACACACACAGAGTACCAGAGACCTCTCTTGAGCCAAGGCTTTTGGGCTGTTTTCTGGTGACAGGCCATAAGACAGCACTTCTGTAGCTTTCAAGTTGCCCTATGTTGAATGTAACAATAAAAGAGGATGTTTCTGGTTAGTGCAAATTTAATAAACTAATAGTATTCTGCTTCTGTAAAATTTAGATGCATATAAATAACAAACCATTACAGTGACAACTACCAAATTTCTCTGTCTAAAGAAAACTGGCAGTTCATAAATATTAAAGTATGCTCTTAGCAACAAAGTACAACATATAGCTGTTATTTCTCCTAAAGATAAGTAAATAGTAACCATTGCTGAAAAAATTCATTATTTATAGACCTTTGAATTTTAAAGCCTCATGTCTGCACTACAATTTTTTCATTAATATTCAAAAAAGTATTTGTTTGTTATCCCTTTGATGAATGTGCTGAAGGAATGGAAACAAGTAACTATTGCTGACTGATTTCCCAATGATATAATGGTATTTGCCACTTAACCATCAATACAGTGTTTTAAATGAGCCTTAATGTTGCCAAATAACTATCATGTAGGTTCATTAAAGCTAAAACATAGAATGCTGTCACAATTGGAGATTGCAATCATGCATCAATAATTTGCATCAGGGAAGTGTTACAGAGGAGAAACACTCCAAGGCAAACTTCCCTTAGGGCTTACAACAGGGAATTTCTAACGCCTTCAGAGTTGGGAAGGATAACAAATAAATTTTCTACCTAGACAAAACATGCCTTGGAAGTATTATGATAGATCCCAGAGTCCTTTAGCTAATTTGTATGACTTTTCTAGTCAGAATATTTTCCTTTTCAAATTCAGTGGGTACTACCCACCTTAATTCTTCCTCAAAATAATTTCCTTCTTGTAATGCTATCAGTCGGAAAGATCCTGACAGTAAAACATGAATGGACTAATAAAAAAATTAGCCAAAGTAGTCAAACTAGCTTATACAGAAGAACCAAACTGGAAAACTAAATATATTCTCCATAGACTATCTTCCATTGCTATAACGATTTTGGATGTTGTAGAAGACTCTGGTCATACTGGAGACTTTTCTTCTATTCAAACTGTAGGTGATTCTCACATGAGTTTTTAAAATAGGAAGTCGGGAGGAAGAATTTCTTTTACCGGGGTTTGTTAAAACAAGAATTTTCCATCTTATCTCAAAAATGACCTCTCCATCAAACCCCAAGTAAAGCTTTCTTGAGACATTTAATGATGTTATAGAGATCAGAACTAATTACAAGACTCCAAAAGACATATTTAGAAGTTTTATTGGTAGATACATCACTAAGACGACTCCATGAGGCTTAAACAACCCTCCAAGTTGAAGCTCTGGATCCAGCACTGTTAGCCACTGTTGGGCTATGGTTACAGCCACAACTGCCAAACAGCCCAAGCCTGCCCAACAACCAGCAGATCCCACAGATGGTTTGCTGGGTCAGGGTGTGTCACTAAAACACTCTTGGATGAACTGACAAGGTACCACTTAAAACATTCTCTGACGTTCAAGTCTCAGAACAGAAGTTCTTCATAATCTCTCCTGCGTGGAAAGCAGAATCTGGACACGGGGTGAACTGAAGAGGCTGCTTAGTTTTTGGTAACATGTGGCATCCAGAAATCACCCCCACTACACATAACGTGTACATGTTCCATGGCTCCCACTGTAGTAACAAAACTCTTATTTCCCCACAGACATCAGGAGAAGACTGCAGAGGAAGGGAGCTCTTTCAGGCAAAAAACCAGGGAAAGTTCCCTCCACCTACAATTAGGACAAAGACAGACAGATAGCCTACTGTTCCTAACAGTTACTGTCCTGTATTTTCACCTAGTGGGTTTTTTGTTTGTTTTGTTTTAGTAAGCGTATCAGTAATGTTTAGCTAATATGGAAAATCAATTTGCTTCTAGCAAACAAATATGACAGCAACAAAGGTGAAAATTCTCATTAATCTCTCAACACACAGTTGAGACTTGGAAAATACAGCTTATACAGTCCTTTACGTCAAATATATGAAGTGCGTGCATCTTCAAAAGTGCTTAGAATGTTCTTTTCAAAATATCAAACCTTGTCAAAACTTGCACAATTTCAGATTTTACAGTAACCTTGAATCCTAGTCTGGGCTGTCAAAAAAATTTTAACACAGTTCTGAGGGGATCTATGTTACTTTAAAAACCTAAGCTGTTGTTTTTGATTTTTGGGGGTGGGAGTTGGGTGTTGGGTTGTTTTGAGGTTTTTTTTGTGGGGGGGAGGTGGCAGAGAGTGAGGTTTATTTGGTTATGTTTGTTTTAATAAAGCTAGAGTTCAACTCCAAATTATGAAATATGTGATTCTAAAAAAAATCTATAAATTATTTAAAAATGACAGAATTTGTAACAGAAATATAGAAGCAAAATGAGTGACTTGTAGTATATTCAAATGCTGCATTTTGGGGAATTTCCTCTAGTGCAATTTCTGAAGTACTGGATTATTTGAACCTATCACAATGTATGTTGTCTGTGTCCAGATGTACTGTCTGGACAGCCAGAGAGAAGGGCAGAAGAAGAACTATAGCCAATGTAGTAGTTCTTCGACATCATCCTCTTTCATGTCATGTCCTCAGATTCACAGAGACCTCAGGAGATCACTTTGAGGGTGTACATTTCTTTATCCTTCTGAGGGAAGGGGGGTAACACCTCTGTGTGTAAGCATTTTTATGCTAAAGACAACTGGCGAAGTTCTTTCACTTCTTCGTAGGAGATGATGATGTTTTTCAAGAGCAAGCATGGAAAATTCTGTCAGAATATGGATTTGTGCTGAACTGCAGCCAATATAAGGAAGATTCACTTGTACAAAAGGCAACTCTTAGCTACTATGAGAAAGCGTGATGCCAGCTGTAGTATACATAGCTCCAAAACAGAACAGAGCACGTTATCATTTAAACACCTCAAAGGAATTTCCATAATCAAAAGCAAGAATAAACTGCAGAGTGCACTCAGGAGACTGCAGTCACTTAATGAAAGCAAGAAAAGCCTCTGAATTACACTGCAAGCCAAGCTGACAGCCTCAAAACCCCTGAGAAAAAAATAAAAATGGTGTAATACAAGCACTCGCCACTTTTCTTGGTGAGAAATATTCAAGATATTGAGTAATATCCATAGCCTGCATTATAAGAGGTAAACATCATTTTAGCAACAGAGATTGTTACGTTTGTATGGATTTATCCTTTCCTGCTGTTCAGACCAGCAGCTGATAAACTCATAGGTCTGTTTCCTCTAAATCAGATGCAAAGATAAAAACATGAAAACTGCAGTTATTTTTTTCTCTTAGCTCTATGTCACCTTCCTGTAAAATCTCACAATATATTGCAGTACAATATATACTGCACATATGCAATATACATGAATATACTGCACAATGCATTCGCAGCATCAAAGTGTTTAACCACCCACCAGCTGAAATAGCATACACCACACAAGGTTTACTTCACCCCAGCCTTATTTCTTGCAGAGGTATGTTTGAGCAAAGTTTCTAAGTCTTGTTCCTTAGTTTTCTAAAGTTCAAGAAGATTCAGAACAAGAATATTTGTCCCAAAGACATCCCTAATTTATCTACTTTGAAATTTCTGCCAAATAATTGGCTTTTTCCTCAGCCTCTGTATGTCAACTAAAACCACGAAAAAAACCCCCCGTAATGAGTCTTGCAATTCCTTACTGAATCCCACAATACATTGTTGTAAGAGAAGACCTAAAAACCTTGGAAGCCACAGATCAGTTAATGTCAGCACAGAGACAAGCGGCAAGATGTCCTACAATATTTAGGTTGAAGCTGACAATTACCCCCAGCTGAAGAAGGCACAGTCACAGAGAGTAGTTAAGACCTAGATCATGTTTGCACAGGGACACGAGCAGCCTCCCTCCTTGGAGATACTCAACACTACTGGACAAAGCCCTCAGCAATCTGATCTTTGCATTGGCTCTGGACTGACCAGGAGGTTTGTCCATTTGGCCTCCAGAGGTGCCTCCCAATCTGAATATTTTTAAGATACATTTTCTCAATGCATGAACATCCACTAAATGTAAGTGCAAACCTGAATGGTTCTGGGTGACTCGAGATGCATTCACACACACACTAGCTGTATTCTGTGTCAAGATTTTGTGCATTAAGAACCTTGCCAGGTACTCCATAGCTGACAGCTCGCAACAGACCACAACATACAAAGAATATTTTTGTGATTTTAGAGAAGCTACAGGATAACCTATAGCTACATCTAATAGTGATTATAAGAATATTACTAATATCTTACCTCTGCAGAGTCAGAACAACTTAGAATGCTTATTGTCAACCCTGATTTCAGAGAAGGACCTTTGCTGCCTACAGGAAAATCTGCATTTATGTACCATGCAAAATTAGCATTCAGAAGACACCTGAGGCTCTCCTAGCTATTTACTAGCTAACTACCTTTTCTTGATTCATCATATTGTTGCAGCAGAGCTTCCCTGACTGCGGACAATATCTGGTCTGGGCAAATTGCAGATCCTTTGCTTTTCTCAAGGCCAGGCCTGAATTCTGCACCATAATCTCAAAACACTATATGGTATAAAAGAAACATGGTTTGAAAATCACCCCTAAGGAGGGAAGCAATCAATAACTTGAGATTCATATTTTTACAGAACTTGTGTAAATTCATGTCAGTTAATGATGCTGAGCTGGTATAAATCAGATGAGGAGAATCTGGTCCTGAGAGTCTCGCTTTCAGAATGTAATGTACTGTATATTTATCAGAGCAGGACTCCATTTTGCTAATGTTTCTTTATTCTGTTACCACAGCATTGAGCAAACTATTTTCATGTACAAGAAATTTAGTGTTATTGCTTGTTAGGGTGTATGTATGTGGAGCTGTAAGAGAGCTCAGAGTTTGCTAAAAACTAGTTAGGCTCATTCCATAATTTTACCATGGATCTCTCATGCAGCAGCCAGGCTGCAGTCTGTAAGCTTGATTCAAAGAAAGGAATAACTGTATAACATTAAAATATTGTAGAATTCTGGACAGGTGCTGAGAAACTGCAGCTCCACACAGTATTATGGTCTTGGGAAAACACCCCTGATAGATTTCATGACATTGTCTCTGATTACATCTTTTTCCTCTAAAGATCTGACCTAATAGATTTTTCTCTAGATTTTTTAAGGTTGGGTCTCTCACAAGAGGTCCTTTCAAAGGCCAGCCCTTTATGCCACAACTTTCCCAAGTGCTCTAACTGCAAAACCTGCTAGACAAAGGTCCATTAGCATGGAGGCACTTTGATTCCACGCCACTTCAGACATCCGTCTCCCCGTGGCACACATACAATACTTCACTTACTCTCCTAGTAACTTCCATAGTTTGTGACTACCTTTGGAAGTAAAATGTCCCCTTCACCTCCAGGGGAAGATGCTAAGTAATATCTTGCTTTTTCTAAGCATTTACCAGCATGTAATGAATGGTATCTGTAAACCCTACTTTTTGGCTCATACAGAATCCCAAACTCAGAAGACAGCTAACTACTCAGTGGTAAAGGGAGGGAATGGGGCATGAAAGGCACTAGCTTCTCATTCTTCCCAAACATAAGGGAAGATCAATCACTGTCTACTGGAATTTGGAACACTCTTAAAAAAGGAAAATCCTACCTATGTACCCGTAGCCCATTTTGGCAGCTTCTTACATCAGCTATTTGTGCTGTCTCTCCTTGCATAATTCTTCCATCCCTATTAATATTTTTTAAGGTCTACTAAGACTATTATAATGAAAAAAGAAGAATCATCTTATAATTTAAGACACATAAGTTGCTATGTTTTTGGAAACCAAATACAATTCATTAGAGACATACATTAACCACTAGCTTCTGATCTTCCTGCAATTACCTCTTCTTCAGAAAACCCTAATGAGGGTTTTAATAAAAACTAGTTCCTATATGCTAAAGCATTAACACTTGTGAAATGGAAATCATGTTATCCAAAAGAAGATGAATACAGTGTAGAACAGCATGAAACACCTTTGGTAGAAAGAGCCTCTTGCAAAAACATCAGGGAACTAAGATGTCTGATACAGCATCTACTGTAATTTTTTATGAATGGACTTATTCTGTTGGTTTCATTTTCTTTTTCCCAGTTTCTTTTATAGCACAGAGCCCAATCCAATAGGAAAATGACACATATGCTGCAGGTTTCCAAAATTCCTTCAGCTTTTCTTCAGCTTAAAGGAAACAAGGATTAATGGTCCAGCACATCTTAGTGCTCATTTGCATTCTTCCAAGATAAATCCCATGTATATTTTCAGCATTGTGTGGAACACCAGGAAGTTAAAAACACATGAGAAGTCTGAATGAAATATCTAATGCCAGGTTTCTCTTAACTCTGAATATACGTTCAAGTTTTAAAATCATCATACCTTTCCAACTGATCAAAATAAATCCTACAGTAAATCCATGGCAATTCCAAATTGTTACAGATGGTCAGTGATTGAGGGGACATGCTCATGTAATGCACTTCTTGTTTTCAGAGCACAGTCAGGGCTTTCTGATGGCAAATAGGAATTGTAAAACTCAGGGACAATTCAAAAATACAGAAAATCAGTTGTGCAATTTCTACACCATTATTAAAAACCTGTGAAGAAATCAAAACTGAACCCATGCACACAGCAAATTTAGAAGCACGTGCAACAAGTGTTTCACACAGAAAACTACATACTCCCTTAGCCCCTGTGATTTGAAGGTAGTCCACAGTCTGCTGTGGAGCACAAATAACTAGTGAGTACATTGTCTGTTTAGGGTTCAAAGTTATGGGTGTTTAGAAACATAATTTTCAAAGTCACATTGCTTTATGACTGTTCATATGTCTAAAGACTAATTAACTGTGACAAGCTGACCATTAGGGAAAAGCATTCACACACAAGATGACAGATGTTTTAACACAAATATAATGCCAACTTAGTAATATATTAAAAAAAAAAAGGTATGACAGGTTTAAGTTTCAATTCATTAGAGATGTTTCAGACTACAGTAATCATTTTCAAACTGACGAACACTGTTAAACTAGGAACACAGTATTCCTTACTTAAACAGTGATCCAACTCTCAAAATCAAGTGATTTAATAAGAAGCTTTTACTTCTGTGCACTGCAACCTATTCCCTTTCTCTATTCAGCCTTAACTGAGTGAAGGTTTTACTGCTTTTACTTTCATTTACCTAGAAAAATGAGAGACAAGAGGAAAGTAAAACATAGGATTTAATTTCAAATATTTTTTCAACCACCCAATACAATAATTCCCATATTAATACCAATGCCCCACAAAATTGACCATATATTTCTATTTCAGAAATAAAACCTGGAATATTTGGGGGGAGAAAAACCAAGCAAACTACACCAAATATTTCTTTTTCATTTGCATCCTTCATACCAAGGAAATGAAGGTTTTCCATTGTATTCATCTATCCTATTTTGCTCTTCTATATTAGAGAATTTTTGCAAATGTGAGTTGTTCTGAACTGTGGACTATTCTGGAAGCATGAAAACTGTTGGGACAGCCTAGTGGGCATGTTTTTAAGATGCCTCTGACCTGACTATGACAGCTTGGCATCTGAAAACTACCAGAAGCCCAGCTCATGCCATAAATTCCAGTAGCTTTCCAAGGAAGTATTACAGCATCCAGCATCTATTGTAAGAAAGCCATAGTCACGTATTTTCTTTAAATGGCAGCAGCTAAGCTCATGTCCAGAAACTACAGGCATGACTACAAAAATGTCATGAGTAGCCTAGGCAGCATAACACTCGTAAAGATGCACAGGGAGGAATATCTTATGGCTAGTGCTTCTTGTGTGCAGCACATTCTCTTAGGATTTTGATTTGGAGGGGGATTTTTTTGTGGATTGAGATTTTTTTTGTTTTGTTGTTTTTGTTTTTTTTAAGATTAAATGTTTTTGTGGCCGGTTAAATGGCAGTTTTCCAATGGGAAGGTATGCCCTCACCTTTTGCCTGGGCAAGGAAAATAAAATATAACAATCAAGTTTCAGTTGTTGAACCTCATGAATAGACGCCCGGCACTGGTCCATTACCATGCCTCAGAACATAATCTGAATCTAACAAAATTAAATTCAAGATTAGTATTTATCCATCCAGATTAGCATTCAACCATCTCAAGCCTTGGACATAGAATCAGTCTATAAGATTTCTAGTCACAAGAATGTACCACAAAAACCAAATTTTGTAAAGCTCCCCTTCTTGCAGCTGTTCGGACTTAACAAGAGCTCGTAACATCCCTACAAGTGCAAAAAGAAGAGCTTGGGTTGCCACAGCATTTCTCTTACAGCCCCTGAGCCATATCAGATACAGATTAAATTTCAATACAGCCTAGTGGTTTGGAGTTTTTTGTATGTCTGTTTATTTTTAACACCTCTGAGATGCAATCCCAGCACCCTCTCCTTTATGGGTCAATGTGCAAAGCACAGAGCAGGAGAGAATACCTTGCACTGTGTGAAGACTGGCACAGTGGAATGTATTCTTATAGACCACTGGTGATCAAGAAGAGTAATTCTTCATACTGTTCTCTTGCACTGAGATTACTCTAAGGAAAAAGGAAAGGAAATTAGTTTTCTTAATTACTCTACCCCAAATGCGTATTTTGTCCAATGCAGTAGCTCCTGCTTTTTTCCCCCATTAAGGCCAGACTCAACCCTAAAACGTTCACGTCCATAGGAATGTTACTCAAAGTCCAGTATATTTGCTCAGGCCTTTAAGCCAGCATCTGAAAGACACAGGAAAGAAGTTAAAGGACTCAGCTTAGCCAATATGAGTTTAACCCGTGGTACTTCACACTGCCGTTTTAATCCTTCTGAAAAATACCATGTATTTCAGGGTCTGGAAAAGTCCTGTATTAACTGTATTAACATCAATGTGTTGTAACACTATTGCCATCCATGATTTTGTTAGTTCCTTAAATACATGTTCCTTTTGTGGAATCTGGCATCCATGTAATGAGCAGGGACTACCTAAGTACTGTGCAACAGAAAGTATCAACCATATTATACAGCAATAATGACAGTAACAACTTCTTACAGAGGCTTAAACAATTTTTTAAATGCCTGTTTATACCATGTAGTAGCTCCAAACAGTGGAAAGCTGAGGCAACGTGACAACTTCCATACACTGCAGCAGTGCTGAGACTCTCAACTTGGAGAGAGAAAGACACGGAGAAGCAGAGTACGAAAAGAACAGAAGCAGGGTATAAGAACAGCTCCCCTGGAATATTTATTATAAATAGGAGTTAGCTATATGGGACTTCACTGTGTAGTTTATTTTCTCCAGATCATCATGTTTAATAGCACTCAACTGACAGTCCTTCCTAAAATTCTCTTAACTTTTTTTTTTAACCATTCTATACCTTTTCTGACTGTTAAATATCCTCTAACAATTGATGAAATCTAAAAATGCAACCAGTCATAGCACAAAAAAAGCAAACAAAACCCACTTCCTTCTGTTCGTCTTAAGTGTTCAACAATTTTCTAATTTGTATCCCATGGAAAGTAGTGAGTGATCTTTCCCTGGCAAGTTTTTATCTTTTAATTTTACAGGTTTTTGTCACATTCTCCAAGGTTGATACTTTTCTAGCAGGAGGAGCTTTAGTCTCTGCTCATGTAAAAACTATTCCATATGCTTCTTCATCCATTCCTGTTCTACTGCATGTTTTTCTGAGACAAGCATAGTAAAGTACACTTTTACTTCATCCCATTTCCAGCTCATTCATAAATATGTTAAATGGCAAACCCTCAGACTCAAAATACTAGAAGGAAGATTCTCAGTTACCTCTCTCCATTGTGAAAGCTGACTATTTTTACCTCAGCTTTATTTTCTGTCAAGTAACTATTCATCCACAGGAAGATATTTCCACTTACTTCATCAAGCTTAATTTCTTCAAGAGTTGTTTATGAGGGCTCTTTTCAGAAGACCTTCGAAGAATCTCAGCATACTGCACTAAGTAGAGCACACACATTCACACTCATTGAAAATTCTAAAACTCTAGGGAAAAAAGCCTAGTTGATTAGTGAGGTATAATTTTTCTTCAAGGTGTACATGGGATAAAACAAATTTTAAAATTCCTTTTATAAGCATCTTTAAGCCGTGTTTATAAAACAGAATTTGATTTCTTTTCTACTAATACGACCAGAGAAGTCAGATCTTCTGGGGAGTTTTTGCTACAAGTCCTTAAAAATTTGCATAAATTTTCAATTCCATATTCTGAGGCCACTTTAAGTAACAGATTTCACCTCTTCACTCACTAATTTCATGACTGAGAGATCTCTTAAAACTCATGATTGGATTGCGTCCACCCTTGAGATTTGTAAATATTAATTTTACCTTAATTTCTAAAATTACATATTACTGCTAAAATCTCTCTCAATGACAGTTCAGTCAGAGTAGTTCCTCAGACCTGCCTCATGCAGGCAAAAATTCCAGTGTGAGAACATGTCTATACTGTCCTAACAATGGAAGTGAATTGTAATGCTCTTCAACTTGACTACAGACACCGGAATGTGAATGTGATCATTCTGTAGCTTAGGTTAAAACAGACTGCACCTCTACATCTATTACTTAATGCATTGCAGTTTATTCTCTTTGATCCAAATGCCAGACTATTTAGATTTTCAGTAGGATTTTTTGGGTATACACAGGTTTGGATGGGTTTGGGCTCTTTATGGAAAGCTGATGTTTTTGTTTACATGTATACTCATTTTTTCAGAGCATACATCCCAAGATGATGACCCTTCAGCTACAATTCATTCCATTTCGCACAGAATTAAGGATAAAGAGGAAAGAAGGCCTTGCATACAACCTAATTCTTGAATGACCAATATAAACAAAAGTTATAAGCCCCGTAGTAGTTGCAGGTGTTCTCCCTCCTGAGACTAGAGCTTTGGCTGTGACAAAAAACATAAGAATGATCTATGACATATATGAGGCACTTTCTTCTTCCTCTAATCTTTGTTAGAATTTCTTCCAATGCAAGAGTACTGTGCCCTCAAAGCATAATTATTTCAATACTCCTTTTAAATCACTGCAGTTGTACTACACTGAGCTCCATACAAACACTTAGCTGCTACCTTTGCATAGACTGCATTAGGAGCAAAATTCTTTGCTAGGAACTTTATTAAGAAACATCTGAAATTAACGTCAGCATTCAAAAGAGGCTGTTCTACAAATTTCTGAATCACTGCATTTAAAAGGCTCGGGCTCAGAATTGCATCCTTGTTCCTGTTTCTTACCCATTACTGTCTATATTTTCTAATTCTACCAATTACTTGTACTTAAAAACATTGTGGTTTAAAACCCAATTGCTTAAATTCAATTGCATCAGCAGTTGAATGATCTCTCAAAATTCTGGAGTCAGAGGTAACAAAGTTTAGGTATTTTTCAGACAAATTGGCAAGGGATTAATTAAATTCCCAACATTTTGATTTGCTTGTTTTGAACCCAGATAAACTTCTGTTCTTTTCAGTTGACTTGCCTTCTAGCACTCACAAATGGAAAAAGAGAGATCAACATCATTAGCATTCTTAGCACCTCAGCAATATATTAACACACTTTCCTTACTGTGTGTACAGAATTTTTCTGTACATCTTGGGACTATATAGTAGTACACAATATTTCTGCAGGAGTTTTATGAAGGTAAAAACAAATAAGGGGGAGTGAACATGACTTATCATTGCACAGCATCTTAGGCCTTTTTTTTTGTCTTAAATTTTATTACAAAAATTGGTATTAAGCCAGATCCACATCCCATTGTGGCAAAAGCAATTGCCACTACTATCAATAGAAATTGAAGTGTTGAATTTTATTTAAAAATATTTTATGAAAGATCCTTACTTATAAACAACCTTTTAAATTGTTCCTTACGTATTAATGCTAAAGCTTGGATTGGATTTTATCTTTTTATTTATTTATTTATTAGAAACTACCTAACTTCTGTGGCTTTTCTAGTCTGGAATATTTGGAACTTCTTGTCAAATCAGTACCCCAAGCTCATTTTGCTGCAGTAGCTCTAAATACTCTACTCTGACCACTACACATTTTGTGAGGTCACAGCAATAGGACAAACAGAAGGAAAGGAGAAATTTATGGCTCCCCCCTACTACTCTTTAGTTAAGAAATGTAGCTTATTCTGCTTTTCCAGAGTTGCTTGTCTCTCTCATCCTCAGGGGATAATTTCTTGCTTTTCTCAGAAACTAAAACCAATCCTCAAGACTACAGAACTGTCTGAATTTCATGATGTTTGTTCTTTCTCAGGACTTTTAACTCTGTATGTGCAATAGATAGAAGCTCTTCCCCCCTTTCTCTGACAAGGCAGGCATTAGGCAATTCTGAACAATTCTTCATATTGTATAGCTAAGCTTTTTAGCAAAAGGAAAGGCATAAGTAGCTCACAAAATAAAATCTCTAAGGCTAGTGTCTCACTGACTTGGTTTAAAACTGTGTAGTGACAAAGGCTCTCACTGCAGAACTTTTTTTTACAATAGTGTGTATATGTATACAAATACAGACAAGACAGAAATGAATGCTCTAAAAATAGTGAACTAGAATATTTGGAAAAATAAACTACATGCAGGGTGTGCTCTGAGTATCCAAGGACTTCACCACAATATAAACACAAGGTTAGCTGAAATAAAGACAATGGTCCTCAGCAGTTTTCCCTACAGACCAATAATTTGTCAGCACAAATGAGATTACTGTTCAGAGGATGCTGAGGTTGATATTCGTCATTCTGCAATGGGCAAAGAAGACAAGGTTAATTCTTGGGATCTGGTCCTCCACATAAGAACTCCATGCTCCACAATATACTGCCCTAACCAATGGAGTTTATGACCACGTTTGTCATCTGTTTCTGAGCCTGAGCCTTTTAATCTTGAAGCTAAAAGAATCCTCTCTGCCTGCAACATCTGAGGCACATATATTCCCATGCTATAAAAACCAAAATTTACTGCTAAACTTACTCCAGTGTCTGTGAGGATAAACTCTGCTTGGAAGTGGCTGGCTCCATGGACCTGTTGGAGCAAGTCCAGAGGAGGGCCACGAAGATGGTCAGAGGCCTGGAGCACCTCTCCTGTGAAGGCACACTGAAATTGTTCAGCCTGGAGAAGGCTCCAGGGAGACCTTATAGCAGCCTTTCAGTTCCTAAAGAGGGGCTACAAGAAAGCCAGAGAGGGACACTTCATAAGGGCTTGCAGGACTAGAACAAGGGGAGTGGATTTCCACTGAGAGAGTGTAGGTTTAGATTAAATATTGGGAAAAAATTCTTCACAGTGAAGATGGTGAGGCACTGGAACAGGTTCTCCAGAGAAATCATAGATGCCCCATCCTTGGAAGTGTTCAAGGCCAGGCTGGATTGGGCTTTGAGCAACGCAAAGTACAGTGGAAGGCTCCCTGCCAATGGTGGGGGTAGTTTGAACCAGAAGGTTTTTAAACCATTTTATGTAATCCCATGATTTTATAAAGGAACCAATGGCTGGAGTTAGGAAGGATATCTGCAAAACAACTGAATCTGAGCATTCAATCTGAAGCCTCCCCATCACTAGAAAGATTGCTAAGCACAGGGGATATACTAATGTGGCAGGTGTAGTCCATAAAATATCATTTCTTATCCAATATTTATAGCATTTATTATTCCCCATGTCAGTGCTGCACAACTTTTATGTGTTCATTACAGACAAGAAGTGAATGCTACATCACAAGAAAGAAGGATGACTTTCAGGACCACAAAAGGAGTCAGTGTTTCAGAAGATGCATGCATACAGGACCCCTTTTTCTGTTACATGTGAGAGTTCTTAAAAATATTACTATTAATATTCAGCATATTCCCCAAGGAGTATCAGCAAAATGAGAATTTCTCCCCACCTTCACCCTTTACATCAAGAAAACACACGACAGACAAAATTCACACAAGAATTCTGTCAGTCAAGTGCCAAAAAAATCTCTCCCAAATCTCAGCATGACATGGCAAAGAAGTAACTCCAGGTCACAAACTGGAATGCCTTCTCTAACTGATCAGGAGTGAAAAGGGGCTAAAAGGCAAAACAGTATTGTGCGAAGTCAGGATGCTTTGTACTTACTCTGAGCTCTTCAACTATATTTGTTGCTACAGACAGTTAAACTAAAGAGTATTTTTCATTGCTGATAGTGCCCTTTCCCAGTGCTGTTCAAATCCTTTAAGTTTTCACAGCTTGGCTAATCCTATTTCTTTTTAAATCACATTAAGCCCTTCCATGTGTCTTATGGACAGTGAGAAGAATGAGCACACACCTTGCAAAGACAGCAGAGTAAGTCTCTCTCGTGAGGAGAAATGAGCTGGCTAAAATTCAAAACTACATTTACCTTCAATACCCAGCAGTGAAAGACATGGTTAAAGGATTGGGCAGTCTCCAAAATACTTTCCAACTCTATTACTACAGCTCTTGGTTATGCTTAGGTCCCATCAACTGCCTAAGCAATAGACTTTTCACAACACCATTTTTCCAGTGTTTTGACATCAGACATAATAATTCCTTTACCAGCCAGAACATAAACCTTCCAAATGCCATTGCTGCTTAAAACTAAAAAGAAAAAAAAAAATTATAAAACACAGAACACTTGTGGGTGTGCTAACAGACTTTGACTGAAGACAGTTTTGCCCTGCCATTCTATTCCAAAGCCATACACTCCTACAACCAAACTATCTCTAATTCTTTTTTTCTTACATCTAAACAAAATTTTGTGAACAGCAAGTACCTGGAGTTTAAAAGCCACTACTAAGAATTTAATTGAGAAGCTGAAAGAGAGCCATACTCCATGTCCAAATTCCTAAACTCTCAAACCTACCACTTTTTTTGTTTTTGCTAGAGAAAGTAATACCTGTTGTAACTGATGTGACTGAACCCCGTTAGACTTTTCCTGCATACAGCCATAATCTCCTCAAATCTGATGCTTTACCTCCTGAAAAATGCTGGGTTTCTGTACATATCACTTGACTGCATATCCCAATATGCTATTAGCTCTTCAAATACCACAGAAAACTAATTTTTCTAGAGATTATTTTTCCCTCTCAGATCATAAACCTCATTCTTTCTGAGCCACTTAATGGACATGTTTCTCACAGCTCTATTCAAAGCAAAGTAATTTTTGTACATTTCAGGATTATAAACTTCTTCTTTTTATGCCACAAATCATCTCAGAAAAGTTTAGTGTGATATGCTGGGACAGGTCTCTACTATTCTCTCTCATAACAGTAGAATTCTAGCTTTACTGTGTAGTGCTCTGTCTGCTAAATTCCAATGATAATGAAGTATCAGTAGTAGAAAAAGGATGCTCTGTCATTAACACTGCACTGACTAATGCAAAACAATGTTTTTTTCATAATTGCCTGTATAAAAAAAACCCACCTACAATCTGTTCTTTTTGGGTTTGTGTGCTTATTTATGTTGTCTATTGTAATTATTGCATGGGAAGACATATTAGTTGAGCAAACAGCATTTGAAGCCACACTTCAAGTTTGCTGTAATTGTATTTCTTCAATTATAGAAATCCCTATTCTCATAATTACAGGAAAAAAAAATAGGAATTGTAACCTGTATAGTAGTTCTCTATGGGCCAGACTGCTCTTAGACCTAAATAAATCTAGTAGTACAAAAGAAATTAAATCTGCAGAAAGCTTGAAGTGATCTAAGCTTATTCCTATACATTTAGTTGAAGATTTAAGACATTCAGCACCTTGCATAAGACATTCCATCTTAATCCTGAAGGGTCAGACATTTATTTATAAACTGAAACTAAATGTGTCCTGGTGAGAAACCCTAATAAAGTGTGCATACCACAAACAAAGTGCTATTAAGAGATGTCCAGTTATACCTGGAATAAACAATTTAGTCTAGCTAGAATGAAGACAATCCAGAAAAGACTACCACAAATGAACATATACAGGGGTGGCTGGGATTCAGACAGCATACACTAAAGCAAGCAATTTTATAATTTATACACATGATCAGTGGAACAGAGATGAAAGAGGAATTGCTTTGTTGAATAATTACCTTCACCATCAGCATGTTTGAAAAACAACCATGATTTCAGAGATGCCAAGAAGGGACTGACTGTATGGAGTGTGATTTATAAACAACAGCCATAGAATAGGTTTTGTTTGCCTGGACATTATTTGTTTAGAATTTATAGGACCAGACTTTTTTCCCTCTAAGAAAAGGAGCAAGAGGGTGACAAAATAAATATGTAAACAAACCAATGTGTTCATTAATGATCACCTTTATTGTCCATTTATTGTCTGATACTCAGTGTTGGGCTCTCCTACAGATAGCACAAAACTTGTGTCCATTCTGAGTTCAGGCTCTACAGTCACATTTTCTTCTCTTTTGCCAGACTTTACTATTTTAAAAGACTCCTGCAATGAGAGAAAGCCCTACCCACAAAAGCAAAGACTGAGGTAATATCTGTATTTTAAGTATACAGCGCACTATGCATTTCAGTTTTACTTCCTTATTAAATTGCTAGTCTAGAATGATGTGGGACAAATCATCATAAAAAAAAAGTCAGAACTAATGCATTTATTTGAAGCAGAAATCTGTGCAGGAGGAAGATGTCAAGAGTTAGGCCACATGTTATTCTCTGAGCCAGGTAGAGTTACACTACTGTCTTAAAAAAATTTAGACACTGAAAATACATCCTAAGAAAAAGGAAGGGTAACGGCTGCTGTCCCAAGAGTCCCTTTGAGTTTCTCCTGCCCCCATATTGCTAAGGATTAAAAGAAAGATTAAGGAAAAAAAGTCAAAATATGTTACTAACAATCAGAAATAGGGGTTAAATAGTAACAGTCTGTATATCCTCAAGTAAAAAAAAATAATTTAAAAAAAACCACTTTCCTTTGAAAAAATTTCAGTCACTCTAATCAGCTACCGGTCTCTGGCTGCCAAAGAAGGGAGTAGAACTGTGGGCCATTTTCCTTAGTACAAAAGGCCAAACTGTAGGGCTACTCTCTATGCCTAAAGACTCAGCCAGAGAGGAATTGCATTGTTTCACCTAGAGATGAGATGCCACCATGCCACCTGATGGCTGCACTTAAGAGAAGGTGAGAAGGGAAGGGCTCTGCCACTGTGACCACAGCCTGTGGCAGCCTGCTGGTTCAACCTAGAGCACACTGGGGTCCTCTCGGGGAACTGAAGGGAGAGACTACAGGTGGGATATGCACCATAATGAGCTCACAAATATAAAACCCACTAAAATAACATTCCCAAACTGCCTAAACTTTGAGTTTCTTCCTCATTTTAGGGCTTTCAGCAAGGACCCCAAGTCACAGTGGTGAAAATGAGCAAAAGCAATACTACTCTATGTCAACATGAAATCCAGAGGTGGAATAAAAGGGGAAAAGAAAATAAGGAAAGAAAGAAAAAGAAGAACAACCCAGGAAGAAAGCAATTTGTTCTGGAGATTGAATGCACTGCCAATCAAATCTAAGAGCTCTTCAATCTGAAAATTACTCCATCTAATAAAATAAAAAATGCAGAATTCATTTAATTTTTACAAGTTATTATGAACAAAGTGATATTTACTTTTTTTACTTTGAAATGTATGTAGTAGCTTAAGAACGTTCCATGCATTAAACAATAAAAAAGTTGAGAATTAAATTTTGAAGTGCAATAAGCTCCATGCAACTATTTGAAAAAGTTTCTCCATTAAAGCTTAATTTTTTTGCAAACATTTTATGACAGACAGATATAACTCCACTATGACTATATGGTATACAGTGTCCAGGTGTCACCTTTTTCAGTTCCATTTCAACAGTAGCAGCATTGCAAACCTTATCTCACCTATACAAACCAAGTCTGACACCTCTTCAGTTGCCTATAAAAGCACATTTATTACCACAGAGTAAGCGAGAGATTTAAACCACATCTGGCAAAAGACACTAACAATGCTTCTCCGATTTAGAGTAGCAGATGGTGATAGCATAGATGAAAACACATTTGGCAGGACAAAGAGTCATCTGTCCAGCTATTGAAGCCCCACCATTAGTGACTAGCAAAATTCAGTTTGATTGTGTGAAATGAAATAAAAACAACCAATGCTTGAGAATAGTTTGACTGCTGCACTTACTGATTATATGATAGCAATTCTGACTGTCTAAATTTCTCCATAGCATCCTATAAATCCTTCTTTCCTTCAAGATACTGGATTTCTTTCTGCAGTTTATTTGCTTTGTAAGTGATAGGCTTGCATGTTCATTCTTGTAATTTTATTTCCATTGTAGCAACTTATAAAGGCCCCATTCTACAAGACCAACATTTTCTACATTGGCACCATGCTTATATTAAGCTTCATTGTACAGTTATTTCTATAATAATTGAAAAATATTATAGAATAATAATTTCTATAAATTATTATTTATAGAATAAACTGTTTCTAGAATAAAAATCTGCTTCCTGTGCTGTCATGATGCTTGGGGCAGCTATAATGTACAAAATTTCTTCTAAGGGATTCAAAGTACCATGAAAACAATGGAAGAGTTTTCCTATTGGACAGTATAGCATGATCAAACAAGATGTAGAGGTGTGTAGTTTGTTGCATATTGTCTTTGACTTAGCTGTTCTTATTTCCATGTAAAAATCATTATTTCATCAACAGCAGCTGCCATTTAAAACTAAAATGCAAACTTAATCTTGTTTGCATTCTAACCCATTTTCTCTATATGAAAGAGGATGCACAGTTGTCAGCGGGATTGTGAAGTTCCATCAATACAAAGAGTGCAGAAGTTGTAAGTATAGTATTTCAAATCTACATAAAACCAAACATAAACCTGCTGAAATAGCGGTGTTATTTACATGGAAGTTCACCCCAAGAATCTCTCTTCACAGCACCTCTCACTCTGAATGCCTCCCTCTCTTCCCTGTCCCTGCAAACAACTTCCTCAGCTCCCCCTTAATCATTTTCTCTGCTTCAGTAGTTCACTTTCTCACTGGATTGCTGGAAGATGAAGGTTTTATAATACAGCACTTACATGAAGTACTCTTAAGCACAGCTCTCCTTTAATAAACAGCAACAAAGCTCTCATTAAATAAATGGAAAATATTGTTCATTGTAACACAGACAGGCTCGAGTCCAAACCCATTCCGGAAATGCAAAGTATGACCAAGAAATTATAAATTCTCAGATATTAACACAAATCTGAACCTAAAAAATATGGATAATATGTCCAATCTGGACAAGAATACCACTGAAGGATTTACTTTTACAGCTGTTACATGACTAACACTGCACAGCCAGGCTAGACTGCTGATATTCCTCATCAACATCTTCCTGGGCATGCTTCATAAACAAAGAATGTGAAAACATTTGGCAGTGCTGCTATGATTATAGTGCATGTCTCAGTTTTCCTACTTGTTTCGGTATAACTTTTAAGACAAATGACTGAGTGAAAATTCTTATATTAAAATTAGGATAAACACTTGAAAATGTGCATGTCCTGTTTGATGTGATTTGCAATCCACCCTTAGAAACAGAATGAAACATTCCCACTCATAAAAGCATAACTTGGTAGTGAATGAAACACTTCTCTCTTCCCACACATGCACAACTGGACATCAGCTTTCAAAGTCAGGAACACTCTTTGCAGCAGGGATCAAAGGAACCACGTGAACAAAAAAGCAGGAGATGGAATGAAAAAAATTCTTCATGGATTTCAGCAAGAAATATGAGTGTTCCATCACTACATTTCTGAAAGCACTTTACTTGGGCACTCAGAACAAACCACTTTGACCTCCTCTAATCCAGACCACTAATTGATGGTTTGGTTTTCAAAAAACACTTCATCCAGCTTGAACTCCTCACTAGCTGTGTGACCTCACTTAAAAGGTAGTCACCACACACCTACCATTGATATCTACATCATGGGAAATGGAGACAAGCCAGGGTGCTGGCCTACAGACCCAGTCCCACAGGCAGGGCAGCTAGCAATAGCAGTGTCCCTAAGAAGCTGTGCCAACATTGCCTTCGAGAAATGTTTGGAAAGTGAAAAGGCAGAAAAGCCTCAGCAGACATCTGGAACTCCTGGGTGGTTATATAATTCCAAAACCTGAATCAGAGACCAAATCAAGTGGACCTGAAGGTTCTAGCCACATATGCTTAAGCTGATTTATCAGGTTTCCAAATCGTATCCTTCTGCTGTTTTATCTTACACCGCAGAATCTCCAGCTACACAGCTGGTTTAAAACACAGACAAAGAATCAAACTACTAATCCACTGTTTATTTCTGCCTCCCAAAAAGTGAAAAATAACTTAATTGAATAGTCTAGAAACCCCCATGATTTACTTGCTGGACAGTTTATTATTTCATATAGATGTCTTTTCTGGTTTGTTCAGAGCACATAAAAAATGCATAAGCCCTTAGTGTCTATATGCACTCATTAGATAACATAATACCAATCAGCCTTCTCATGAGCAACTAGAAACCTAGCTGGATTTCCAGGGTGAACACCCAATACTGCTAAATGAGAAATCAATACAGCTCAATAGCGTATTTTGCAAGACAAGTGCTGCTTTTACTCCTGACCCCATGCATGTAGCTTAACACAAAGATATCCTACCCGAGCAGAGAATGTCTCACCTACAGTCACAGCAGAGAACATGCTGTACAAGCAGGCTAAAATGTCAGCTCAGTCAGATATTTGATTGCATGTACTTGATAGAAAGACAGAGTTTAATTTCCCTGCAGCAAACAAGATATTCTTGAGAAACTTGAATATGCACTTGAGTATCAGTTAGCAAAGATACCGTAGCTTATATAAAATGAATCACAGTACAACAATTTCAAACAGGAATGTTCATAATTTTAGAGCCAAAATCAGTACTGTACACAGTAGTTGTTGAAGAAATATTCCTGGAAGATAGTACAGAAATAGAGGTATATACATTATATATAAGGTCTGCCTTGATCAAAGGCTGTTCCTGCACAAAAGGGTTTGTCAGAGAGAAGAGAATCGCAGTGGTGTAACGTTACTGATTTTAATCTATCTTTAGAAAACATACTTTTTTTCTTTAGTCTGTATTAGTGTGATGTTCTGCTCTTGAGATTCAGTGAGCAATGTACCAGGGAGCCCACAAAACACACCCACATGGCACGTCCAGTCTGTGATGCAAGGCTTTCTCACTGTTTCCACAGCTCCAGCATTGGCAGCTGCCTCTTGCTATGCTATGCTGAGTAAGAGCATCTCAGGCTGCAGCAAAGAGGAAAACACCCATCTCAATACTGACACCACAGCATGTAGTTTAGGAGCTTTTTCTACCTTTACAGCAGACAGTGCAGAGGGGAGAGACTGGTTTTATTATAAGCTATAGTCTCTCAAAAATTACTAGCCTGTTACAAAATAAAAGGCCTTCAGAAATATCTTCTATTTGTGGTTTGTCTCAAGTTATTTTTAATGTCTCCTCCTCATGCACAGCATGTGTAACAAATACAGTACTGGAACCCTCACATTTATAAGCCTGAGTAATGCAATTTTTGAGCCTTGTTGCAACCATCTCGACATGAATCTCAGTGGAGATGACAGCACAAGAATTTCTATGAAGTGTGTATGTTCCCCCACAGTTTTTTCCCCAAAAATCTTAACTACAGCCTCTCTGGCCTAATATAATACATGTCTTTGTCCCAGTTCAACAGTAACATGCATATGCCAAACCCATATAAATTCTGCACTCATCAATAAAGTTTTGTATCTGCAGCCATTATCTCCAGTCAGTCAGGCTACACCAACATTGCCACTTCCATGCCTTCCATTGCTCATGGTGTGACCTCATGCTTCCCAGCTTGCATTCCGCCCCACATGGGCTCTTAATACCATTTTCACACACTCATCTTACTTTTCTAAGTCTGGCAAAATGCAGTTTCAGGGGGTCTTACACTCTCGATTTTCACGGATTTTCATGGGCGAAAAGTCATCAACGTACTTCATTTTTTAGAGTTTACTGTTACATATCTAGAAGAAAAGTCTGGGAAAAAAAGTGAGGACGAAGGGACAGACCCATTTTTAACCCAGTAAGTATAGGGAGAGAAAAACTCGAGCTTTTAGACTTGCTGAAGTGCCCCTGTTGTAGTACAATAGAAGTTCTGGGAATTTCAGAGAAGAAGAAGAGTCAAAGAACAGTGCTGGTTTTCTTAAGTTGCTTGGATGAAGGACTTCTCTCTCCCAGTGGGCACACAGGTAGAGAACAGGGGTCTCCTGCAACCTCAGGTCTCTACAAAAGTAGTACATTGAAGGCTGTAATCACTTTAATAAACTGGGACACCTCACCAAGCTTTCTTTGAAAGCAAGAAGATAGGTAGCCAATTCAGCAAATTAGGATCCAAAATTATAAAGACCGATCAACCCACTTCTTCAGTAAAGCTCAAAAAGGCACGAGTTTAAGAACAGCTAAGCTTTTTATGATATATCACAAAGATATATCCCAAGAAGGTCAATTTCATCCCAAAATCACTACCAGATTAACCCAAGTCAGCTTTTTCCCTGAGGATTTTTTATTCCTGAGGCCACACACTTCCTCAAAGACCTAAAACTGAGCACTTCATTCAGAGAGAGAGATGTATGCAGGTATGCAAACAGTACAAGTGCTGCTCTGCACTGAAAATCTATGCTTTGCTATTCCAAATTCAGCCTCCTCCTCATGCAGGGTCACAAACAAAGGCTCTGCAGTTTATCACCAGGCAATGTTCAGCATTCAGTGTCTAATGCCTTGAACACTCCAAGGCAGAAAAAGTAAAGGAAGGACGGAGGGTCATCTTCAGTCACAAAACATCTTCCTGTTATAAAAATATACCTGGAACATATTCTTGAATAACTCAGAAAATTGTGTCCAGTCTCTAGAACTGCTCTGTTCTGACTGCAATAGATTTGAGTGAAATTTTTATCTGCTAGTGATCTTGAGATGAAATTTAATTTGGAAAATATCGAGGGACTTGAGGTAAGGTTTTTTTAAGGTGGACTTGCTTTTGGGGCTTTGAGGTTTTTTCCCCTAACACAAAACTTCTGTATTTAATATACAATACTCAAAGCAAATGAATACATTAATTATATATAATAAAATCCTATCTACATATGAAATAATCAAATTTCATTGATTTATCTTCAAACTTCATTGATTTATTTTCCATGGTTTTTGAAAGCTCCTTGAATGTGACTCTAGGGCAAATAACAATTAAAAGTTGCCAGTAAGGAAACACTTTTACTGTCTTACTTAGCATCACAGTCAAGAAAGTATCTACACTGGCATCTTTGCCAACTAGGTTCATATGTCAACTGCTACTTGGATTATTTGGAGGAAACAGTCCAAAGAAGCTGCCCTAGTGAGGACTGCAAATTAGCGGATCCTTATTCCTCATTTCAAAAATACTTAGGAGTACTGTATCAAACAAAATAAAATTTGGGAAATACCACTGCTATATGGGCCTGGAGAAATGTAGCATCTAGATTTAACAGATGGATTTCTTCAAAGAATTTTATCTGACAATCATACACAAAAATCCTATTAAAAATCTACATTAAGAACAAAAATGACAAGATTTGTGTCTCAGCTTCAGCTCCCCTTCACAGTTTCAGTATACATAGGTAGCTCTGTTCATGATTAGAAACCAAATGTGCAGGTTCCATTTTTTGGACCTGTTTATGAAAAAAAATATAAATCTATGTACACTATTCCACAAAGACTGTTTGAGAGAGAGGACACTTTAATTTAAAACCAAACCAAGCTCATATGTAGCCAGCTCTGACAATGAGCAGGGCAAACCTGAGCCCGTTTGTACCTTACATCTGTCCCAGAGGATGGCAGAGAAAGGATCAGAAGAAATGCTTTGCCAGCTCCCCCAATCTCAGTTCACTGCTTTCCTCCTATCCTTTACAGGATCAAAAAGATGCTATTTCAGATTTGACAAAAAGATATGTATATCCTTCTTTTGATCTCTTTGGATTCTAACTTTCAGTTCCTGTCCTCCCACACACACCATTTCTGCGTGGTGAAACCATGCCAATACCATTCAGAAGACTTTTGCACTCCTACAGACCAGAAGCTAGACATGCACTTCATAAAGGTTAAAATACT
This sequence comes from Promerops cafer, assembly GCA_013398275.1. NCBI lineage: Eukaryota > Metazoa > Chordata > Aves > Passeriformes > Nectariniidae > Promerops > Promerops cafer. The sequence goes on along the minus strand of VZSE01007792.1, from coordinate 384,336 downwards.
GACGCTAAACTAATCTTAGTAGTAGCAAGACAAATACAGTATTCCATACCAAATTTACTAAAACTTTCAGTAAAAAAAAAAAAAAAAAAAAAAAAAGACAGTTCCATCCCACCAGGGAAAATAAGAGTGAATGTTCTGGGACAAAACCCAGCAAGGGCACTCCTCTTAATTAATGGTGTTATGGTACATCGTATCAGAAGAGTAGCAAGAAACCCAAATACTCTACACAATTGAAACACATGCAAAATATTCCAAGTGAATTTGTCTCAGTATTTAAAGATCAAAGATAAAATTATTTCAGACAGGATGCTTCTTTTCCAGACAACATGCTTAAGACTAAAAAAAAAAAGCTTGTTTTAATTAAGATTTTGGCACTGGCTTTTGAACATCACAAGTTTGTTAATTTTATGTAAAGCAAAATAAAATTATATTCTCAATGGACTTCAGCAAATTAAATGAAAATATTTCCAGCAGCTAACTTGAAAAGGGATATCATTAAAGCACTGAATTCAATCTTATCTGTAGTTACCACTTAAAGTTCTAGTCACGACACATTCATTCAAAACAAAATAGCAGATTGTAATGTGGGCTGATATCTGAAGGCATTTCATAAGCATACTCATGCTGAAGTCTAAATTTTACATGATCACTAGAGAGATTACCTTTGAACTACTTACAAAAATGTTTAAATGCCTTTGTTCTGTCTCTGAATTAGCATGTGGCATTGGAAAATTCAATATTATTTCTTACCATTTAATTCATTTGACTAGTTAGCTAAAATAATATGCAACACAAAACTGGAGATCATTTTCCCTTCAAATAGGAGTGGTATTAGAGGCAGAAAAAAGATCATTCAGCTATTCAATTTACATAGCTTTCAAATTTACTGTCCAAAAATCCCAGGTTAGGGACATAAAGAATAGATATAATTGTCATTTGTTGCATTAGGATTATGATTTTCCTGTTTGTACTGGGTAACGCTGATACTTCAATATGCTGTTAAATGAAAAAATTGCTTTGACACTTGTCACTGTATCTTAAGCTAGAAAATGAGTGTGGCTCTTAATCAGAACAGACAAAAGTACTGTACTGTTTGATGAAAATTACAGTTTCTAACAGGCTCTGTGTAAACCATTCTCACCTAATGCCAAGTCCTTAATGATAAGTGCTGCTAGGAAACACTACTGGGCAGCTCTGTGCATGCAGACAGTTAATTACGACTTCAGTGGAGAACAGTTCATGAGATTATGTACAGTTACAACACAATTAACTTGTTTATCATTTCTTACATACCTCCAATGTTTGTCTGTGTGTGGAGCACAGATTGTTTGCATATAATTTTAACCTTTGTTCAGAGGGGTCCAAATCTATAAGGGTTTGTATGCCTTTTCTTTTTAACAGGAGAACAGACTAAATCACAGTGTTTACAACCTAGCTTTGTCTCTGTCACTTGGTTTTATGATTCCATATATAAAAATTAGCTGGATCTGTGCTTACTACAGCCACCTGCTGAAACTTCAATACCAAAATAAGATCTATAATTGGATATACAAAATCAGAAGCCCTGAAACTACAGCACAGGCCTAAAATTTGCAGCAGGGGTAGTGAAATTCTGCAGCAGTGTTTATATGTGGCTGTCAGTAGTTGTACACCCACAGAATCTACCATTAGCAGTTAAAAAAGGCCAAGAAATAAAAAGATCCCTTTGCACACAACCTTCTACTTTTAGCAGGTTCAATTGTCTGTCCTTGCAGGAGCTTTTCCCTGTTCCCTCCACTGCTCTAAAAGGAGAGTATGGACCCCATGCTGTACAAGAGAAACGCATGCCATCTTCTCCATACCATGTTTAGGAATCTAGATAAAGGGGAGATAAGAACCTTTAATTCTTCAAGGCTTCCTCAAAATACAGCTGAAAAATACTCTCTTACAGCATGACAACAATGTTTTTTGCTAAAATATTTTTAAATAGAACCCACTTATATTTACTAGCATGTCATATACTTCTGCAATGATTAAAATCCATATACAAGACACAGGTAGAGAAATAGTCTTTTCTTCTAAGAGACTAAGAAATAGCCTCTTAGTTTGTAGTTTCATTTACAGAATACCTCAGCATTTCATTTTTTAATCTCCTGCTGAGTATAAGCCCAGAAAAGCTCCTTGTACAGAAATATTGGCAGAAGTGAAGGACAGCGTTTTAGGACTTTAGCTACTGCATCACTTAAATTCAACCAAATTTTGACTCAACTATACTAGTGGTTAGAATAATAAGAATTACTTTGATTGGCAGTCACTGGCTGCTACAACACATAGGAATTCTAAATCCATTGGAGATGAATAAAATAAATACTTCTACTACCAAGGCATGGCATGGCATGGCATGGTTCTGGCATACTAAATTTGATACTGGAGACACGTCTAAAGCTCAGTCATGTTCTAGATCTTATAGACCCTGCTCTAGGTGGCCTCAAAACTATGAGGGCAAACCTCAAAATTCTCCAACATATATTGGGGATCTGGTCCAAAGTCTCAGAACAAATTTCCTCCCCAATGCTGATGATAAGAAGAGAATTCAGGCTGAAACATGTAGAAAATATTATGCTGACCATGTAGCTCAGGTATGACTCATAAGAGAAGGACAAATCTACTGCAGGCTCTTTTGAAATTAAAGCCCCAGTGGAAAACAGTGTGTATAGATGCTTGTACAGCCTCCCCTTCTGACAGTTCCATTTCCCCTGGAAGCAGAGAAATCAGTCACAGCTGTTAATAGGGCAAGGTAGAACTGATAAAATTATTAAGGATGTTCTCCTTTCTGTCTGTCCAGATAAGGTAGTGCTGACTGGGGAGCTGCTCCCACCATTTCCACAAGAACTGAGAATAGCATTGTCTCACAGAAAATATGGAATGCTCTGATGTTCTTGCTTCTCTCTCTCTGGCCTCCAAGAGAAGCAATGGCCCATAGTTGCCCATACAAGTTACAATAGTGCAACATACAAAATCAAAGAAAACCAGTTAAACTGAGGGGGGACTGTGAAAATAAAGTTAGTAAACAGAGGCAGGAAAAGAAAATTACAAGCTCAGAACCTAAGTGAAGCTGCAAGCTGCATATAGCAAGGACACGTGTCTGTGCGTCCTATCACTTTGTTACAGAGTCCAGAGAGGGCTCCTATAAGCATCAAAAGAACATCACAGCATCCATCTGACAGCCAATAGCATTAGCTAACTTAGGAGAAGCCTGTGAATGTGCCTATGAATGCAGGGGACTGACAATCCTATTATTGACAGGTACTTGTGAGTCTCGCCAAATGCTGTGGTACTAAACATCACTGACCTTGGGAGTTGTAACACTGCAGGTGTGCTTTAGCACAGGCAAATGCTATGAGGAGGTTCACTAGGCCTGCCTAGGGCCCAGATAAGAGGCTATTTATTTATTACATCCCATTTCTGAACAATCTGATCTTCTGCTTCATAGACCTGTTTTCTGAATGCTGCAATATCTCCCTCATACCTCAAGCTGACCAGATACAGAAAAGTCAGCTCTATCAAGCTCATTAAAATACCATTTTGGTTTTGGTTTTTCTTCACTTAGTAGCACTTAGGCTTCTCAAAAACCTTCAGTCATAGTAGCTGTTATATCATTTATATGGAAGCTTAAGCCTCTAATCTATTTCCTCACCTCTGCATCAGTCAGATGGCACAGCACCTGTCACTTACTAACACTTATAAAAAGTACATTTTAAGCTATAGTAACTGACTGGATAATTTACAAGTCCTAATATCTAAGCAGTAGCAACACAACTTTAAAATTTTTTATTTTTCATTTCTAGAGAAACCGAAGTATTATCATGGCCAATTAAAACTATATATTAGCTCAGAGATTTATTACATTGTCTCTTTATTCTTTCTTTCATTTTGGACCTTACTGGACTCCTTCTATGTGTTCAGAGGGACAATCAGCACTGTTCAGTGTGCACAGCTTATTAAGGATGCTAAATATGCTAGAAGCACATTTTCCACTGCACACATTCACATCTTTGGCTTACCTCTTCTTTCGCTGCTTCCCTCCTCAAACTCACAAAACAATACTCTCATTCCCTACCACTGTCACATCGTGACATTTGTGCTTCCCAGCATCCTGTTTCTCATCCTTTTCATCTCTCAGTGGAACAACTTTTCAGTTGTCCATTTAGCCCATGATCCTGTCCCTGAGAGTGACCCTAGGGAATGTTATTTAGAAAACACAAGAGTAACACTGCCTGCAACTCATACCTCTAATATCCTTTCAACATCAGGAAGGGTTGCATAAGAGGGGCTAAAGGATACATCCCTGCCTAACCCTTCGGTATCCATTTATAGAACTCTTGTATGTTATTTAATCTAATCTCTTGCAAATCTGCTGAAATTGTCTGCTTCTGGAACACGCTGAAAGGAACTTGTACAAGTTCACTGCCTGCTGTGTAAAATACCAGGGCTTCATACAGAGCCAAGATCCTGCCCTCTGTCTTATTATAATGACTCCATTTTGCTGGTTCTTTTGGCTGCCACACATTCAGCCAGCAATTTCAGCGATCCCTCAACTGACTCTGAGATATTCCTCTTGTGTTGCAATTGCTTGTTCTGAGCTGGCATCGTGTGGGAATGGTTTGGGTGACTTTTACTTAGATCCATTAGATCATTTTAATCTGTTCTGAAGCTTGATCTGCTGCCTTCCTCCCACACTGCCCCTCCCTCCACTCCAGCACTTCCTAAGGTCCTGCTGGAATTTCTCATCCTTAGCATACCACATTCGACTTCTGAAACAGCGACTACACTCTTGGAGACTTCAATGTTTATCTCCTCTGATTCACTGACAGTGATTCCTGAAGATCCCGCTTTTGCCTCTTTTTCAACCCATGAAGTGATGACCACTATTACACTCAGACACTCTAGCAACTCAGTTTCTTTGATTGCTGAGAAACCTTCACCTGAGTCTTTGCTGTTCTTTCAATCCTGGAAGAGCAGAGTGGGAATACACTACAGAATTTTTTCTCCCCTTGTCGATCATGATACTCAGGTTTCCTTGACCAAGTTAAGCACAGAGCAGCAACACAACCAACCTGTTGCTTCTGAAGTGAGATTAAAACAGTGAGATTAACAAAGACAGAAAATGGACTACTCAGATACCTGCCCCTCCCTGCACCCTGAGGAAACATTCCTACATTAAGAGACAACTTTCCCCGTCTTTCCCCAATAGCGACTTTGATCACTGGCTCTATTTCAGGCCATGCAAATGAGACAGGTAGACAAATTGAAACATTTATTCTCACCGTAACTGAAGCCTCTTCTCCTATTATAAAACTTTCACAGAATCACAAGGTTGGAAAAGACCTCCAAGATCAAGTCCAACCCATGCCCTAGCACCTCAACTAAACCATGGCACCGAGTGCCACATCCAGTCTTTTTTTAAATGCTCCACCACCTCCCTGGGCAGACCATTCCAGTAAAATGGAATCACCCTTTATCACCCTTTCCTTAAAAAACTTTTTCCAAATATCCTACCTATATTTCCCTTGGCACAACTTAAGACTGTGTCCTCTCGTTCTGTCAGTTGCTGCCTGGAGAAAGAGACCAACCCCACCTGACTACAGCCACCTTTCAGGAAGCTGTAGAAAGTGATAAGGTCACCTCTGAGTCTCCTTTTCTCCAGGCTAAACACCCCCAGCTCCCTCAGTCGTTCCTCACAGGGCTTGTGCTCCAAGCCCCTCACCAGCCTTGTTACCCTCCTCTGGACGCGCTCAAGCGTCTCAACGTCCTTCCTAAACTGAGGGGCCCAAACCTGGACACAGCACTCAAGGTGCAGCCTCACCAGTGCCAAGTACAGGGGAAGAATGACCTCCCTGCTCCTGCTGGCCACATGATTCCTGATACAGGCCAGGATGCCGTTGGCCTTCTTGGCCACCAGGGCACACTGCTGGCTCGTGTTCAGTCGGCTGTTGACCAATGCCCCAGGTCCCTTTCTGCGTGGGCACTGTCCAGCCACACCGTCCCCAGCCTGTAACACTGCAGGTTATAATGGCCAAAGTGCAGGACTTGGCACTTGGACTTATTATACTTCATCTTGTTAAACTCTGCCCATCCATCCAACTGTTCCAGGTCTCTCTGCAGAGCCCTCCTACCTTCCAACAGATCGACACGCTCCCAGCTCAGTGTAGTATGCAGATTTACTAATGAAAGACTCAATACCCTCATCCATGTTGTCAATAAAAATATTAAACAGAACTGGCCCCAGCACAGACCCTTGAGGGCCACCACTAATGACTGACTTGCATCAGTCCTCACCAAAAATACTGCTAAGATCAAGCAATACTACATCTGGATATCAACCTCACCTTGTGAGGGCACAACCACACACAGTTCAAGGAGTCCTGACAAAAAACTGGGTTCTTACAGGAAGAAATTTTTTGAAAGTCACACCATGCAGAGACAGCTCTGCATTACATGCAAGAGAACTGAACACTGTAGCACCTTGTGAGGAAGAAAAAGACCTGTAGAACCAGGGTGGTAAAGAAGCAATTAGGCTAGCATTTACTGCAAACTAGGAGGAAGAAACATGTTGACTTGGAAGAGCGAGAAAGATGTGGGTCTTTTTCCTCGTAGTCCTGTACCTATACAGTCAAAATTGTACTTGATTCCTTTTCTGAGAGGAACGAGCATGTCATCCAGACACACATATTTCTTTATTAAACAAATTCCCATATAAAAGACCAAGACCTTTCCTTTAAGATCAGAGTAAATCATGCTATGCCCATGTCATTCTTTGACCTTTGGAAAAATAAAACTACAGGTACAATATCCATTGAATGTATCCAAATAATCCCAGCAGTGTTATTAGAGAGATGATGAAATGGATGAATTCTTTGTCAAAGCAATGCTTGAAGAAAGTAAAAAAGAATCAAGAACAGTGTTTAGTTCCTTAATGAAATTGTGGCAGAGCCTTCAGGAGAGTGATTATTTTCTTCAGTGGTGTCTCTTATCAGCAGCTTCATCTGTTTGCTGAGTTTGACTGTTAGCCTCAATTGGGATGTGCACTTGCTGCTTGACTGGCTTGATGACCTCAGCTACAATAGCTATGGGCAGCAAAGGTCAGGAGTTTATAATGCCTTGTTCTCTTCCTAAAATGCCAGCTTCAACTTGCCTAGAGCCAGGGGTTCATATATATACAGCACATAATTACATTTTAAAGGGTTATGGTTGAGAGACAAAGAAATGTGTGCATTTCAAAAGGGGAGGGAATTATTCCTGTGAAACAGTCACTACTTTCAATTCCCACTGGGAAACCAAAAACCATCACCTCTGCATCATGCAGAGACAGATGCTGAGCATCTTGCAAACTAAGTATTACTTCTTTAGCCCACCAGATATTAAAGCATGTAGTGTCCTCAGCTCACCTCATTTTGTACAGCTAGCACAGCACCTGAAACTGCCCATCACACCACTGCTACAACACATTTCATTTCCTTTAACTCTTTCTTCCTAATGACTGTAATAAAGCTCATTTGGTTGAGTAGGGGTTTGTACTCAAGAAATTAAATAAAATTTAAGATTGTAACAAAACCTACAATGCATCAGAGCTGGCATTCTTAACAAACACTGCTTAACAGGAACATTATTATTTATGGGGAAATTGTTCTGAAAATAAACTCCTACGCATGTTTAATGTCTTCTTTCCTTTATTTTTATTCTATACAGCAGGAAAGATTTAGAAAAAGAACACAACCCAAAACAATGAAAAACTACTTAATGCCCAGTAAGTGACTAACTATATGCAAAATTGCTGTAAAAAACAAAAATCAGTTCAAGAGTTCTTCAATCTACTATATAGCAACAGATAAAACATGACAAAAGTGTTCATTCAGAAGAATCTTAAACTAAATTTCAATCTAATAAGGGCCATTTGTCTTCTTGATGACTTATGTCCAGGAGTGAGGAAAACATAATGTAAATTCTCTTCATCACGATCCCTTTTTCATTTCTTATTTGCTGATGTATATCACATTATTGAATTTTAGAAAATGATGAGTAGAGGAATTGGTGAGCGCTTCACCCTGCAAACTTTCATTATTTTTTTTAAATTGGCATATTTGAATATGCCCAGGTTTCAAATAAAGTTGAAGTATTTCTTTAATTAAGCCATTTTAGCTCTTAAAGTTAACAGAAAGTCACCTGTAAAGCCCAATCTAGGCTGTGTTTTCTTTCTTCGTTCCATAAATCTGCAGTTATGTGCCTACAGGTCACCCCAGAAACTACAAATTGCTCTTCTATAGAGGAAAACAAATGTGGAGGGGTATCAAATACCACAGTGCTTTAAAGAGGAGGTGTACATCCAGATCATGAGCCATGATTCCTAGTTCTCCCATACACAAGTATTCCCTTGTATTTCAGTATGCAGTGGATCTATGGAGTGTGAGCTCCTTACATTTGGGGCTGGAAATACCTCCTTTGGCTGTCAACCAACGCAGAAGCCAGAATCCACTTCACACACACATAGCTAATCATAAGGAACCCACCGTGGTAAGAGGCAGCGTACCAGGGATGCCCGGCACTTCCACCGCGCATTTCGGCTTCCTATTTACGGGAGAAAAACGGGACTTCTTTGGATATCCCATTTCTTTGGATATCCCATTTCCAGTCTGCAAAAGGCATTCTCTTGAAACAAACAACTGGTAAGAACAGCTACCTTTTCTGTTGATCAACTTGACAATGTCCTTACACGAAAAATTGAAATATACCCAGCATGATCCTTCTGGGTCCCTTCCAACTAAGGATATTCTATGACTCTATGATTCCAACTTGTGAGGTATCTTCAGTTAATTTAACTTTCAAAACTGCCAGCTGCAGTTAGGTCCATCACAAAATTAATTCTCAAATCAATAATGAACCATAGATAAAATTACACATTCATCAATATGAAAGTTAACCTATTTGACATTTATATTCCTTAAACAGATAGTTGGCATGTGTCTTTTCTATGAATATTGACAAGTCAGAGGGAAAGCACTGTTACAAGATTTTATGGTTAATACTGTGACAGATGATTTTGACTGATAAATCAAATTCTTGACATGAGATCTTTGTTTTCTATTACTTTCTACCACATCCTGTGATACGTTACATCTCTCTGCCTCAGTGTCCCTGGAAAGGGCATATCTACTCACCTCACAAAGCACTGTGAAACGGAATCAATTTATAAGCCTCATGTAATCTAGAGAGTATCAATATAAGTGGAAGATGTTCAGCACTTCTTAATAATGCTAGTGCCTTGCAGGATCACATCTGGCAGTTCCTTGAAGATCAAATACATAGTGACCAAATGGAATGTATTTGAAGGCAAAGTTTACCTTCAAAACTTAGAAGGAAGTGTTACATACATCTTAGTATTAGTCAAATCATCATGTCACTGGTTTACATAATAGTAATCACAGTAAGATCTCCAGATTTGTAAATGACACTGAAATTAGAGTTAGATTGAATAATAAAGAGTAATACAATCAGATTTCAAAGGATTTGGACCATATTGGTAATAAGGCCAGCAGATGGCAAATGCAGTTGAGTGTAGGAAAATGTAAAATAATCGGTCTGGGAATATGTGCTAAGAGTAACAATCATAAGAAGCAGCATTATTTTGGGGGGGGAAATAAACCAGAAAAAGAGGGAAAGAAGCTGTGAGAATGGTGTGGTTTAGCTGCACCCAAGAACTAAGTACCATGCAGACACTTGCTCACTTCACACCTCACCCACCCTGGGAGGAGGGGTAATGGTGCTGGAGCATGTCCAAAGAAAGACGAGGAAGCTGGTCAAGAGGCTAAATCACATGAGGAGCACCTGAAGGATCTGGGGGTGTTTAGCCTGGAGAAAAGAAGGCTTAAGGAGGGACTTTACTGCTCTCTGCAGCTACGTGAAAGGAGGTTGTAGCAAATGGGGGTCAGGCTCTTCTCCCACGTGACAAGAGACAGGGCAAGAGGAGATGGTCTCAAGTTGCATCAGGGGAGGTCTAGACTGGGAAAAATTTCTTCTGTGAAGGGTGGTCGGGTGTTGGAATAGGCTGCCCAGGAAGTGGTGGTAACACCATCCCTGGAAGTGCTCAGAAAATGAATGGATGTCATACTGGGGACCCTGTTTACTGGTCAAGATGCCAGTATTTGTTAGGTTAAGAACTGAACTTAGTGGTCTTTTCTAATCTTAACAACTTTATGATTCTAAAATGGGTCAATTTAGATCAGAATGAGGAATATTTTTACAATGAGGGTGGTGAAACACTAGAACAGGTTGCTGAGATGGTTGCCCCATCCCTCGAAAAATCCAAGGTTAGGTTGGACAGGGCTCTGAGCAACCTGGCATGAATGAAAATGTCCCTGGGTATTGCAGGGGCATTGGACTAGGTGATCTTTACAGGTCACTTCAAACCCAAACTAGTCTATGAATCATAATAATAGTAATGAAAAAAAAAAAAAAAAAAAAAACCAACCAAACCAAAAATCCCCCTAACAAACAAAACCCCAAACAAACAAAGACCCCAACCCAAAACAAAACACCCCCCAAAAAAACCTGAAAAAATGAGGGGAAAAAACCCCACAAGTGACAATACAATTGCTCACCAGCTGCTGACCAATGCCCAGCACATACCCAGCGGCAACTGGACCCTGTCAGCCAACTCCTCCTGGATTATGGGCATGACATTTAACAGTATGGAATAATCCTTTGGCCATGTTGGGTCAGATGTCCTGGCCATGCTACCCTGCCACTTCCTCATTAGCACAGCATGGAAAACTGAGAAGTCCTTGTCTTAAGATAAGCACTGCCCAGCAACAACCAAAACACCAGCTTATCATGAACATTATTCTCATACTGAATCCAAAACACAGCACTGCTTCAGCTACCAAGAAGAAATTAATTTTATCCCAGCCAAAACCAAGACATCAATATATTAGCTAATTAAAAAAAAGGTTAAAAGGATTTGGTAAAAGGAATTTATTAAAAACTACAAGGTATAATGCACATGAACCATTTTTTACAATCAAGGGATTCAGTCAGGAAATTATTTAATTAGGTAACAGAACCAACTAGTGTGAAAGTGCAAGTATAAGCAGAAGCATTCAACACCTAACAGGACATATTTGGCATCACACAGTATTTAATCTAAAGTCAGTAAAGTTCTTTGAAGATCAAGTGCACTAGGATATAACTAAGACGTTTTGAAGTTTGAAACCACAAACAAAAACAAGCCAAGATGAAATGAGAAACACTAACGTACCTGATTAATATTCAATATCCCGATGAAGAAATAACTTAGGATTGTGTTTGTAAATGACACCAAAAATGCAGGGTCCTCATCTAAACTAGGCAGACCAAGGACTCTAAACACAGTCCTAATGACTGTATTATCAGTTGTTCCAGAGCGAGTTTCCCAATTCTGTTCTAAAGCAAAGGTCCCTTTCCTTAACATAAGTTTCATTTAGAAGGTGGTAAATCTAATTTTTTCATAAAACCTGGAAAATTTACACCCAGTTTCTGTAGTTATAAACATCATGGGTCACAACAGCACAAAAATAATTCATGTAGGAATAAAACCTTGGTTACAAACACTGTCTTGTTCTAAAAAGACAGACCACGATAGCAAGAGAAAGTAGTCAGGTCTGGTCTTGCAGCAATGTAAAAGTATTGCAGAGTTGCCAGTTCTGGTACAAAGTGGTCCTCTTAAAAATGGATATAATACAAATGTGAAGATAAAAGGCGAAGTTAAAAAGAAAGATTTGTGGAACACTGACAAATAGGCACTGCTACACTCAAAGGATGTTATTACATGTGATCATTGACATTTCAGGACAATGAAACTTATGCAGACAAGTACAGGCAGTCATTGCCCATTTTCACTGAAAAAGATGGCATGGATATATGAAAAGAATCCCTATTTTGTCACAATTAGGGCCTTTTGTTTGTTATTTTTTCACACACTGAAAGGTAAAAATATGTAATTAAAAAGAGGTCAGTCTTGTTTGTGCCATCAGGCATATTCACAGGTGCACAGAACTGGAGCAGGATTCAAGTCAAAAGTTAGAATTTACAGAACAGGAAACTAAATAGAAGAACAGCAGAAAGGCTGTAAAAAGTAGACAGGAGGGATTAAAATCTCAATAAATATTAAACCCCACATTTCTAATCCCAAAATATCATTCTTTCTTGTCATAAAATGGCAAAATTCTTCCCTCACACCATTAATTTCCTTCTCATCTGAACCTGCTAACTTTATTTTGTGCTGGCACTATCATATGAAAGTGCTTTGAGTGCTTTTCTCTGATTGCACTGGAAGAGTTATATGGACCATTACCTATCATTACTTTTATTTCAAACCTGTCAGTTCCTCCTCTTTGTAGCCAACAAGCTGTAAGAAGGGAAAAAAATGCAGTCTCCCTCAGGGAATAAAACCACACTTACAAAATGAGCTGAAAGGAGGACCTGAACAAAGGAGAAGGAAGGGTGAAGAAAGAGAGATAAGAGATTGATAAATCTGCTCATCCTCTCTGCAAAGGACATTCTACTCTCCTACCATTACAAATTAATAAATAAATAAACCCATAACACTAACACACAATGCATGCTAGACGTGGCTTTTGCCCATGACTCTTCTTTATTCTGCCACACCATATACTTAAAATACCTCAAACATTCCATAAATATTATGCAAATAAAAAATAACATCAATACCACCTCCTCATGCATGGCAAAATGCACATAAATTGAACTTGAGTACATGAGAGATTATGTGCTCCCCTCAAAGCTGCGTGCATCTTAGGAGGTGCTTTTCAGCAAATCCGCTATGAGCCACACAACGAGCGAACAACAATTAGTGTTAATTAAACAGCCCCCCTAACTACAGCGCTGCCAGAGACAAGTTAATGACCTCAAGATGCACTTGGATTTGAAACTCCTTTCCCTCCGGGTGCATGCCAGGCTGCCTTACCTCTGTAAAGCTGTGGCATGCTCCAGCTGCTACCACACATGTATGGAATGTCACTCCCATTTGCAGTAACGCGCACCATTCGCCAGACACCGAAGCAGCCATTACAAAAGGGCACTGCAGACACAGCCCCAAGACTAAAACGTGCCACTAAGTTCTGATTTGTCTGCTTGAAACACCAAGGGAAGCCACATGCAATGGCAAAGTGACAGCATACTGACAGGCAGACCACCACGAAGGCAGCTGACTTAATGCAGCAGAAACACATTCCAGAAGCTTATTTATCACACTCAATGCCCCAGGTTAGTACCACACCTGCCTCTTAACATCTCAAAAATAAAACAGGAAATTTAAAAAGAAATTAAAATCTTAAGTAAAATGAGGCAAATCTACCACGACCACCACCCCTTCCCTTATGTAGTTCATGTTACTCTCCTCATGTAACACCATGGAATCAACACCAGAAACTGAGGTGTCCTACTGCCTCTCAGAAAGTAGGAGACAAAGTAATACAAAAGATCAGTTATCCCCGTGAATGTATAGTGGAAGTCACTGAAAATGACCAGAGGAAATAATGTCATGAAGTCAAAACCAGACAGCTAAACTCACCAATGTTCCTAATCTGGGCATTATCTACAGACTAGACTGCAAACATTCATCGTAGATATTCAATAAAACTGAATTAACTGTCAATAAAGGTTGAAGCTTAGTAGGATGTTTGACAACTTTTATCTCCAAAGCAGAAGATGGAAGCATGTGGAGTATGTGTTAAAGAATGAAGCTGGAGCATCTGCCATGGCAAGCATGCTATTGGGCAGCTGGAAGAATCCAAAGAGCTGGCTCAAGGAATCCAGCAAAGAAATGAACAGGCGGAAAACTCATGGGACTTAACAAGAAAGGATGTGCAGTGGCAGAACACACAGGGATTGCTGAGCCCAGCTGGTACCCCAGAAAAGCACAGAAAAGGTTTGTATTCCCCATCTTGTTCTGAAAAATACACCCAATGCTCTATAGCTAATATATATGCTCCTCCTGGGCTGTGATTTACCTCAAGAAAACAAAACCTAATCTGTATGCAGACAGTAGTAATATTTTTCCTCATGGTTGTTTTTTGCTTGTAGGATCTCTTCTTTCCCTCCATCTGTCTCAAATGACATAGCTCAGTTAAAACACCAGACTTGAATCAGTTTAGACTTGTGATTTTGGTGGGGTTAAGGACAGTAAGATATTTCCACCATTTTTCCAAGATCTAGCTAATGGTAGAGTCAAGAATATTAAGATATTGGGAGCTTTTTGTCACTGCAATAGAGAGAAGGACAAAGAGAAGCTGTTCCAGAAGCATGTATGGTGCAAGAAAAAATCTGAAGAATAAAGTAGTAGCTTAAAGCAGAGAAAAGTTATGATAATGGCAGTATAAATTTCTTGCAGCTAATATGCAGCTTGTCACAGCCCCTAAAAATCACAAGTTAGTAAGTATGAAAACTAGAATTTAATAATGACATTTTGCATTCCAGCCAAAACAGAATTCTGTTTTGAATTTTATTTTCATTTCAATACATGAATAATGCCCACTGAAGGATACAGACTGCATACAAAAGACCCAGGTAAGTTCAGGTACTTTCATTTAAAAAGGAAAAGAAAGAAAGAATGAATTTTCATGCTTGGATCCAAAAGTAATCCGTGAGAGAGAAAGAAAAAAACACCCTCATTCAGAGGAACAAAGGAAAAGACCATGGAGAAAAAAATAAAGAGAATTGCAAATTGCACTGCACTGAAAACATTGTAATTTGTTCACATTAAGCTTTGATACATGTGAAATTCCAAATACAGCTAAAGCAAAATGCAGCCCACTACAGAAAAAATGAAATCTTTAATTTGCACAAAGATCCAATGTAACAAACATATCAAGCTATTGTCGCCTGCATTACATACAGTCAGACTATATCAAGTCTTCTTATTATTTCCATTATTTCATTTGAATTACAATTGCACCCATTGTCCAGGGGATAATTTCCAGAGATTCTATCAGTGCTTCAGAGGATTCAGAATCTAAAATAGCAAGCAGCATACACAAGAGAAATGGGAAAATATTAAAGCATATCAAGTAAGTGTCGGCTTCTTCCACCAGCAATCTATCTAGACAAAGAAGCAACACCTGTCTGGTAAAAAAACTCACATTATCACAGGCTTGGTGAAAATCCATCATGTATTCATAAGTGTCCCCCCCCTTTAAAGAAGTGCATATGGAGGAAATAAGAACTGCCTCAAATTTTCTGTGCTTCCAATAAGGCTCTACTGAGTGGCTCTGAGCTCCCACTATGCATAGCCATGAAATCCAGGCATCTGACATATCTAACATTCTGAGCTTTCAGAAGAGCATGAGAAGACAACAACTAAGGAATATGCTTTCTGGAAGTGCTCCATCTCAGAGTTTCACTGAGTTGCACATCTGCCACTCACTTTCACTTTCTCATATGGACTGCAAAATGGGATAATGCTGACTGACACACCACAACCAAAACCATTAGCTGTTTCTCATTTGGGCTCATACACAGAAACAGATGTTGAAGGGCTGCCTTGCAAATAAAAGACAAAGTTCAAAATGCAACAGGCACAAGTGAATTGTATTTCTTTCAGTGGGAGTCATTGGAAAAGTAATCTCTAAGTTTTTCCAGCAATCTGACCTGTTTGAAGACAGTGCTGTAGCAAAGTTCCTAATGGGACCAGGGAGCCCAAGTTGTGCACATGATGCTTCTCTGCTACAGCCATGAATTTACTGCTGGAATACAAAGAGAGGAAAAACAGTCAGGTGAACTTCTCTTCTGCAGCCTGTGTCCTCTAGGAGGTTTGCAAACACAGTATACAAAGTGGCAGCTAATGGATGGAAAAGAAAGCCGTAGTCATAAATACTGTCCCTTACAGCTACAGTTACCATGGTGTGTGTGGAACCGAGGCCATTCTCTTAAGCACTGTATGAACAAAGATGAAGAAGGAAATATTAGTCCACTACCACAACTTGAATAAGAGACAGCAGATGGCAAAAGGGTAAATCACAAGAAAACAGTGGAACAGTAGTGGTCTTGGCATAACACAGCTGCTTACGTAGTAGGTAACTTTTTCAAGCACCATAAATAAATAAACTTATAAGAAAGGTTTTGGGGAGAGTTTGCAGGCAGTTCTGCATCTGTTTATGAAATCACAGAAGGAAAGCATTAAAAAACATAAAGACTTAAATGGTTTATGGAGATTAGCAGCTGAAGGCAGAAATAAACGTTTTAATAATGCAGCAGATATATAGGAGAGAATAAAGAGCCTTGAAAGCAAAAGACAAACATCCTACATTTAATGTGACAGGTTAGGTGGAGCTACCTGATGAAGTCAAGGAAAGAAGTGACAGAGGTCAAACTGAGAGCTAAGGAAATTGTCTTTAGAGCAGCAATTATCACTGACAGAAGTGGATCAACCCTGCATTGCCAAAGCTACAAGTGTTGTTGGCATAATCAAGGTATACAAGAGAAAGCTATGAGAATGGCCAGGAAGCCTAAGGGCACTGTTTCAGCTACACTGAGCTTCAAAAGGTGAACATACAGGTCCAAGCCAAGATCAGACAGGACAAGACTTTAGTTTCATCACGGAAGCTGTAGAACCTGGATGATGACAAGATGCAAAAGTAAAGTCTGTGCATTTCTATTCTGAAAAATCTAAATGACAGAGGACTAATAAGATGGAAGCTTTTGGAGATTATGGGTATGAATTATTATGGTTTTGAGAGGGGGACAAAATGAGGATTCAGGAAGCACAAGACAAGAATTCAGTGCATTCTACATAAGAGGCATGACAATACACTTAAAAGAAATATCAGCTGTTGATCCTTACTAATTCTCGGTCTGTGTGAGCCTCACTATTACTCTGCAAGCTTGTGTGTGCATGCATTAAAAAACAGAGGGAAAGCAAAATCTCAACTAAGAGACTGCTAACTCTTGACTGAAAAAGGAACCTAGTAAAAAATACAGGGAAAGCAAAAGAACTTAAACAAACCAGACCACAGAGAATGTAACCTGCTTGTCAATATTGAAATTATTTTCTAAACAGATTAGTAAAAAAAAATTTTTTTTAAAAAGAAAAAATCTCAAGTGTCACTTGCCAGTTTCCTACATCCTATATTTCTTATATGGGCTTTATAGAATCACAGTATGGCTTTGCATGAAAGGGCATGGGGCATCCATCACCTCTGGGCAACGTATTTCCATGTTTTACCATCATCATTGTAAAAAACAGCTTCATTATATCTAATCTAAATTTACCATATTTCAGCATCACAGGCATTTTTTTGGGTTTTGCATCACAAATCCTTTAGAATGTAGCAATGGACAATGCAAGAGCTGCTGAAGGTCTGATATGTCCATAACAGCCTATGACTACTTAGAGAAGCAGGATTTTTTCAAGTCCACACTGTCAGATAGAACCTGAAGCCCTGAGACAGCTGAGCCAGCCAATTTGATAGCAACACTGTTACTATAACTTATGAAAATTTATTGTAATCAGGCCACTGATAAAACATCTCTTTGAAAAGTGTGCTATGCTGATCTTTAAAAAATGTAAGGAGTAGAATCCAAAGAACAACCTCACCTGAAGTCCTGGAAATCACGAAGCACCTCTTCTCTGAATACATTTCCAAACACACACATTCCCCAGGAAGGTGAACAGAAAAATCAGCATTGAATTATTAAGCTTAAGCCACACTTAGCCAACCTACAGACTAACTACCTGGACAGAGTGGCAAAAATAATCTCTCTAGAGTTTAGTAAAGTTTTTGGAAGCTGAATAAGTATGGGCTGGAAGAAAAGACTCCTAGGTAGGCTGAAAATAGGCTGGACTGCTAGGCCCAAAGAATATTGCTGGGCACCAACTGCTCAATGGTTGGCAGTCAGAAGTGAGAAATGTTTGCCAGTGACTGATACCGAGATCTGTATTGTTTAATAACATCTGGGCAATAACAATGAGCATCCAGAATAGTGCAAAGTTTTGCACCTGGGGCAGAGTAAATGCATGCTGGGAAGCAGATGGATAAGTTTCAGCTCAGTAGAAAAGAACCTGTGAGATACAGCAGACACGCTACAAACGCTCACTCATAATGACCACGGCAAAGTGAATACTTGACTGTATCAGAAGCATGGCCGGCAAAACAGGGAGTTATTACCCTCCTCTACATGGTGTTGGCAAAGCATCAGCAATCTGTGCCCATTTCCAGGCAGATATGCAGAATTGGAGAACATCCAGAGAAGCATCACCAAGATGGTCATGGCCTTAGAGAACGTGATTCCCAAGAATCATTGAGGGAGCTGGGCTTCTGCAGTTCAGTGAAGAGGCTAAGGATTGCTAGAAGAAATACCATGCCCATGGAGTAAAATTCTCCTTGACAGCAGCAGATGAAGCAACAAACTGTCTTGACCGCAGTCTGCAGCTTTGGAGATTCCAGCTGGACACGAGGAAAAGCACATTACAAATTTGTTTCCCAGAGCTGCTAAATTTATGCTAGAGGATTGACACATTTCCCAGTCAACCACCTTGTACCCAAAGTGCAGACACTAATGCCACCAACCTTTTTGTCAACACTGAGCTTCTATCTATTGATTCAAAAGGCCAAACATCTCCAACTGAAATACCTTTCTAAAAAAGGCCTTACAGCAAAAGTTCAGTCTGCATAAGGCCTCCAAAACCTGTACTGACTTACTCTGAAAATTTTTTTGTGCAGAGGATGACAGGAAAAACGAGTAGAGATTGAAACAGGGAGCATGTCACCCTTTCTACATACATAATATCCTGTGAAGTTACCACAAAAAGGGATTTTCAGGCCTGAGCTGTCATTGCATAACATTTTAAAGCCACAGTCCTCTTTCTGTGATTTCCTTCTAGCCCAGATCTGTAAGTTTCCCACTCAGAGAAGGAAAACCCAAGGCCCTCTATTTGTAGCTACACACTATGCCTGCAGTCAAACTGTCAACATCTAAACGCTCACGTAAACAGGTATATATTTTAATTCTTTCTCCCACAGGCATAATAAGTATTATTAAGACTAGGGCAGACAGCAGATTTTTAAAAGGCTTTAGTTATATCAATAGTAAGTTTGAATGGTTTTTTAGTCTGCTGTAGTAAGGCAGTAAAATATAATAGCCTCTTAACTGACACATTGTTATCAGTCTTATTATGGCTTTCTTCATGCCTGTCAGTGGAGTATGGTAATTTTTTTAGTCACAGGTCTAATCAAAGTAGAAGAGACTGAGCTACTGACAGCTCAGGAGAGATATAACTGCTTACATAATACTGTCATGAAATTTTAACACAGACAGAAACTTCAGCATCTCTCCAGTCCAACTATCCTCCTAGTTAAACAAAGCAACTGTTAGAACAGGTTCGTTTTTGTGCCAAAGGAACAAAGAAAATTCAGTGTTTTCCCTCAAATTACTACAGCATTCATAACAAGAAACCTTGTTCTTCTAGGCAGCTGGTGTGATGCAGTCTAGAGACGTCTTTGTGATCAGGATTGTAAACTCATGTTAATATCTACTTGTACAAACAACTCTTCTGCTTATTTCTGAAGAGCTGGTCAAGTTAAACCATTACCCCACATGGGAAAAAATGCTTCATAAGACTGAAACACCACCTTCTCATTCAAGCAAGCAAGGTGAAATTAATGTTTTCTTCAAAGAACCAAGGAAGAGCTTGGTGCAAGCATTATACAGTGGCTTAGAAGGGGAACAGCCAGGACTGTATCCATGTGCAGCATGTCTGAGCAGGTGCTGGATTGTAATATGTGGGGATTTCTGTGTTCCTCAAGCTTTGTGTGTTTCTACTGAAACAGATAATAGCACACAGAAGATCCCAACATTAAAAACCTTACAGAGCATAAACCTTTCACTTTCCAAAATACAGTATTTCCAGTGTAATTTGCACAGAACTTGAGGGCCATAGATTGAAAGCTGAATTGATGCATAGATTTAGAGTGTATACAAAACACTGCATGAAGGCAGCTCACAACATCTCTCCAACAGAAGTAAGAAAGTAGAGGAGCTCTCACTTTCTTTAGGTGTACCTCACATGCCAGCTGCAGCAATGGTCAATGACCCACTGTATCCATCACTGCAATCACTAACATACTTCTAACTGGCTACTGAAGAGCAAGATTATACTAGTGCTTGAATCACAGCTGATGGGAGCTTGAAGCACCAACAATCAAAATTTAAACAAAAACTAACAAAACCAAAAAAGAAACCTAACAAAAAACCAACCAAACAAACCCAAAACCAACCAAACAACAACAACAAAAAATCCAACATCAAAACCCACAAAACATCAGATAGTAGACTGGAGGCACATATCTAACCAGCATTCTTCACCACTGATATTACAAGAGAAAACATGAACAAACAAATCAGCAATCCAGGAAAGTAACACCTCTGCTGTGGAAAACAAGAACAAATTCTTGAAGTTAGTAGGAATGTTGCCACAGCCTGGTTTTCATTCATTTGCCCTTTGCATATAAAGCCAAGTTGTTAGTGTCTTGAAGCTTGATCTGATGGTGAGTGACATTCCTCCAATAAAATAATTTCTTGCATTACTCATGAATGTGTTGGATGTCAGAACACTCTTAGGCACAGGAGCCATGCACTACGGAGGTGTCTATGAAAGAACCTATTCACAAGATGTCGCCATTCCTGACCATGACAGAATGGGTCTGAAAAGAGGCCTCAAATACATTTGAGTATTTCCAAGTCTTCTCTTTCTCCTTCAACCATTTTTTATTTCGCTTGACTTACAGAGAGCTAATAAAAAGCCAAAATCAAAAACAAGCCTGGGCAAGTGAGCGAAGGATTTGATCTTCACATAAAATAATACAGGCAGGTACTCAAGTGCTGCCTGATACTAAACTTCTATTTTCCACAGTGGTACAAATCATGTCCAAAGAACACCTTTATAAATAAATGCAAAACACTTAGAAAACAATATGGATTTTTTTATTGTGTGCAAGCTGAGAAGAGTTTTTTTTTTTTTAACATCTGTTTAAATTACTGGCTACTTCAATGGTCACAGTATTATCAGTATAATAACTCCACAGAGCTTCATGAGTCATAGTATTGGATACAAAGCCAACTGATGTCAAGGTGAAATATTATCTTCTCATTGACTTTACAGGGTTTTGACTCAAGCCTACAGCAAAAGACATGAAGTGAAGCAATGCAAAAACACTTGAAATAAGATAAAACACATCTTAAGATTAAAGACAAGTTATTATATGATACAGAATCTCCAGCACTTACTGCTTATCCTTGTAGGATTTAATGCTATTTTCTATAGTATCTATCCTGCAATGAACTAAGGTTATCAGCAATAAAGATTTCTGTAAGACATTTCACCCTGCTTTTGCAAATCCTTAACCTTTTGCACCAGATGTTGATAGAGACTTCAAACTTATCTATCCTTTTTAACAGCATCCTAATTTCAAAAAGTACTGAAACAAGCTTTAGCATAAACAAGACAAAGTGTAACTTGAGGGCAGAAAACAGCAAAATTCGAAATATTTCCAAAATAAAAGTGATACATGGTTAGGTTTTGTGGCTGAAGGAAAGGTGTTTCAAGTAGTACAGTGGGGTTCAAATTATAAAGGTGAACAAATAACTTCTACTAAAATCCTTCTTTTTATAGGTCTCAGAGTTTACTGTCAGAATTTACTGGGAGAATCTAGTTCTTCAGTAACCAAGTTCTAACTGACCAGCACTACCCAACATGAATTCTAACTAGTGTTAATGAAGCATCTTAAAAGTAGTTTTCAATTGGTTAGTGATAGGCTCTGGGCAGACACTACATGAGCTTTTTTAATTTTTTTTTTTTAATGCATTCCTTGTGAATTAGAAAATCTATCCAAACTGGAAGAAACTTTTTCAAAGCTCATATCAATACTCATCATCTGTTAATTGCTATAAAATTCTACCTCATTAACATATGACAGAAATACTGTTGTAACTAATACTACAGATTAGTTAGTGCCCAGCAGTAGTAAGTGAGATATCAATAGAAGCAAGAATTGGTTCTTTAAGTGAAAGCCACAGCAAATGCCAAAACTGAAAACTACTGAGATCTGGGATTATCAGACATAATATAGCCATGTGCCACACTGTAACACACACTAATTGCAAGTTCTGCTCTGACCACACTGTGCCCCCATCTTCTAACCACTCTTTCCAGCCTGGCACTTCAGTGCATGTAAAATAATGCATTGAAGTACAACAGGATGCCACTTGACTGCCAAGTCCTGCCACTGCACAGCAACACAGTAAAGTTACCATTTTTAGTTTGCTTTCCCCACGTGGTAATCTGTTTTCCCAGTGATAGGCTTCTCGTGGGGCATGTGACAATTTAAGGTGCTGGGAGGTTTAGCTGACAGCAAAACATATACTGCTCACCACCACACGAAGGACAACTACTGACTGCAAAACTCACTCTAAACCATGCCTTTTAAAGGTATCTGGCCAAATGCTAACAACTCCTCTGAATTCCCTGGAACAGAACTTATTTCCCCCGCTACTCTGCTACCACCCTTCAAGGTTCTGTTTGTCAAAAAAGCACAGAGTAGGCAATATAATTTATGCTGGTATGGGCCCAATAAAGGAGCTACAGCTAGCAGAAGGAGCTGAGAGGAGAAAGGTATACAAATTAAATATGGATTACTTGACATCAATTTTCACTAATGTATTCAGGGGACTCAAGACTTACTCCTAAGGGATTGAGGCTTGGAGGGGGTTGGTTTGTTTTGGAGGGTTTAGTGGAGAGGGGTGTTATTTGTGTCTGATTACTCTATTGTTGGTTTTTTTTGAGTTAAGATTCAGTAACACAGAGCAGTCAGCTTTGAAGGTCACTAGATAAGGACATGACACTAGTGTGTTTTTCTTTCTGCTGTTTTCCCTGTACAGTGCACCTAAAATAACAACATCATCATATGCTACTTAGTGGAATTGAATCAATTACATCAGATGCTGCATTCTGCTCAAATATATGAAGCCAAATAATGAGCATTTGCCTTATTGTTCATCCTTTTCAGGAAACTTGGTCTTGTGGGAAATTGACAACCAAAACAAAACACCATGTTATAGCCTGTGGGGAGTGCTTCTGCTCCAAAAATATGATAAATACCATTGTCTTTCATTGTGGAGGTATCCCCCACTAACACAGGCTACTGCTGATGGCAGGCAAGCACAGAATGAGCCACCTGTATGCCACACAACAGATTTCTGAACAATACCACTTTTAGAGAGCCAGAAGTATCAGGCCACAGATGGTGCTTTAAAAATCATTACTATGACAATTCATTGCATCTCACCTCAATCTTTATTTTTGCAATTATGCAATAATATATGCAAATCTGTCACTGAATTTTACAACAGCTATAGTTCTTTTTCACAAAATCCATGGGATCACAATGATAATAATAAAAGATTAATAATCCACATCATTGTTTATTGGGCCTGCAACACCTCCTCAGATCAGAGGTCAGCTGGACAGTGCAAGTCAATATGTCAGACATCTTGGTCCCTATGGAGGTCTCAAAATAACATCTTTTACTGATGAAGTATGCTGATGGAAACACCCAAGTTACTGAGAGAGGAGAAAGTGCTTTAGGTTTTGGACAGTTCCTAGACTCTTGGGACAACTGGGACCACTTCATGCTTTTCTCGTCAGTTTTGCTGTTTGCTTGTGGTGCTGGGTGTTTTTTTTTTAATTCCCTGCTTAGAGGATTTAAAAACTTGCTGCTGCTCTTCTTAAAGACAAGCCTCTGAACAAAATCTGTGCATGCTATGATCTGAGAGGAGGTCATATTCTTTCATCAAATCAACCTAGGTTGCACTGCAATGGTTTCCCAAGCACTTTGGGCACAGAAGGCCTTAAAATCTATTTATCATACTCAGTTCAAGTGCCCCAGCCAGGTGGGCTACAAAAGCTTGGGTTCATTACAACCCTCTTTGCTAATCATTTTCATCCCTCTCTTGTTGTCCATAAAAGAATTTATTTTCTCTAAAACCAGATCTTTAAATACATACATTTTCTAATACTCAAATCTACACTTGTATTTCAATCCTATAAGGGAACATTCTGAAAATGAAACAGCAGAAAAAATTAGTTGAAAAGGTCATCACATCCCTAAATTTCTATTTGCTTCTGAAATTCTAACAGACAGTTTTGGACCTGACAGGGCAAACCATGTTGTGGCTGCTCCAGGAAATTTTGCAGTCATCACTGCTGCCTGTGAGCCCATTGTAAGCTTGCACAGATTTTCAAAATAAGTCTCCTCTTTCAACTATTTCAGACTATGGGGGGGAAAAAAAAACCCACACCACTCAAAAGAGAAATCCTAATGTGCTACTGAAAAGTCCATTCGACTTAAATACCAGGAAAATTCCCTAGAGAAGGCTGACTCACCATCTATTTTTTAATTGCCATCATTAAAATTATATCTGTATTGCAAGTATTTCTCTTACATGGAAATTAATAGAATCTGCCTTCTCTCAAGCAGAACAATTAGTCCATTCAGAAAACCTACATAACTTCTAATAGCAATTTGAAAGTATTTATACTGCAGGTTTATACACTTAGGCAGGAATAATTAACTGCTCAAAGCACACAGTGGAAGACACCTTGCTAGGTATCACTTCTGTTGGAAGAATCTGATAGTTATACTGGATCACAGATATTAACTTAATATTAGTTTCTTTGTTTTAATACCATAAAATAAAAACCATAGATGTTTATGCCATTTGTAGCCATAAATATAAGCTGAAAGATAAGTGAAGTATCTCTATTCAGCAGCAGTTAAGCTAGAATTCCCATCAAGGTATGACATTTCAAGAAAAACCTAGGCCACATGGAGAGAGTTCAGAGAAGAACAGAGATCAGTACCCTAAAAATGCCAGATATGAAGAAAGACAGACACAGGACTATTTAGCTTGGAGAGATCAATGGCAACGTACTAGGGAGAGTCTTACTGGATCATACAGGACTGCTGCAACGAGGAAGGGATTCATTTGTTCTGCCTACCCACTACAGGCAGCACAACAAGAAGTTGTCCTAATCACAGGGGAAAAAAAAAAAAAAAGAGTTTGTGGTAAACGAAATTTTGCATTAGTGAAGATAGTGAAGGACTAAAAAAAACAGGAAATATCTACTACCAGTGGCCCTTGAGAACAGGTTAGACAAACACCTGTCAGGAACACCATCAGAGTACAGGCCCAGACACAGATGACTTCATGGAATTCAACAGTATCTCCTGATTTTCTGCATGCTCTTTTTCCTATTCAAAGTGTTCTGCAGAATGTATCTATTATGCATTTTAGCCCATCTCCACTTTTCGGCCTAGGGTAGTACAAGTGTTCATTCACTCACTGAAGCTGTAGCAAGGAGAATCACTAGGTTTGAGGACTGAAAAACCATGCCTAGTTTTAGCTGAAATAAAGTCTATTGGATTTTAAAAAAATATATACAGTACCTGAATTTGAGAGGGGAAAAAAGTAATACAAAAAATTGAAGTAATAATTTAGGAAGTACAATCCACTATGAGATTTCTTGAGGGCTACTAAAGGCCTGAGAATATACTTGCTAAAACAAACATACGCATACTGTGGCTGAGAAGCAATACATCAGACTTGTCAGCTTATAGTATAGTTGCAGTATATAGCAGTATACTGTACTCTTTCAAAAAATTTGAAAAGCTAAGTAAATTCTAGAAAGACATTTACAGCATCTGGCACCTGACACTTACATGCACTTACTAATTGTACTGAATTAGGGACTGAAATAAAGGAAGTTAAGAAAGAGAAATTTCAAAAGTGACAAAGCAAGAACACAGTAATATTTGTATGCCTTATCCCTCTCTGGGTTCATTTGTCAAACAAATCACTACATCAAACAGATAATCTGACTCCCTTCTCAAAGCCTTTAAGAATTTGTTCACCCCTTACACATGATTTAGCAGCTCTAGCATTTATTCATGGAAGGAAGAAGTGGCAGAGAAGCAGAAGTTAAGGAAAAGGTTTATCAATGGATAGCACAGGCACACTAACAAGTATGGGGGCAGATGGTGCAAATAGTTTGGTAATAAATAATAATTATTTGAAGCATTGCACACAGGCAAGAAGTCTCTGGGGGTCTCTATAAAATAGGATCTTGCACCACTGCAGTGATTAACCTCTTACTTCAATTATGTTACCTACCTTTCAGTAAGAACTAAAAAAAACCAGGATTCCTACAGGCTCCAGTAGGATGAACAGTACAAAGTTTCAGGCAACTACGCACCACAAACCTAGCAAATTTCATGTTAAATCTTGATACATTTTAAGCATAGTTTTGTTTAATGTTTCAAGATACATGTGTCCACTTGATTAAATAGTCTCTATGAGTGTGAAATCTTACAGGACTCTGTGCAGTGAAAGAACTATCCAGGGTAGAAAAGACTGAAGGTTTGATCCAAAAATATTTTTTCCTCCATTTTTGAGATAAATTGTGGAATGGGGTAACAATTCTAGTCCAATACTATTATCAGCATATGAAACGTCATCTACTTTTGTGAAGGACAGGGTCAAATAACATTCATAAAGAGTAGTAATTTACACCTCAGTCTCACCGATTTAAAGGATCACAGTGAGGCACAGAATAAGTGAATAGCTTAATTCTACTGCTGGAGCAAATGTAGAAGCAGCACAACTGGAATCCTAGACAGGATGGCAAAACCACGACTGTATCTCAGCCAGCCCCAGCACATCAGCACAAACCTACCCTCTGTCAGGGCTTGTGCCAACACAGCGAGGCACAGACACGCACCTCGTTCCCTGCTGCAGGGAAGGTGGTGTCTGTCACAGGGCCCCAGGGGCTGTAGCAGAGGTGACAATGTTTCTGTTACCTACCAGAGACTCATTTGGTGACTGTATTCAGATTGGGTCAGACTGTGGGTCTGACTATTTATTTTTCTCTTGCGTGAAAAGGGAAGAAGAGACAGGGCACTCCCTCTTTCATAAGGAATTTCCCTAAAGGCCCATAGACATATATATACTTATACACATTTCAATAAACCACATTTCCTCTGCTGACTACATTTTCTCTCTATTTCCATTTCAACCTAGTTGAATGGGTTGTCAGTCACTGTTTGGTTAATCCTGACTTGTCCCAATATGTAAATTAGGCTCCCCCCTTTACTTTAATTCCCTAGAGTGGTATTTTTCCTATATTTAAATAATTTTACTACTTATTACTTGGACAATGAAGTGGTAATTGGACAATTGCGTGGCTGCAATTATTCCAGACCTGGGTGTTTGCCTATGCTAATAAATATGTAACAATGAAATGAAGATTTCTAGTGCTGGCAGAGTGACATGAGATAAGTACAATGAGAGTTCAAGGTTTACTAATGATGTACTTATGAAATATGTGTACAAACTGTGAAACTGAAGGTTAAAACATCTTTGAATCTTGACCAAAATAAAAATATGCAAAAATCAAATGAAAACCGAATATGCAACACACAATACCTAATTACTGTACTACATCAGTAGTAATTGCTGAGGCAAGTCAGCAGTCCAAGCAGGATAAGCCCAAGCCATAGGACATCAGGCACTGCATTCACCAGTTTACTTCCAGGCAGCAGAGCAGATGCAGTCCATTCATAAAATCCTCTACCCAATAAGCAAACTTTCTGGACTGAATCCAGACTTGACTACATTCATCTAGCTTCAACCCCATCACATTCTGTTTGCTGCCACTGATTATGGGAAGAAAACTTCCAGCCACATCCACACTTCACTAGCCCAAAGAGCTGTTGAGAAGCAGCATCAGTTCCGTTTCTGCAATAGGACTTAATCAGTTTCTCTGAAGTCCAGGATTATCAACACTCAAAGGAAAAACAATAATGCTTTATTTCTTCAGTCAACACCATACCACCTCTTCAGCTCCCTCACACCAACTTTATGACCATCTGCTTACAACTGCAATATCTGAACGGGCTTTCCTAACTGGAAAATCCTCATAGATTTAGTGCTTTCCTGAAGGCCCCACTCTAGGCCCACAATATATTTCTTTTGCATTCTTGGTGCTACTGCCTCTGAAATCAAGGCCACTGGAAACAATGTGAGCCTGAACCCAAACCTAGTGTAACTGTGCTGGAAAAAAAAAAAAAAAGTACAAACAATTCCATAACATCTGGGAGGAAGATTTATATTACTATTCTCTAGTAATATAGTCCTCTAGATAATTCCACAGTGGGATATGAAAGACAATTTATATAGTGATTTTCAGCTAGATCTTACAGAATTAATCTCAGAGAAATAGCCCAATGGACAAATACTGGAGGTCTTTTTTTTTTTTTTTTGGTTAAATAAGCAGGTAGTTAATAGCATTAGACAAGCCTTGTTTAGGAAGCATAAGTCAACAGTACTTAAATAGCAGTGTGCTGGATAGACAGACTCAGACATCGTAGAGGAGACAGCATTTCTTGGCATCCTGAACCACCTGGGAAGTTATAGTGGAGGGTCTTCTCCAAAGTGCAGACTTTTCAGGAAAGTGAAGCTACACAGAGTCTGGGAAAAAGAACTGCTGCTGCTTACAGACTGCATTGTTGGGTCCAGTAATGAAGACTGGTGATGGAAATCTGCTGGGCTCACCCATACATCCTAAAAATCCAAGTAATATTAACAGCTTTCAATTTTTTACCCCAATATATACTTTTGTGGCCTAGCTTGTCGTGTCCATCTCATGTTAGTGGCTTCCAGCCATTGCAGGGGAAAGGTAGACTTTTTTTGTGTTCAACCATGTGCCAATGTGAGAGGTGTAGAAGAGATATGTAATTAAGCCAAACGTGTGGGATGAGACAGCCTGATATCCAGACCTCTTTGTGAAACCCACTGTCATGATCCACTGACAGCTGAAGTGTCAATATGGACAAAGGAACTGAAAGAACTCAGAAAAACTCAATTCTGTGTGTGAGTGTCCATGTGAACTTCAGCCAAGGGAGTTTGTGGGGACGTGTGTGCGTGTATCGCTCGATCGATGCTCTCAGTTTGGGACAGTTGACTTGCAAGAATGGATGGAAGAGGCAGGAAGTCCAGTGCAATTATTCCAGGTTTTCATCATTACTATGATGGTCATGCTTCTTTCTATCCCCCCTCAGATGGATTTAGAATAGCAACCTACAGATTTCTGTGTAGCAGCAAAGAACTATAAAGGTCAGCTATGTTCTGACCTAGTCCCATTACTACTAGAGACATTTCTGTGCAAGTGAAAAACAGGAGGATGGCAGAGAAGAAACACTGTCTGCCACCACTATCATACGACTTGTTGAATTTGCCTCACTAGTACCAGGGCAGATTGTGTAAATCTCCTGCCTAGTAAATTTGGTCCCTTGAGTTTACAGTTTGGTATAAACTCTAGCTTGACTAATGATGAAACAGTTCCCTAATCCTGCTCTGTTCACTCAGAGGATAAGCACTAGATGCTAATTTTTAAAGGTTCTTATTTTACAAGCTTCTAGAGGCCCACGTCCAACTTTAATGCACTTTATTAGTTCATTCCTAAAATCCAAACATCTGACTGATTGAAGCAGGTTACAGATGCCCTTGAACCCTTTGAATAATCACAGTATGCTCCTGACTTGGTTTATTTCCACTTCTATCATGAACATTAAATCAACAGCTTCCATTATCAACTGAAAATATCTAGTGCCATCCTGGGATCTCAAAGATTCAATTCTCTATACTCTCATTGTATTTACTTTACAACATTCATAAGAGTTAGTTCAGTATCTTGTAATTCTCAGCTATCTTTTGATCCTTGGTATTTCACTTTGAAGTCCCAGCTTTGAGACTTTAGCTGGGAGTTTGGTAGCTTCATGAGAAATCACACCCCTAAATTTATATTGTGAATTAAAGTGAGTTTAAAGAAAAACTGAGACTATAAATCTTAACAGTTTTGGAAAAATAGAAGCCAAGTAATTAACAAACATTTACTACTACTTAGAAAAGAAAAAATATAGCCTTACATTCCTCTTGATTTAAACTAAGTCTTGTGAAGTGATTTGGGGGAGTTCAAACTCTCAACACTATGAACTGCCCTTTCAATGAATTCACATCCCATGAATTTGGATTCATATTTAAATGCACAATAGAAATTCAAGCCTGAACAGCTAAGTGAATACAGCCACACTGTGAAGAGATAAGCTATGAATGAATAGCTTAATTGGACATTTGCAAAATTAACTTGTCAAAAGTAATTACTCCATACATGATCCAACTGGAAATGTTTTATATCATCCACAAGTTGAAAGAGTATTTATGCTATTCCTTAGCCTTTAAAAGATACATTTACAGATTATTTACTAAGCTGCATTTGCAAACCTTTCAAGCATTCTGGTAAAAAGAGACAACAAATTCATTTTTGTTAAATTCCAAAGAGGTTAGCAGATACACTGACTATATTTTTTACGAAAATTCTCATTCTTTCTTCTCCTTATGTTAGAGTAAAATCATCCTGGCTAGAGGTATATGTTTATTTACTGTATGTAACAATAAAAACGGATTTAAAAATAAACAGATGGAGACTGGGAAAGACCAAATAAACATAATCACAAGTAAAACACACAAGCAAGTGTCCATATTTCAAAAGACTGTAAGGGAAAAAAACCAAAAACAAAACACAAAACCAGACATGCTTTGAGAAAGAAGAGTCCAAGAGGAAGTAAAAATCTCAGGACTTAAAAGAAACAGCAAGCTTTGCATAACCCGTATAGAAGTAAATAAAATGCTTCCTGAACCAGACAGTTCCCATCTAGTACCACAAGGCAGGAGATCATAATTGGAAAAATAGGATGTGTTGATACACAGATATATTTCTTTCAGCCATGCATAAGGCAGCTGCATATCTATTCAAAATAAGGTGTCATTGAATTTCCACCTCAGTAACACAGGAAGCCATAATCCAAGTGGGCCTTTGAGGCCTGGTAACCTTCAGATACAGTTGCTACTGCAGGCCTGGCCCACCAGATTCTTCTTTACATGCAGTAAAAACACAAGAATTGTCTCATGACTCGGCAGAGTATCCCTTCTCCTACAGATACTACCCTGATAAAAAAACACTTCCTGTGCCATCACTCATGCATTGCCTTAATCTACACAGTAGCAGAAAATGATAGATGACATATCAAAAGCATAGTCAGAACAAAAGCCAGCAATGTATTCTTATGCCATTACTATTACTTTTGGCCACTACTGTGAGCATCAGCAGAAAGAAAAATACTTCTAAAGAGAAAGCTATATTACCAGACTATAAATGCTAACATCTAGAAAGGAAAGAGAAGGACATATGGCAAAGCTGGAAAGGTTGGTCTCTAAAGTCCCTTTGGCAAAGTTGTTATTGCAATTATCTAACACATGCTACCTCCTTTGGGTTTGCTCTAGCAATGGTTTGGGGAGTCAAACCCAAACTCTTACTCAAATCCCCCAGAGCTGTCTTTGAACAAGTCCTGTAGAAGCAGCCCTTTCACACAGTTTAAGTATCTTGTGTTGCTGTGAATTCCCTGCACGTGCTGCTATCCTGGACAAAGCAAGGAGGAAATAAAAACTTCAAATATTATCCAATGTATTAAAACTTAATGAGCCATTGCCCCAATATGTGCAAAGCACACAACACCTCTTACATTCTGGCTTCAGACTGCAATTTACTAATCAGCTACTGAAGCTGAAGCACCTCAGTCCCAAAGCAGTTACTGACTGATTCGTTAATAGAAGATCCTACAGAGAGAATTTCACTTCCATAATGGAAGAATTTCATCTAATCTGAGACGATGAAATCACTTGCTGAAGCACTTCAGTCTCAAAGTGGTTACTGACTGACCAGTTAATAAAAGTCTCTATAGAGAAAATTTCACTTCCACAATGGAAGAATCTAACCTCATCTAATGTGAGGTGACAGAAAAAAAAAAAAAAAGAAAAACCACACCAAAAAAAGCTCAAACCCCCCCCCCCAAAAAAAAAAAAAAAAACAAAAAAAAACCAACCCAACCCTACATACAGGACAAATTTCACATAAACTCAAAAGATCCCAAGCCCCAACTTCTTCCCCCTCAAAAAAATGCCTGAACAACAAAACCAAACCAAATACCAGCACTTAATTATTTTCCTTACCGTTAAAATAATACTAAAATAGGTATTCTACTATCAGTATATTTTGTACACTAGCACAGGACATGTCTGTTGTCCACAAGACTGCACAATTATTCATACTTTTTTCAAAGAATAAATTGGAAAACAAACTCAGTGATATAATACATACAAAACACCAAGAGACTTCAATGGGCCAAGTTATCCCATGAGCAAGGGATAACTCAGAACAAGTTCAACAGACTGGACAACTCCCAGGTCAAGTTCATCATGAAATAAAAAGGCTCTGGTTAGTTATCAGCCTATTTCACATCAGCTGGGGTTACTGGTGGGTAGCAGTTCACACCAGTCAGCATGAACTGATGGCACCACAGAAAGCCCAAGGACAGAATAAATGACTCACAAGGAAATCCTTGACTGAAATTTTTTGGCAGTACTTTCCATTAGGACACTAGATACACAAGTAACAAAACAGAAAATATGTTCGTACTGCTTCTGTGTGTTCTGGCCTGTTTTATACCCAAAGGCTCTCATTTCTCCAGGTTGTCACAATCTGTCTCCACCTGCAAGCTCTCAGTTCATGCCTGTGACTAACACATTATCTTTACCAGGTCCACAGAGAAATCATAACCTGGATGCAAAAGCAATGAGTCTGAAGGAAAGGGAAAAAAAACCCCCAAACCCCATAAAAACCCCAAAACCAACCCAAAACTGCATAAAATTATGAGATGGACATTTAATTTCAAGGGTACTGCCATTCTTTTTTCATTCTCAGGAAGAAGCAATGTTTACATTTTTTATTTCACTGTAAGAAAAGTTGCCAAGCGCATAGGTATGGCATAAATACAGTACAGAGGGGGAAAAAAGCCAAAGAGACATCATAAACATCCTTGTCACTTATTACTAAAGAGCAGAACATAAACCAGATTTTGCCACAGGCACTGTGTGAAGATGAAGACAGCAGCGCAACTATGCAACTAAAGAAAGAAAAATTTATGTTCCAGAGTGAAAACATTATATTCAGCAGGACAAAGGTTTCAACATGAGCTCTTCAAGCCCTATAGATTCCCATTTCCCTTCCGTTCCCCATTTGAAGGCAAGGAATATACAAAAAGTTTTGAAAATAACTAGCTAACTCTGAAATCAATCCTAAATAAGTAAAACAGAAGTCTGTGTTCCTACATAGGGAAAAGATAGGGCCGTCTCACTTCAGGATCTGCAACTTTATTCAAAGCTTTTGAACACTTATCTGCAGTATTTTCCTTCATTTGCATTTCTGCTATGTTTTTAGTGAAGTAATAAATCACAAAGTTCCATCTGGACAAGAGTTTTAGTTCACATCCTTATTGCTTTAGACAATTAAAATCAATCCTTAGCATTAAGAACAATAAAGGCAGCCCTTAGAAGCATCGTGCTAAGTTGCAAAATACAATTTTTTTAAATATCACCTTTTCAAATTGGCTTCAAGCTACTAGTAATCTCATCTTTTAAAGGAATCCCTCTCTTATAAGCAGCAGCTTGACAGAATTTAACATTTCAGAGTATCTTTAGATTGGTTTTGATTAAAAAAATGAATTTTAGACTAAACTAATGACATTATTATAACCAGCTTACTCCCAGCATTACATTGCTTGACAACTCCTTCAAACTATTCCTTCACTTTACTCGTGACAGAGAAGTCAATAATAATTGAAGGCTTTGCTGATTCCTACCTAATACCATCTCTTAGTCAGGGAAAACATTTTGATGCTTATTCCCAATTTGACTGTTCAGCTAAAATTTTTCTTCTTTAACAAATTTAGCATAGATCTTTCTGTCTATTTTTTCCTACGTTGGGCTGTCAGCTGGAATCTTATAAGTGAGAATATGAAAGTTCTTGTTTGAGTATCAGTTATGTGAAACTATATGCTGCTGAAATATTAGATCCATGACTTTGAATATATATATATAAAGTCATAGCCTGCAAAACAAGAGTTACAGCTCTTAATTTAGGAAGTAACAGGCCTCAGACATAACAGCTCTTTGAAAATTTCAGTTGAAAACTATAAGCAGAAGAACATTGCACAAAAATGCAATGCAAATGAAACACAAGAATAAATTAGTCTCACTTCTATATGCTTTTCCCTCTATTCTTCCTTGTTCTAAATGGACCAATGTAAAAAGCCAAAAGCTAGAAAGACATTTTAAAGGTTTTCTTGCAGATACCAATACAATTAGAGAGAACATATTAGTAAAATTTACATCAGCTGAAATATTATCAATCACTTCCTTCTGCATAATCACCACAGACAGTCCACACAGTAAGTTTATTCAACTTTAATATAGATAATTTAGCCTAGCCTCTGCTGTTTCCAAATGCAGCTTTTGTTGCTTAAAAAATATACTATAATAGCAAACCACTATAACATATTCCTTATAGACTGAACTATATCTAAGTATAAACCTGACTTAGTTCCAGAATTACAACTCAAATATTTAGAAAATATTGTGCATTACAGCAGGTCCAAATCTAACAGAGTGATCACCCTGTAGGTAAATCATACTGATTTTCAGCTAAAAGAAACAAATCCCTAGGCAACTAGGAATCATTCTAAAGGTAGCATAGGCTCATAATGTAGATTTTCCAACAACTTAATCAAGATGCAATACCAAAACAATGATATTCTAGGAAATCCTCTTATGCCTATAATAGTGGAACTTCACACTGGAAAAATAAGGATTTAATTTATTAAACAATAAGATGGTACTCACCCTCAGACAAGGTTAGTGGCACTGGACTTCCTCAAACACTACTTCTGCTAAATAGGTTTACATAAACCTCAGGTAAAATAAGCCCAGTAACTACTTCACTTCCAGCTCAGAGTCCCAAGACAAAGGGCTATACTGTGCACCTAAATGAAAGTTTTCAGGATTGCCAGCACCTGATTCAAATCACAGGTGTAGCCAATGCTCACTCCCAGGCAAGACACACCAGGTGAAACCAGTTCAGAAAGGTGGTAACACAGGGGTTCCTCATGGTTGAACCAAGGATACTGGTTCTCTTCAACAACAAAGCCGCTGAGGAATAGCAAATTCACCTTCACCAGGACCTAAATGCAACTTGCATGTTTTCATTACTGTTTAGAAATTGCTTGTGCATACATATTTCTTGTGGTGTTTTATTTCCTACCTAAGTCTGGCTCTTATTTTTCAACTCATGAGTTACAACAATTTTGGTAAATAAAATAAAATGGCACTACGTCCCAATTAGGAAATTGATGCCACTTTGATACAAGAACCCTCAAATCATGAGGCTGTTCATATTACCCAATCTATCACTCTATGCATACATACACACATGGTCAGCAGATCATAGAAGGCAGCTCTATTAGGTCCCTAAATACTCTTTCCTGTGGTCAATAGAAATATCCTTTCCCAATCCTCAAGACCAAATATACATTTTTATACTTGCCATGTCCCGTTACTGGTAGATAGACAAGTTGAATCCATATTCCAGGCTGAAACAGTTCATTGTCACTATTAGTTCAAAGTTGCAGGAAAAAAAGAAAATTTGTCTCTTTATACCTGCAGAGAAGAAAAAAAAAAAAGGCTTTCAAGGTTATACAGGTGATTCTAGGGGCCTAAAAGTTTGAAAACATCCCTTACCATAGTTTGCTTCCAAACTTAGCAATCTGCTTTGTTACTCTTCTCTGTAGGCCAATGTCTGAATTTTTGATAGACTATGGATCTACTCTTGCAAAAGTCACAACCTCTGCTTCAAAATCTAGCAGAGATTCCTGTCTGTTCCTTATTTCACATGCTGAAATAAGACACTGCAGGCAGCCTGTGAAGTATCTAACAAACACCCCAGTCTGAATATCCCATTCCCTGCTATACCAAAAGGAGACCTCACAGTCCACAAAAGGAGTAAGTATGCGTGCTAAGTATGACTTGCAAGAAAACAGATTTTAGAGCTCAGACCCTAAAAACTGAAATTCAGAGGGATCTTCTTTCAAATAAATGGGATAGACTGCTTGTTTATGGCTTAAATGATATGCTGTTGGGTTTTTGCTCTCTACAAAATTCCAATTTCCTCTCAGACATTGGTTAAATTCCTACAGTAACAAGAGACTCAGAGCAAACTGTCCCCTGGGTCTACCCTCTCTAAGATATGAGTCTACATAGTACTGAACTATCATAGCACAAATCTTTATGCAGTGCTATTTTCCTATTCCAAGCCACAGCATGATCTATAAACACACTGCAATAAGGAACAAATATGTAGCCTTTCCCACCTCAAAGTAAGCTGCTGGGAAAGGCAATTATTCCCTGTGATTGACCAGCTTCCTGTATAGGGATGCGTGGGCTTTCATTTATTACCTACTCATTTACTGGCAAAAGCCTGCAAAGGTTCTTCTAATGGTTTTTTTTTCTGAGAAAGGAATTAAAATAACACTGAGATAATCTAAATCACAAACAATGGCACTTCCCAGTCTTCCTCTCTCTGTAAGACAACACCTAATACAGCTAAAAGTTCCAGAGGAATTGTTTGGGATGGATTTCAACCCTTTTGTGCTGTCTACTCCCTTCTAAATATTATGTGCAAAGGGCAGAAGTCTGTGCAATCAAGGCAGAGTAAGGCTTTAAGTAACATGATTTTAATATTCATTAGGTTTTAACTTCTTAGAGGCTATTTATGAAAACTTCCATTACATCAGGATAACAGGCTTAAAAGGAAGTCAAATAATCTGAAATTTACCATTTTTACACCAGTAGAAACACTTCAGAGCTATATTTAGAACCTATCCTGACAGCTGGGTTGAAATGACCTGCCAATCCCTACATAGTATCAGAAAATAACTAAACTCAGAGTTCATGGAGGACAATTGTAAAGAGAATAAATCTGTTGCAGAAATAAAAACTGTTATGTACTAAAGCTTCAGTGTGAAAAGCATTTTTCATCACAAGACATTGCATAGGCCCCTGCTAAGTCCAAATGAAAATGGGTTTTTCCTCAAATCAGAATTATCAAAAGTTCGCCAATATTTCATTGGCTTAAAGACTACTACACAGGGTTTATATTAGTTTACCTCATATGTGCAGAAGTTTCCTACAGGAGAGCAGGAAAAAGGCCACTCCAATGTTCTTTCCATCTCCACAACATGTACAAGATGACCTGTGGTCAGTTCTTCTCTATTGGAAAGGAATTTTTTCTTGGTCACTCTTTGTTGTACAAGGGAAGGATATTTCCCAAGAAAAGAAATGTGACAAACTAATTAAAATAAGATATATTGTAAAAGTAACTATAAATCAGTGTCTGCTGAAGGGATCTCTCAACTGGCTCTTCTTATACAGCACTTCTGGGTAGTTTATTAAATATATAAACGTATCAGAAAATTAGTGCTACAAAACATTGTTCATAAGACATTTTTTTACTTGGGTAAATTGTTTTCTGCATGATTCAGAACCATTCAGCATCTCATACTGGGTCTTGGGAAGACAATAGGTCTTAAAGGTTTCAAGACACTTTCAAGTGCCTGTGTGCACCACTGTCCTCTGCTGGAAGAAAGCAGCCTCACTGATGTGTGTGGGACTGATCAGCTTCTGTTGGCACTCGCTGACAGAGTGCACAGATGACATAAGCAACAACAGCTCATGTTCATTCCCATTTAAGCTCCACACGCCCGTGGCTTGGGACAGAATGTCATTAATTCTCTTATCTGTGCAATGGAGCTACGTAAACATTGAAGATGTTTGCATATGCCCTGGATAAGACTCTTTATTACCACAGACCATCCCCAGGCCCTGCTGAGACTGAACCTTGCTGCTCTACCTATGAGGAGTTAAGCTCCAAGATCCCAACCGCGTGGTACTTCATCATTTGATGCCCAAGGCTTACAGACGGCCGCCGATAAAACGACAGCTGGTTTTGTGTCAGCGTGAGCCCAGAAGAAAACCACATACAACGCACTTTGAGGACCTGAGCCACCTAATGCGTTTCAAACAACAGCCAAGCAGCAATCCCTACCCTTCTCTCCACCACTCCCGGCATAAGCGGAGCACCTGTGGACCCAGAGCCCGCCGGCGGGGCGGGGCCGGCGCCACAGCCAGCGGCCTGACGGGAGTTGTAGTCCTTCCGCACAGCCCGCGCTCCGCGCAGCCATCCCGGACTGCATATCCCAGGGGGCGCTGCGGGCGCCTGGCAGGCGCTAGCGGGGCAATGGCGGCCGTGGCGGCTGTGGCGGCGCGGGGGTGCGGCGGGGTTTGGCGCCGGGCGCGGCAGCGCGGCGCGGGGCGGCCCGGGCCTGGGTCCGGTCCTTTCCCCCGTGGGCAGAGGGCTGTCGCCTGTAATGCGAGAGGCGGGGCGGTGCCGGCTGGGAAGAGCGGGTACGGTGCCGGGACGGCGCGGGGAGCGGGGCCAGTGGAGCTGGTTCTGCCCTGGGGCATCCCGCCCTCGGGGCGGGGCAGGGTCTGGGGCTCCGGGCTTGGGCACAGCGGCGGCGGTGACGGCAGCGGGGCCCGGTGTAAATTCCGGCTTCTGATCGGTGTAAGGCATTGCTGCAGGCAGCGCCTGCCCAGCACGCGTTTATCTCGCCGCCCTCCCCGAAGCGCGGATGGTAATTGCCGCGGCAGCGGGGCCGTGACCCTCTGACACGCTTGGCTGCGATAAGAGCCCGCAGCTCGGGAAGCGTGAGCGCTCACGTGTGCTGCGAATCAACAGCGAGGGCTGCATCAGCTTCCATGAGCGTGTTTTCGAGGGTTATTCTAGTCCAAAGGAGGCTGTCTCTTCCAGTGGAGTATTGAGAGATTTGGGCGGTGTGCCTGAAACAGAGCATTTTATTTCTGCTGCAACTGAAAGTCATGGCCTGAGCAAGTTCTTCTGTTCTCTGGTGTCCCACGAGTTTCTGCACAGCTGATCACTTCAAGAAAGTTGTGCAGACACCAGCAGAAGTGTGCTGCTAATTCTTTAGAGACACAGATAAACATAATCCTTGAACAAACACGGCAAGAAGCTCCAGGTGCCTCATCAGTGTTGTCAGTAGGATTGAAGGACTGACTGGTGCACGTACCTTTTTCTCTGAGTGTAAGCCAACACACTGATTAAGCAAAACCTGGTGTAATTTTTAATGCCGTGATATGACAGAAAGGCATTTCTGAAGAATACAGGAAACAGTGGAATAAATTTGCCTCCAAAATGTAAAAGAAAGCCCACATTGTTTCTTAAAACTTGAGGCATGTGATCAGTTGATAATACTGAAGAATAATACTATTTCCGTGAAAAGAAAATATATTAGCTCCTTTAAACATCTGAACCTTAATCTCTCATGATAATATTCTTCCTAAAGCATCGATATAAGTGGCATCTGCATCACTAGTTTGGTGTTTGTAGGGATGTCCTCAGCTGATGGAGGGCAGATAGAAAACTAAAATCTTGGCAATGTAGGATGTTCACCTTTGGAAGGAACGCTGTACTTGATATATTTGTTTGATGTTTTTCCATAGCTTGCTTATCTCTTATAGCTATCTGGGTACTCATACTGCTGAAATATTCTGCCACAGAAATGTGATTTCATCAGTGAAATATTATTTGTGCCACTTCATTTGTACAAGGCCAGATAATTACTTACAGAAACTGTCAAGCAATTCATACTGTAAAGGTGACCTTTTTCTCTTGTCCATATAAAGGTTATGGATGTGAGAATTGCAATTACTTTTTAGATGATATGGAGAAGCTTTATTCTGTGGAATACATTCAGAGAACAGTAGCTCTCTAGTTGAAATGATGATTTCTCTATTACCAGATTACTAATGTTTATGCTAATATTCTACTAACGCTGCTCTGGAGAGCCACCTTTCCCAGCATGCAAGTGTCTATCTGACAGAGAATACATAATTTATTATGCCACCTGTCTGTTGGAGATTTATCAAACTACCTGAGAAGTAATTCATATTTATGATGATTTGGGGATTTTCATGAGGCACCAAATTAGGGTTCATCCAGCATGCAAGTATGCCTCATTAATTTCTCTGAGATTTCTCGTGTAAGGAAAAGTTAAAAGTTTTTAACCATTACATATTTTTATGACATTCTTTTTTTGCATATAATGAACACTGCCATATAGTCCCTGTAGCCTCTGTTCTCCAGTATCACAGCACAGCTATTCCCATTACAGTGTAGATGTATTTGCAACATTGTTTACAATGCTTTTACAATTGCAATTTAATTTTTTAAAATAAATTGAGTGTTCCTAATTCTGTTTCTAGGTTTTCACTGTTTTTAATGTCATCTGTATTTAAATTGTTTCTCCCTTCTCTTTCCTTTTCAGCCTTGCTCCATGGATACCGGTTGTGGGTCTGGAAATTCATGCACAGATCAGTTCCAACTCAAAACTCTTCTCTGGTTCCCAAGTCCAGTTTGCAGCACCTCCCAACTCTTTGGTATCTTTCTTTGATGCCTCTTTACCAGGAACTTTACCAGTAAGTTAAGCTGCAGTTTCATTTATGTCAGGACGAATGT
Source organism: Promerops cafer (assembly GCA_013398275.1). Lineage (NCBI taxonomy): Eukaryota > Metazoa > Chordata > Aves > Passeriformes > Nectariniidae > Promerops > Promerops cafer. The sequence goes on along the minus strand of VZSE01007792.1, from coordinate 343,658 downwards.
CAGACAACTTTGTGTATGTTTCTAATATTTTATTCTTCCCAGGATTTGACAAAAGTCATATATATGACTGCGTTTCCTTACTTTTCTAATTTGTTTCATAACATGAGATGCCTGGGACTGTTTCTTTTCAATTTCCTCACTCCCTAGTTATTGCCTCAGATACTTTATATCCCCTGCAAAGGAGAAAAATCAGGAGTGTCGCTTTAACATAGTGAATGGCTTCTGGTATTTCTTTGAGGCCAGAGTGGGTGTGTTTGGTTAGTATGCCACACAGGAAATTCCTTAAATGTGAGGGATGCCTAAGGCCCAGCGAGAGAAGAACATCTTAGATTTCTGAGTGGCTATTTGATGTTATTTTGCCATATGTTTGTTTATGTAGCTGTCATTTGCCATTTGGAACGTCTCACTGAGGAGTTACTTTGCTTCTTGAGTAGAAAGTCTCCAATTTAGGAAAGTGTCAACCATTCCTATTTCCAGAGCAAAGCAATTACTAAAACAAAAGTAATCTGCGTGAGACATTGGGGATTAATAGGTCAGAATAACTAGCTAGCACTTAGCAATAAGGTTTATTAGTGAAAACTTAATAAGTGTTTGAATTCACAGCTTAATTATAACTGTGATGGCTATGACAGTACTGCTGTGGAATTCTCCGAGCATCTAACAAGTTTAATATAGAAATAAAAGTTTAAAAATTATAACATAAGCTCTTACAATACAGTGAAAATAAATATTTAATAGACTTCGCATTGCCACATGCAACAACTCTGCAGGGATAATAATGGGGTCTAATTATTTAAAGCAGAAACGTTTCACTGACTATATTCATTAAAGTGCAGATTTGAATTCCAGTTACAGAAATGTATTTTTAAATCTAGTTGAAGCTTTTCATCACCATAAAACAGCCTCAGATAATCTAAAATTGAGAACTAATTTGTGGCTGGATTTCTAGGGTCTTGTTATGTGTCATGATCCTTAAAAAGAAAAAAACATGTTGTTATTATTATTATTTTAATTTTATTTCTGTATTTGCAAAGGCACTGAAAGCTAAGGAAGTGAAGTTTAGATGCTAATAAAATTGGGACTTCACTCTGGTTGCAGTGGCAATTCACAGCTGAGTTTCAGATCTAACTATATGGAAATTCTGAAAACTTCCTGGAGATAATGGGAATCTTATGCAATAATTTGGTTTTAGAAGAGTCTAGCTAGACTTAAAGACAGAAAATTAGTTCCTTTCATTTGGGGGCAGGGCTAGGTTAGTCAGAAAATCCAAAAGAGTTCAAGATTCTGGTTTTGGACCTTTTACTTAACCTTCTGTTAATGCACAGAAATTCTCTTAAATTGTCTAATGCTTATCTTCAGTCAAGTAGAAAGGCTGTTCTTGAGTGAACAAAAATGAATATTTATGAGGAGCTTAATTTTTCTGTATGTTACTGTTTATCAAGGGTGCAGTGTATTTGTGTGTGTCTTTTTTCTTTATTAATGAGGCTTTAAAATGAGGCTTGGTATGACCTTTGTAAGAAGACCCCAGTACATGTGGGCTTTGGTAGAGAAAATAAGTGCACCTGAGAAGAAAAAAAATCCAGAATGGTTAGGTTAATTTTAAAGTAGTGATGCTATGTTAGGTTCTACTAGCTGCTTTTATGTATACAAAGAGAAGAAAGATTTTTCTTACTGTAGTACTGGTGGAAATAAAGTTGAAAGTGGGTGCTACAAAATACATGTTCCTGCATGTTAGAATGTGATGCAATATCCAGTCAGTAGTCATAGCTCTATTTTCCCATTTTACCTGCTGCTCCTGAGAGACCAGCATTTGTTCTGGGATCAGATGGGGTTGTTTTCTATGTGTAAATTTGTACATGGCAGTAGTATCTGAAGCAGAATTGAATTTTGGTAAATTTTGAAAGATAGAAGATAATTTTTGAAAATTCAGAGTATTTGTAGAATAAAAGCAGACCAACAAAAGCCATTTTAATAAATGTTAGGTTATTGCCTAATAAGACTACTTAGAAGATAAATATTTGGCCTTTCCTTTGGTCTCTATTTTGTTGAAAAATGAAAAATATAGCAGCAAAGTTTTTATACAGTAGTTGTGCTGTCTCTAGAAGACAATGACTGCCGTTTTAACCTGAGAACTATAGGGACAGTTTTCAGTGTCACAGGGATTTAAATTTACTGTGTGACAACAAGATGGTTGTGATAGAGAGCTGTCCTTGTATTTGCTCCTTCACAGTGGGACCAGAAATGATGGTGCTGAAGGGAGCTTTTCAGGTTGCTGTGCATTTCTGGGTCACAGTAAGTGTTGGTGTGAGCTTTTGCTGTGCTCCACACACAGGAGGGGTGAAGCTAGAAGAATGTGTTTAGCCTTCCTCCTGCTTTCCTTTTTGTATTTGCTTCCTGTAAGGTTAACACAGCTTATTTTATGCTTCTGCTGCAAGTAGGCCTTGGGAGGGTCATCACAGTGGAAGTGGCATGGCCGTTTCACTGTGTTGTTCTCCTAAAGTGCCTCTGAGAGACAGCTACAGGCAAGAGGAGCTATGCAGGTGCCCTCCTATTTGGCATGAGACGGAAAAAAATGATTATAGAATCGTGGGATGGTCTTGAGTGCCAGGGACCTTACAGCTCATCTGGTTCCAGCCCCCCTGCCATGGGCAGGGACTCCTTCCACTAGACCAGGCTGCTCAGAGCTCCATCCAGCCTGGCCTTGAACACTTCCAGGGATGGGGCAGCCACAGCTTCTCTGGGCAGCGTGTGCCCATGCCTCAACACCCTCACAGTAAAGTGTTTCATTGTAACATCTGATCTAAACCTGCCCTGTGTCAATTTAAAACCAGGTCCTATCATTTCAAACCCTTATAAAATGTCCCTCTGGCTCTCTTGTAGGCCCTCTTTAGGTACTGGAAAGTGCTGTAAGGTCTCCCTGGAGTTTTCTCAATGCTGAATAACCCCAACTCTCTCAGCCTGTCTTCATAGGAGCAGTGTTCCAGCCCTCTGGTCATCTTCATGGCCCTCCTCAGACCCTCTCCAGTAGGTCCATGTCACTCTTATGCTGGGGGTCCCAGAGCAGGATGCAGCACTCCAGGTGGGAACTCACAAGAGTGGAGTAGAGGGCCAGAATCCTCTCCCTTGACCTGCTGCCCACGTTGCTTTGGATGTAACCCAGAGCATGATTTCTGGACTAGAAGTGTGCTTTGCTGGCTCATGCTGAGCATTTCCTCATCCAACNAATATTTATGAGGAGCTTAATTTTTCTGTATGTTACTGTTTATCAAGGGTGCAGTGTATTTGTGTGTGTCTTTTTTCTTTATTAATGAGGCTTTAAAATGAGGCTTGGTATGACCTTTGTAAGAAGACCCCAGTACATGTGGGCTTTGGTAGAGAAAATAAGTGCACCTGAGAAGAAAAAAAATCCAGAATGGTTAGGTTAATTTTAAAGTAGTGATGCTATGTTAGGTTCTACTAGCTGCTTTTATGTATACAAAGAGAAGAAAAATTTTTCTTACTGTAGTACTGGTGGAAATAGAGTTGAAAGTGGGTGCTACAAAATACATGTTCCTGCATGTTAGAATGTGATGCAATATCCAGTCAGTAGTCATAGCTCTATTTTCCCATTTTACCTGCTGCTCCTGAGAGACCAGCATTTGTTCTGGGATCAGATGGGGTTGTTTTCTATGTGTAAATTTGTACATGGCAGTAGTATCTGAAGCAGAATTGAATTTTGGTAAATTTTGAAAGATAGAAGATAATTTTTGAAAATTCAGAGTATTTGTAGAATAAAAGCAGACCAACAAAAGCCATTTTAATAAATGTTAGGTTATTGCCTAATAAGACTACTTAGAAGATAAATATTTGGCCTTTCCTTTGGTCTCTATTTTGTTGAAAAATGAAAAATATAGCAGCAAAGTTTTTATACAGTAGTTGTGCTGTCTCTAGAAGAGAATGACTGCCGTTTTAACCTGAGAACTATAGGGACAGTTTTCAGTGTCACAGGGATTTAAATTTACTGTGTGACAACAAGATGGTTGTGATAGAGAGCTGTCCTTGTATTTGCTCCTTCACAGTGGGACCAGAAATGATGGTGCTGAAGGGAGCTTTTCAGGTTGCTGTGCATTTCTGGGTCACAGTAAGTGTTGGTGTGAGCTTTTGCTGTGCTCCACACACAGGAGGGGTGAAGCTAGAAGAATGTGTTTAGCCTTCCTCCTGCTTTCCTTTTTGTATTTGCTTCCTGTAAGGTTAACACAGCTTATTTTATGCTTCTGCTGCAAGTAGGCCTTGGGAGGGTCATCACAGTGGAAGTGGCATGGCCGTTTCACTGTGTTGTTCTCCTAAAGTGCCTCTGAGAGACAGCTACAGGCAAGAGGAGCTATGCAGGTGCCCTCCTATTTGGCATGAGATGGAAAAAAATGATTATAGAATCGTGGGATGGTCTTGAGTGCCAGGGACCTTACAGCTCATCTGGTTCCAGCCCCCCTGCCATGGGCAGGGACTCCTTCCACTAGACCAGGCTGCTCAGAGCTCCATCCAGCCTGGCCTTGAACACTTCCAGGGATGGGGCAGCCACAGCTTCTCTGGGCAGCGTGTGCCCATGCCTCAACACCCTCACAGTAAAGTGTTTCATTGTAACATCTGATCTAAACCTGCCCTGTGTCAATTTAAAACCAGGTCCTATCATTTCAAACCCTTATAAAATGTCCCTCTGGCTCTCTTGTAGGCCCTCTTTAGGTACTGGAAAGTGCTGTAAGGTCTCCCTGGAGTTTTCTCAATGCTGAATAACCCCAACTCTCTCAGCCTGTCTTCATAGGAGCAGTGTTCCAGCCCTCTGGTCATCTTCATGGCCCTCCTCAGACCCTCTCCAGTAGGTCCATGTCACTCTTATGCTGGGGGTCCCAGAGCAGGATGCAGCACTCCAGGTGGGAACTCACAAGAGTGGAGTAGAGGGCCAGAATCCTCTCCCTTGACCTGCTGCCCACGTTGCTTTGGATGTAACCCAGAGCATGATTTCTGGACTAGAAGTGTGCTTTGCTGGCTCATGCTGAGCATTTCCTCAGCCAACAACCCCCAAGTCCTTCTCCCTGGGGCTGCTGTCAGTCCATTCTCTGCCCAGCCTGTATTGGTGCTGGGGATTGCCCTGATGCAGGTGCAGGACTTTGCGCTTGACCTTGTTGAATGAGGTTTTCACAGGCCCACTTTTCAAGCCTGCCCAGATCTCTCTGGATGGCATCCCTGCCCTCCAGCATGTTGACCACACCACACAGCTTGTTGTCATCAGGGAACTTGCTGAGAACGCACCTGATCCCACTGTCCCTGTCACTGACAAAGACATTAAACAGCTCTGGTCCCAGTAGTGACCCCTGAGCACCACTTGTCACTGGTCTCCACTTGGACATTGAACTGTTGACTTGGCACTACACCTGACTACATACATTTCATTTCATGTAATGAAATTTGCAAAAGCCTGGGGTTTTTACCTTGTGAATGGATTTGGCAATGATCTTGGCTTGGTATCTTCAGAAGACCTATTCTATACATGGTAGCATATAGTGCATTACACCTACAGATCAGACTAAAATTCTTCTGAAGATCCATAAAGGTGGTTGCCCTCCCAATCTGATTTAGCCTCTGAAAATTTTGAGAGGCTTTAGAAAGGTTTTTAAAGCTAAAACTGGGCTCACAGAAAAAGAATCCATGATTATCTGTTTTCATGATGGAAGTGGCTGACTAAAAGTTAATTATAGCTCAGCCACAGAAATAAGATAGTAGATCTAGCAGCTAAAGGCTGAAACCTTTTTGTCAGTGCTTAGTCTTTGTCGCACATTTTACGTTTGTCTCCTGCATGACTGAAGTGAAACCATGATCCTATTGTAGGCAATCCTTTGTAGATAAGTATATAAAGAAATAATCTAGGATTTACATAACCAAAGTTTAAATTAATAAGATTTGAATGAATATTAGCCCTACAGTCTTAAATATTTTGAATTTTTTTATATCTTCTCATGCATTTGAATTTCATTCTCCTCTTAGTGTGAACAGCATCTGTTTTATCTTATTTTTACAACAGAGTTTTCAGAAACACTTGGGGCAGCCAGATCTCTCCTTTTCATGGAAGAGAGCAGTGCTAGAGCAGCTCTCAGCCTGTGTTCCTTCTGGCACTGCACCTCTGGCGCCTTCAGCTCCAAGCTCAGGCTTGTCCGAAGCTGGCAGCTGGCAGTCGCTGACAGCACCTGGATCACGCTGCTGCCTTGAGGTGCTGGGCTGCTGAGGGGGCTGCCCAGACATGTGACAGGGCTAATACCCAGTTTGGGATTATAGAGGGTGTTTCCATCTGTTCTTGGCAGTGACAGGTACCCAGTGTTTTTCCAGATGTTTTGGGTGATGGATTACCAGACTTAAATAACATCTACAATTCATCAGAATATACAGGATTTATCTGATGCATTTGCTTTCAAAGGCTCTGAGAGTCTTGTGTGAGGTTGTGGTGGATCTGTCTGTCAGCTATTTATACTGGAACAGAAACAGCATTTGAGACCAGAATTTATGCTTTACAGCTTGAAACTAGATTTTTTTTTTTATATCCTATGCATGTTAAATCTGGTGATTGCAACAACTGCCTTACCAACTTGTGATTTCAGTTTTGTTTTGACATTCCTGCTGGCATGCATGTGAATTTACTCCTTTCTTGTACCACTTTGTTTTGGAAAAAGGCCTGATTCTTAGCTTGACTTTTGATAACTTCAGTTTTAATTGTGTGCACTTTTCATGGGGAACTGAACAATCTTCTGATGATTGTATGGATGTTTTTTTAGCTTCCATTACATACATTTTCTTCTTTTTTTGAAACCATATGATGGCTAGGCTTTTTTATCCATGAGCTCTCCTCTGAAAATAAATTAGTGGCAATGCATGATGAAAAAAGTGAGTTCATGCTTGTTTCAAGCCATTTACTGATGTCTAGATTAATATAAACCCCTCATTACTTATTTCACTGAAACTGTAGTAATTGTACTTAGGAGAAAAAAGAGGGCTTTTTTTTTTTTTAAATAGAATTTGATGGTACCTTTTTGTTGCAGTCCTTTCTTTCCTGATAATATTTGGGTTTGCAACACGCATTGTATGGTTAGTGCTTGAGAGTCTTTTCTTGCTCAGACAGTCCCAGCTTGCTGGGCTTGCAGACCAGAAAGCTTCTATAAAGAAAATCCCAAATAATTTAGAAAAAGACTAGAGGAGTGAATTAGGCTTTTAAACCATTTCTCTCTGAGGGTGCCTTTGTGGTTCACAGACCCTTAAATGTCCAAGTTCATGGTGAATTAAAGCCTGCCTACATAATTTTAAACTATTAATCGGTTCAAAGCTGTTGTACTCGTCAGAAGAGGCCTTTGAAAGATTATTAGATGCTGGCTTCAGGTGACTTTCAGGACTGGGTTATGGTGCAGGTTGTTTCTCATTCTATTTCTTTGTGTTCCATAGGATCATTCACAGCCTTGGGGTTACTTCTGGAACCAAACTCCTTCACTGAGGTCTGAGAAATGTTATATTTCCTCCATTACTGCAGTTTTTTAGCTCAACTTTATATCCTACTTAGGCCATTTTTTTCTGGAGACGTCTCTGCTCTTGTGTATTGTAGTATTTTTTGACATTTGTTGCTCCTCTCTCAAGCTTTGAAGGAGTCTCTTGTAACATTTTCTCTCACTTTTTGCTATGTCTCATGTATTTCTGAGTATTTCTGACCCTCATCCTGGGCGTTTTAATCTTTTTGTCAAGGCTAACAATTCAGGTTGGGCTGTCTCCTTAGCACCTCCGTAAGTGTTGAACTCTCTGTTTGTTCTTGTTGGCTTTACAGTTCATCCTTAACGGGTCCCTGGGGCTGATGCAGACTTGCCTGCTAGAATAGCATTGACTTGATACAACATCTTGTTATCACCTATTTCAGTCGGTCCTTCAATGCATCAGTGATGTTACCTATGTATTTTCTCTTACTTTCTTTTGTGTTGTTTCTTTTTAATCACTTTACCTTTTGTTTTACACAGGTATTTTTCTACTTCTTAGTGGGAGAGCAGGAGTTGGCAGTATTTTGTTTCCTTTACTATTGCTGCAGTTCTTCTGCCATCTTTGACATTTTTGGACAGCACAACCACTACAGGACATATCAGTGTCCCCACTTTCTGCATTCATTTGGAAATTACTGCTGAAATGCACATTAGCTTCTTGCAGTAGCTTTTCTTAGTGGGCTGAGAATTTCTTTTAGTTGGACCTGAAAAGGAATTTATTGTTGCAAATTTCTGTTACCTCTGTTATCAGTCACTATAGATGTTCTGGCATCCTTAAGTTTTTGATTTGATTTCATTTTCTCACAGTATGTAGACAGTCTGGTCCCAGGTGACTCCATTTCAGGAAATCCAAGGTGGTGTGTTGTATATATGTGTATGTAAGCAGTGCTCTCTTAAGCAAAAGTTGCGTGGTTCCACCAATTTCTTAGCATTTTAACTTTGCAAACAAATCTTCTTGCTACTTCATTCTTCTTCTTAGCAATTGTTTCTTTGAAGAGTTTTTCATTAAAAGGTGTTTAGGGAAGCACTGTCCAACAGTTATGACAGATAATTGTAGACTGGGTCTTTGTTATCTTCGTGGTTTGCTGTCTGGTGAGTATTGTTGCATAACTGTCAGGATTTTTATTTTGTTTGAAATTTACCTTGGCGCAATTAGGCTGTAATTGGTTCCTGGGGTAAAATTAATTTCTTTGTGTTCTCTCTGATTATCAGTCACCTTGCCACATTAAATATGACTGTATTTGAATTTGAGAGGATTATGTAAACTTCTGCAAGTGATGTTTATTAGTTACGTATGCAGATTTTGCCACAACGACTGTTGTTTTCTATACAGAAATGCTTGTTTTGCAGTTTTGCTGCCAAGTTCAGCCAAATTTTCCTCCAAAAAATTTTAGGCTTGTAGAGAAGGTTATTATGAATATATTAGCAAGGTATGAAGAAGAAATTACCAATTTAGTCTCCCCACTGATCTTATCTTTTTTTGGGCTGCTGCTCTTCAGATACTTGTGAGACTTTATACTCATTTTGGGTTGTTTGAGGAAAATGAAATGAGGAAAAGATGGGGGAGTCACGGGAGAGAGAGTTTTGGGGTCACTGCTTAGGTAAAACAAACTAGGGACATTATTTAAAGGAAATTAGTCTATGTTGGTTCTGCTATTGCAGAACAACTTTGTTAAAAGCAAATTATTTTTGTTTGCTCTCTTAAAATTTCTCGCAAATAATTTCTTAATAGGTCTTTGCCAGACTTGTTGCATTATGTTGCCTGTTGTTTTCCTGAATTAGTATAATCTTTTAGCTATGTGTAAAAGACCACTTCTGGTTTACTCCTAATTTGTATATTGTACTCTCTTAAGAGATCTGAGTCATCCTGCAGGGAAAGATGGCTGAGAACAAATAAGCATGTTTTGGGAAATAGCTGTTGGAGAAAAAGGGAATGAGGGTGTCGGAGCAAAGGGCTGAGAGTTTAGTGTTTGTTTAGTGTGGGCTCTCAGACACACAAAAATTGCCAGAAGGAGCAGAGGGCAGATAGCCAAGACTTAGAAATAATAGAAAATGACAGTAAATGGGGATCAAAGGTCAAAATTTGTTGTGACTCAGAAGACCACAGAGCTGGCTCTCACCAAGCCTACGAGCAGAGGACCATCTGTAATGAGAAACAAGGTAGGAGTTGGCTTACAGACTATTTTGTCCTAAATGCTCTGAGTGTCTTCATTTAAGAAATTAAACAAGCTATGTTATGTTGAAGAAGGCAGATGATATTCACATTCAAAAGCCTTTTTTTTCTGGAACTCAGTGTAGGAAGGAAGGTCTGAGATGATTCTCCTTGAACATCTTGCTGCCTTTGGATTTGATCATAGTCTGTAACTTAAGTTTTAGCCATTGCTCAGTCCCCTATCTCCAGCAGCAGTGAAATGTTATCACTGGATCTTCCTGCATGAAACGTGCACTGGATCAGTTAGCATTAGCAGTGATTTAAATTTAGCTGGCATTAGAGAGGGAGCATCCTTATGACAGGTCAAAAAACACCATGTAGCAGATGCAGAAGACTGATGTCAACGAGGAGAGAGAGCATGGATGTTAGAGAGGTCCTGGACTTCTTTATGGGAAAACCACATAAGCATAGCATTTGGTTATGGATTTCATGAACCACTATATCACCATTGCATTGTCCTGTCTTCTCTGTGGGTTCTTCTACTTGGAACTGGTTCTGCAGGGTAGAATTTTATTTGTTTTTAGATACTGCTGATGGGATCAGAAATACGATCTGAATTGGCTGCTTCCCAGAAAACAAATTTTTTCTGTTGAGACCATTGAGCGCTTTGCCCACACAGTGGTCTGAATGGATTTTTCCTTCTATGTTTCTTTTAGGAGCTCCTGTTGGGCTAAGAAACCTAAAAGTCTGTCATTATTGAAATATCTTTGTATCTGGTGTTACCTTCCGTTTTTCTTGCTCCCAGGGGTCAGCATTTCTCCCTGCTGCTGCTGCTGCTACATTTTTCTGGTCATCACTGACACTGGAAGAGGCTTCTTCCATCCTAAGCCTTGTGATACAAGCTTTCAGCCTAGCTCTTCAGCTTTGAGAAAGCGTGCCCTCTTACTCTCTTGAGTACACCTGAAGTAGTGTGTTTGGGAGCTGGGTACTTCTTGATGGCAGAACTGCCTAGATTTTAGATATGACTGGAATCATTGTGTGCTGCATCACCACAAGCCAACTTTGCCACTAGACAAGGTTAGAAATAATATGTTTTGTATAGCAATGTATAGGTTTGGTACCAGACTATGGAAAGGTAAAGTTACAAAGTACAATTAAGTATGTTTAATGCCCCTCGTAGCATTTGCTGTTTCAGCTTCTGAGTTGCCATTTTGTTCTCTTAAGCTGGAATCTCTTTCAATAAAGCTAAGATCTCAATTTAAAGTGTCTTGTGCTTCTTCCCTTTCTGTCTTGCCCCTTTCCCTAGAGATGAGAACAATGCTCATACTGAGGCAGCAAACATGCTGTGAAGTAGATGCTGGGCTAAGTGCAGAGGACACTGAACTGAAGCTTTTAAAATCTTCCCTGAAATTTGAGACCTCAGGTTTTGGAATGTGGATTCTTTGAACACCTAACAAATGACAGGACTTCAGTTGTCTTGTTTTTTAAATTTTTACTGCGTGCTTCGGGGGATGGAGTCTGATTGTAACCTATTGAAATAAATTTGGGAAATGGTCAGCTCTTGATTTATTGTATCTACATTCTGTACATGCATAGCTCCAGTTGCATAGCTCCATAGCTCCCTTCTCTGTGTGTGGGAGGATGCCAAGGCAGAATGCTGCAGAGCAGTAAGTACTCATCTACAGTGTCAGACTGAACAGCCACAATTACACTGGGACTAAGTACATATAAGGGTATTCTATTTTGAAGTTTAACTTATGATTGCACTTCAAAGAACCATATATTGCAGCAATTTGGTACTTTTAACACAGCTAGAATAGTAAGACTGAGTATATCCATTAGTAGAAGCAAATAAAAATCAGAGTGAGATGAAACAGGAGTACTTGAAAAAGTGATTAGATATATCTGTTGAGGTTTCTAAAGATTAGTGTCTGGTCTACAGAGAGCTGGCTGGGTACATTGTACTATTTCCTTCTTTCAGATATTATTTTGAATGAAAAGGAGCTAAAATTAAATATTTCTTAGATAAACAGTCCTGTAGTTAATCTGATTAATGCTGATTTTTTTCATGATTGTAAGTAGGACTGAAGGTCTTCAGATAGCCAGTGAATATTAAATCTGCTTTATTAAAACGTGTGACCTAGGATCAAAAACTTCACAAATATCTGGGGAATTATTTTTATTTTACTGTTTTTGGTACAAGGAATATTTTCTTCTGTAAGATAGACTTCCTGGGTGCAAATGTTATTGCAGAGGTTATTGGTTTTTTGTAAGAGGTAACAAAATTAAACATTTTCCAGGAGAGTTATTTAGATATTTCTTCTTTTTTCTCCCAAATATCCTATATAATACTCATTAGCAAAACAAGAAGCTGCATGCCTACACTCTTTAAAATCTAAACATGGTAATTTACTAAAGATAGAAACATACATCTTTACGTAAAAGGGTGCCAACTTTCTTTAATATATTAATATAAGGACTAAACCTATTGTTAAAGGAAAAGCTGTTAGAAAATTGCTTTTGGTGGGAATTTGTGCTAAGGTATTGTGTGTAGTTTAGAATAGCTATTGAATATTGTATTTTAAACTAAGGTCTTGACTAAACTGAACTTGCAAATAAAGATAAATTCTTAAAAGGAGTCTTTCCACTTGTGGTCTGGATGTAAAGAATAGACAAGTAGCAGAAAAAGAGAGATCTTGGTTGGACTGTTCTTTCATTCCTTTAGTGCTCAGTTACCATGGTGCTGTAGCAGACCGTAGCTACAAGGGAAATGGTGCTGGTGTTGTGATGCCATTGTTAAGGTTTTCCATGAGTTTCCAATACAAACAATTTACATTTCCTTTTGTAATAGCTCTGTAGGATTTTCTTCAAATACTAGGAGGGATGCTTCTGATCTAGAAGGGCAGAAACATTGAAGGAGTCTTTATACACTATTGTGTTTTGTCCATAGCTACTGCAGGAACTACACAGCTTGCTTTCAAGGCCAGCACTTTGCTAACATAGCAGACAGGCAGCTTGTCAGTTCAAGCCAGTAATTTAAATCTTTGGTGCTAGTCAAAGCTGTCAACTTAATAACAGCTTACTGCATAAACAAGCTGGAGGACTTACCCTAGGTCATTAGTATGGGAAGTTTCACATACTGAATTGATGTTTATCACTGCAGATTATTTGAAAAGCAAGGCTTGTTTGAAGGAAAGGTAGTAGTTTGCTTTAACAGTTCTGCTTTGTGCTTACAGCCTTGGTCATGGCAGTAAAAGTCACTTCAGACATGAAGTAGTATTAGATAAGTTTTGATTTTTGAAGAAGAGGGTCATCTGATTGGGTTTGGGTTGTGTTTTTTTAAAGCCACACGGGGCAGAGGAAGCAGATTGGCACGGTAGCCATCTCAGTATGCCATAGCAGGAAAGATCTGCTTTGCAAGGCCTTCTCTCACCACTGAGGTTGGTGAAGGAATGGCACGGGAAGTTGAATGAGTAATGGTGCATATACAGTGATTTGGCTACTATGATCTAGTACTCTGGGGACATATACACATCAGAGTCATCTAAATTCTTAGTAATACTACATAAAAAAATAATCAGTACTTCATGTTTTTATGCCAGTTTTTCCTCAGAGCTGCCAAAATGTTTCATCAGCAGTAGAGCAAAAGATTCTCTCTGGTTTAAGTAGTATATGTGTGGGAATTATTTCTTCCACCTCAAAACAGTGTTATCCTTTAGGACAGTGAGTAAGATACACAGTACCCTGTTTGAAGTAAAAATTGAAGAGCAATGAAGTACTGTGAAGCTTTCACTGATTGTGACTCGGGAGTTGGGTTTTGTCTTGTTCACTGATTGCAGTCAGTCACAACCCCTGCACCATCAGGAATTGTAGCAAGATACTGCTTCACTGCCTTGAAGCAATGGTGTTTTGAGTCTACCAGTCCTTATGGAGGCTTAATATGTTTGTGGTGGCCAGTTTTTTAAAGGACTGACTGGCAAGGCCCTCACTAATTTGTAAACCTGAACAGGATTGTGCCATAAGGCTTTAGTAAGAGGAAATTTGCCTGTGTATTTAGAGATAGGAAGATATTTTAAACATTGAACAGTTTGACTAGAAGTGTTACAGAATTCCTTAAACAGTAAAAAACAAAAGTGTCTGTGCTGTCTGGAAACATTTAATTATTGAAAACAGGAGCATCTACTATATAATGAACTGCAGTTACGCTACTGAAATAAATTAATATTTTGTAGTTACCAATTTTCTTTAGATTAGAGTCAGGACTAATTGTGTGCATTTTGCTGTGGATTGATATTTCAAAGGGAGATTGTTCTTCCTTTTTTCTTGTCTAGAATTTGCTTTATGTATCTCTTAAATTTTTTAATAAGTAAAATATGCCTGAACAGATGATGTGTTCTAGTTAGCCATATATAGCTACACTAAAGATCTGAAAGTTCCCTTGTTAAATGTCTTAAATATTTAATTTCTTTTCTGTATAAGCAATTTTAAAGTTTTTGTAACATGAAGAGTTGCCCATATCCTCTCTTACTATTTTGATTTTTAAAAACTAAATGAATAAAATAAAGAGATTTGTTTTCTGGCTGAAGATGTGGGATAGTGGGAAATGTACAGCTGCTTAATATGTTTTCAGAAATCAGGCTGGAGAATATGAAAAGTAGGTACTGTCAGAAACATGGAAGAAAACATTATTTAAGCCTTTCATGTTCTGGTCAATGCAGATGAAGTCATGTACATTCTTTTACATAATGTGCTCCTTTAATGGTCCTGCTGGAAATAGACTTCTTGGCAGCTGTACAGTGCAGAACAAGATGGATAAAGTTCTGTTCCTGTTTCAAAATGCTGTAAGTGTGAGCATGTCAGAATTGTACTAAGACAAATTCAGTCTTTTTTCCTTTTTAGTTTCATCCATTTGATGTTAGTTAAACGAACTGTTAAATTAATGAGAGCACATCTGAAAAAAACATCATTTGTCAGTAGTATTTGGAGTGAAATTTTCTTTCTCCTCTGGATCCTGACCCTGCTGAGGAGATGGAAGGGTGTGGTGCTGACAATGATGAGTCCATGGTGAAAAACTGCATTTAACTCCTTTATTTCTTTGTGAAGACCTTGCTGGATCTTTAGATCACATGGCATTCTGCAAAAACCTTGATCACATGGCAGTCTGGAAAAACCTTAATCACATGGGTTTCTTGGGTGCTGGAAACGTGTATACTTGTAGCCATGGGATCAATTGCTGTCTTTTGGATTCTGTTTTAGTAAAGATGTAAGTGTGCATCATTTCATCCTGGTTAAGCAGAGCATTAAAATCTGTGGTATGTGTAGATACTCATTCACTGATACAGAAATTCACTGTGGTTCTGTGGTTACAGGTGTTCTGCAGTGTTCTACTGTAATGGCACTGCAGTCCCTAGTGCAAATGCTCTGTGTTTCAAATTCCCAGTATGAGCTGACAGCTGGTTACAAGTCAGTTATCATGTGCTGTGATTTGTCTCCTGTACCCTCAAAGATTCAAAAGCACTGAATGTTAGCAAAAGTAGCAAGGCAGAACAGTGTACTCCTCCATATGTGGTATGACAAAATGACTGAATAGCTTGTTTTTTCATCTTAAAGCTTTGCAGATTTATAGCTACCGCAACTTTAATGATGAATAAGAACTACCCACACAAAGAAAGAGATCTAATGGTGACTGAAGGCAAGTGAAATTGAATATATGCTCCTTATAAGGCAGTGTGTGGGAGACACATTTGTAACATACTGAGTATCTGAGCAAAACCATGTGTCATGTTTCCTTAGGTTCTCAACAGGAGATGTGTAGAAGCAGCAGTGATGACAGGCCTGGCTCTCAACTGCAGCATAAACAAGAAGTCCTTGTTTGACAGAAAACACTACTTCTATGCAGATCTGCCTGTAAGTATGCAGTATGGCTGGTCCCTCCTGGGCTGCAGGAAGGACAAGTCTGCGTACGGATGGCAGTAAGGGGGGAGTGCAGAGATGCTTTTTCTGTTTTCAGTCAGTGCTCTGCTCACCCCAGCAGGATGCTGCACTGTGCCCTGATGGAATAGGCAGCTGTACCCTAGTGCTCACTGATTGAATATGATTGCTCTGATTGCTGACTCCTTGCTTAGCTGCACAGTTCCAGTAGCCTAATGTAATTGGATTGGGAGCTGGAGCTGCTTTGCCCCTTAAGTTGTCCATTCCTGGTGTTTGTACTAATTGTCTGTTAGGGTAAAAGCAATCTGATAAAAGTCCTTCATTTAGAGTGAATGTATAACTAACACAGGCTCCAGTGGAATAAACACAGTAATGTCTTTTTTGTGTGTGCTTAGGGACCTAAATATACTTAATTTCCCTTCAAAACTTTTCCAGTCATGGTTCCAATAAATAAAAAAACCAAAACAAACAAGAAATCGAGTTTTGCAGTGTGGTTTATGGTAAGATTTCACATTGTGTAGAAGGTGCCACTGGAAGTCAGATGTATTTTGCTGCATTTGATATGGGTGTAGAAATATTGAAATAGTTTAAGAACCTGACTTCTGTCCTTGCAATAGGATGCAGCACTGTTTGAGCCTTTTTTTTTTAAATTAAACCTTTCTAATTTTTGACGTATTTTTGCATGAGCTTATTTGTACTGAATGTTCAGTTTAACACTAATGTGTCATAGGGAGGAAGCTATTTTTAGTTTCTGTGGTTTTGAGGTGAAGATCTGATGACATTAAAATAAAAATATGTGGATTTATTTTATTTAGGAGAGAGCAGGCATGTTAGCTTATCCTCTCTTTAGGTGAGAAGTCTCAGACATCCAGAGAAGCATAGTGGGAGACATCTCATATCCCAGATGAATCTGTAGAGGTGCTGTGTAATTAACCAAATTACCTTCTTTCCCACTCTTGTTCAGGCATTGGAAATATTTTGAAGTTACACAAAACATTTTCAAATACAGTTGCTTCCCACCTTAGAAGGAGAATTTTATTGTAGTTGTCCACTGGTGACCTGGATCTCAGAAGAGATTTCTGTTTTTTCTTCTACGTTGGGAACTTGTGGCTCTTCTGTGAAGCTGCTGTAATTTTGATTTGGTTGCTGGGAATAACTTTGCAAATATTTGTAAGCCATTAAGAGGCCCTTTTGTTGGGAGCTGGGCAGCGACCTGCTGGGAATGTGAAAAGCAAACTTAGCAGTTTGAATTGCCAGTACTTTTTTTTAAATGTGTAGAACTATCTTAAAGCCCATTTCAAGACATGAAGGGGAAAAAGGTGAAATAGCAGGAAATAAATATGACTCAAAATTCCTTTACACATCATGAAGAAACATCAAAAACATCACAGACAAATTGTTTGCAATTTACCTTTAGTGCTTACTCTGTTAAACTGAAATCACTCCCATATTCTTGTGATTTCTGCTGCTATCAGTCTACTAATAGCTGCTATATTGGGTGAATGTTGTCCTGGGAGAGAATCCACATCCATGTGTCCAAGAGAACAGTTGAGGTGGAAGAAACTGTGGGACTCTGCAGACATGAATTACAGGATCCTCTGGTCACATAAGCATGGAGATTTGGTCAGGGAGATGCTGCCACGTTGTATTAGCTTGAAACATCTAATTCTGGCTTTTTACTGACTGACTTCTGCAGTTTAAGCACTGACAATAAACTGCCTGACCTGCATTTCATAGTGAACAGTCTAGTCAGGAACCCTGTAATAAGATGCAGAGTTTAGGCTAATGAGCTGAATAGAACAGATAGATCCAGCTCATGGGGTCATTTGACAATGGGATTATTGTTACTCCTGAAAATGGGGCTTTGGATGGGAAATGGATTCATATTATTTATTGTCACTCAATATTTCAGGCTTTAAAAAAATCATTTTAATGAGAACTTCTAGGAGATGAGAAGAGCCTGTGATTAGCATAGGCTGCAGAGAGTCAGTTATTTTATTTTTCTTACAGTGATTATGTCTTGTAGGTCGTGCACTTCACTGCATATATAAATTGTGGTGTTGGCAGGGCCAGACCACTGTTCTCCATTCCAGTGCCCTGGAATTCACCATCTCTGCATTTTAGAGTAAGCTCGTGGTCCCTGCAAAATATGCAAATACTCCTCCGAAATAATTTGTGTCTGGCAGACTTTTTTTAAATTTTCACCACTAGTGCCATAGGCAGGTGAGGAAGGAGGAAGCAAAGGAGACTCCACCTGAGCTGTCGTTGATTCACTTCTCTATTTTTACATCATTGCAGTTATGCCAATACCTTGTCCCTGGCAGCCACTATTTTAGCTGGCAGTTTCCCCTTTGAGTGGAGTCCCAGTCGTGAGGTGGCATTTGTCAGCCATGTGCCTTATGTGGGGTTGCAGTGTCTTATCTTTTAAATTGCTACATTAATGAAATAGAGCCTTCTCATTTTCTTGATTTCCACACCTCCACCCCTTCCCTCTCCTCCCCTCTAATGAGTACACTTTGGAACAAACAGGGAGGGATATGCAGCCTGTTGGGAGCATGAGTGATAGCCCCATCTTGGGGATGGAAGTACAGTAACTAGCTTCAAATAAGATGTAGCATGTTCATGGGACCACAGGCATGGAAGAACCTCCTCCAGTCCATTTCCTGCCCCAGGGCACTATCAGAGAAGTTTGTCATCCTCGGCAAGAGATTGTGCAGTTGATTGTTGATGATTTCAGCATTAGTATGGTGTCGTTTCTTTGTCTGTATTGAGGAGTCCTCATATTTTTTCCAAACTTCCAGCTTCTTACAGTTATGTTGAATTCTAGACTCATCTTCTCGCTTGCTTCCTTTCCATCTAAGCAAAGTAACTTTTGAATTTACATGTGCATGTATTCTCTCCTCTTATATAGGTCACTGTGAAAGATGTTGCATTTTCAGTTTTGTTCTTGCTCAATTATATTTGCACTTGGTCTGCTTTCTGAAAAGTTAATGTTTCAGTTGCATATAAAGCTAATTTTGTTGACAGGCTGGCTATCAAATCACTCAGCAAAGAGTTCCTATTGCAGTGAATGGAAGTCTGTCATACAGTCTCTGCATAGACCACAAGATGAGCCAGATGGTGACCAAAACTGTGAGGATTAAACAAATTCAGTTGGAGCAAGACAGTGGAAAAAGTCTCCATGATGACACAAGGAGCCAAACCCTTGTGGATTTGAATAGGGCTGGTAGGCTTGGATCATTTTCCTATTTTTCTCCTCCTTTTGGGTTAAGATGAGTCTTTAAAGGTAAATAGGTGACAGGAAACAGGCAAAAAATAGAAACAGCTTTATGGCTCTCTCCTTGAAAAAATAATTCATGAAAATGACTGTTACACTTGAAACAGATGAACACCTGATTTTTTTAAGGGCCAGTAAACCTTTCCCATTTGCTGTTGTTTGATGGCAATTGGCAGTAGCAAGTTAGAAATCTCTTGGCTCCAGTTTTCTCAGAACTGTGTCAGTTACATAGAGCCACTCAGCTATTTAAGCTCTGCACTGTATGTGTTGTTAAAAAAAGTAAAATATGACAGATCTAGTGAATCAAGGTTGTGTATAGAAAGAGCAGCTGTTGGAATCTGTTGTGCATGAGTCAGACATTTCTTTTAATTATTAACTTTGAAGAAATGTAGATTTTTTTCTTTTCTCTTGGAAATGGTAAATGGAGTGATCCAAAGGAGTGCACAACATGGGCAGCAACCTGGCTGGCCTTGCCTAACTGGGACAAAGTACTCTGGTGTCCTTTGGAGCTGAAGGCTGTGGCTGCTCAGATTCCTTGAAAACTAGGTCCTGAAGCTAAAAACTAGACTAAATCTGTTTACAGTTCTGCCTGCTCCAAAATTAGTTTAAGATAAATAAATTTTCATCTGGAGCCCCATAGGCTTTAAATGAGAGTCCTTCTAGAAAAAGGCAGAAGAGGAATGGGTCCTTCTGATCTGCATGTCATCAAAGGGTGGAGGGTTGTCTGCAGTTTGTCTGTTACTTTAAAAAAATAGCAGGAAAAGTTTTTATAGCAATCTGCAGCTAGTCCCGTTGTGACAGTTACTAAATAATACATGGGGGTTTATGTTATTTTTTTTTTAAGAAGTCCAAGTTCTTTCATATGTTAGCCAGTTGCACTCTCATATGCCAAGAACAAAAGCTACTGCTGAAAATCTCCTGTCTCCTTTTCCTGATAGGAGTTGGTCTCATGGAGGTTGTCATGGAGCCTGATATGTGCTGTGGGGAAGAAGCAGCTGCAGCAGTCAGAGAGCTTCAGCTCATTCTGCAAACACTTGGGAGCAGCCAGGCAGTCATGGCAGGTACTGAGGGGAGAAAGGCATGTTCCCTTGTCACCAGTAATTCTCTGCATTTGCAGGAGTTTTGCAGCTTCTGGTTATTTTGCTCTGTGGTTGCTTATAATGCATAGCCCTTTCTAGCTGTTGTTTTTACAATCCTCAGAGTCTGTCCTAATGTCTGCCATGCTTACAGGCCTGCCCTTGTCTGCAGAGCTTTGCCGTGCTAGATGTTATGTTTCCTCACACAATAATTTTACATGATACAGCTAGGCAGGAAGAAATGTCCCCAGGGTTCTTGTGGTGCTTCTCCCTGTCTCTCTCCATCTTGCTTGCCACAGCACTGCAGCACAGAAGATCTGTAGCGAGGATTAATTGTAGAGTATGGAAGGGACAAAGGGACAAAGTAGTGGGAGCATGGATCATCTTCTAAGTGTCAGGTCTCAGCTAGTCATAAAATTGATGTAGGCAGTAAACTTGTGCTGGTGTCATGGATGAGATGGAGTAAACAACAGCATGTACAGAAATGGGTGCTGGGGTTAATTTTAGCCAAGATTACCTATCTTTCTGTGACCACTTCCTCTTGCAGTAAATGTTGTTTCTGGCACCAGCTCTTTCTGTAATTTTAAGGCCCCAGTTTTCACAATAGGTGATACGCAGAAGCATAGCCTGCATTCAGCCTCCTAATTGGTGATTCTGTCTCATTGTAGACAGATTCATGCCATTTTTCCTCAGTCTTAATGTTCCCAAAATTTACAACCAGCCTATGGTTACAGATAGCATATAGCAGACATCTGCTTAAGAATTTAAAAGTGGTTTCAGGCATTCATCCCCTCCACACATATCCACAATTAGCAGCTGCTTATTAGTGTTCACAGTGTAAGCTATATTTTTGCCTGTGACAGTTGGCTTCACTGTGTGGCAACAAATTCAGTCCATTATACAAGTGGATGTCTCCTGGAAAACTGAGTCAGAGTGGTCCATGCATCACACAATAAATGGGATCCAGTAAACGTTGGCTACTGATGCAACTTTAATTTAATGTAGCAGGAAATAATAATAGCTAGACATTATCTGTTTCTCTGAATCTTTTCTCACACAAATGTCCCACATGTCAAATAAGGAACAGTTGTCATTATTAAGCAGCCAGTTTGGATGCTTCTTCAAGGGCCTTTGTGGGCATACATATATACAATCATTTTTCACTACTGAATTTGGCCCTAAGATTGCCATTGGAATTGCACTCCCAGTATCGCAGGGAGGTTCCTGACTTTATATGAGAATCCCAGTATTGGAAATATTTTTCTTCCAGGATAGTTAGCTATAAAAGTATTTGGATATTTTTCTTTCTAAGTGAAGGTTTTAGGGGCTTTTGCATGTACAGTGAAGACATGTGCCCAGTTTTATCAGATGTTATTTCATTAACAACAAACAGATGAAAAGATGCTTTCATTGTAAAGTGAAAGAAAAGTAACCTGGCTTGAAGAAAAAAGCCCTTTTTTTGTTTTTCTTTGTTTTTTTGTTCCTTTTAGGAACTTTTGCAGCCTGGGTCTTTTGCTTATGCCTGATTACATTCATTGTCTGGTCACACTGACTCCTACATCCAAGCAGAAACAGGTCACGTCTCAAATGAAGCAAGGGCAGGACAAGACTATTCCTCGTTTGGAACAAGTACAAGTTTCACCCCAAAGAGGGAGCACATGCAAAACACTTCCCTTGAAAGAGATGTTGGGTCATTCCAGCATCTTTGTCTCATTTGCATGTCTGGCAAGGCTCTGTGAAGACAGAGGAAATTAGTGTGCTGTCATCCAGCCTGCTTTTACAAATTGTACTAAGGCCTCGCCGGTCAATTTAAATCTATTGACTGGAATGGGTTCTGAAGCCACAGCATCTTCACAGTCTTGACTCTGAGCCATTTTGCACTCTCATTTATAATTCTATAATAATATAATGTATCCAATCAGTAGGCATTTGTTTCTTTTTATCTGTATTTAAAAGAAAAAAAAATAATTTTAAAAAAACCACAGGGAAAGGCTACAGATGTTCTCTGTGTAATATGAGGAAAATAATGTTTCTTAACATTCTAGGATGTAATACAACCTCTCCTGTTTGTGTATTCCCAGCAGCTGATAACTATGGCAAGGCTTTTCTTCTCGGAAGAGATGTCTTTAGAGGGACAATACTTAGAAAGATACAATTATGATTTCCTTGTGGTTGAGTCATTAAAAATTTTTAAGGATATTGATCCATTTTGGACTGAGAGTGCATGATGCTTTTATATAAAACTTTGTACAGTTCTTGGCAGCCAGGGACATTTTGGGGAGTAAGATTGCAATTTCCTAAAGGAGAGGAAGAAAATTACAAAAAAATTCACTGCTTCTCACATTTTGTCCTTGAGCTGTAAATTTCCAAGAACATCTTAGTAAATCTGTTCAACATAACCTTAAGTTCTTGTGTTCCATGCTAGGGTAGTATATATCCATCAAACTGTAATTCCAAAAGGTATTTTTGTGCTGCTTTGAGAGGAATGGAAGCTCACAATCCACCACTTTGCTTGTCTAATTCTGCCCTTTATTTAAGAGCTGTGAATCAGAAGCTCTTTTCACTGTATGGTTTAGAGAATCTGTGCTGCACTGCATCATGCAGTTTTCTGAGAGGTATTATGAGCAATGATTTAAAACTATTTCAAATGATTCAAGGCAGTGCCTTGAGATGGAATCACATACAGAAAATTATGATGAAGCAGTTCTTACTCCTTTCTGAACATAGAGAAGTCTGCTATTAAGGCTTTGCACATAACATGCAGTTTATTAATGCATGCCAAGGTTTTTAATTCTAGTGTACAGGGCAGACTGTTCTGTTTATAAAATTTCCTTTTACAGAGGGTCAGCTGAGAGTGGATGCCAATGTTTCTGTGCATCACCCTGGAGAGCCGTATGGAGTGAGGACTGAAGTGAAGAATATCAATAGCATACGATTTCTGGCAAAAGCAGTAGGTAAACGATGGTTGCTTCATTACAAGAGCATTGTAGGTATTTTATGTGGTCTGAGATTAAATATGTCAGGCTACTGAGTGCAGTAATTGGCCTTAAATGCCCTGACGAGCTTCACCTGGGTGTCTCCTCCATGTGCCTTTCCTGTGGGTACAGGAGTCCCATTTAGGCTCAGGCTGGGGCCTTCAGACCTTGCCTGAGTGCTGTGTCACAGGTATGCCAGTTTTCCCAAAGGACTTTGGACCAGTTCTGTAGTCTTGTTCCCAGTCCTGTCTCAGAACTTAGCTCCTTTTGCTTCTCCATGAGCTCCCTGAATGGACCCTGGACTCAGCTCATCCCCTCACCTCGACTGGCACTGTCAGAGGCCTCTGTTAGTAGCACCTGCCCCTGCTCACGCTGTTCAGACTAGTGGGACTGCATCAGACCAGGAGGGTGTGGCCTGGGCTCTGGTCACCCTTCACTCCTGGCTTATCCCTCTTTATGGAGCAGCCCCACTCTGGCTGCTCCCTGACAGAATAAATCTTGGTGTGGGATACTCTGGGAAGAGCAGGCATGTTAGTCTGCAGGTTTTTTGCAGTAAAACCTCTGCCTACAAGAAGAATGAAGCAGGTGGTTCAGTGCCTAGCATGTACTAAAATATGGTAGCAGTGGTTTTGTGTCCTCCAGTGGAGATGATTGCTTTCCACTGAGTATGGTGCGTGATGTGTGTGAAGTTCAGATGCAGCTTGAATATGAGGGGGAAAAAAAGTAGATTGTTACATCTCCAAAAGAAGACTGAATTGGGTGACTGCAAGGTCACCAGGAATGTATGACTTGACTGCAGTGGCTGGGAGAAAATGGTTTCCATTTAAAGGAAATGAAAGCAGATGAGGAAAACACACAAAGAAAGAAACAATGCTGGAGAGAGAGACAGTGACTGATAATTCTGCCCATAACTACTGCTGTTGATTTCATTAAGGTTAAAACAACGAAGTGTTCCGTTATGGTGTAGCAGTGAAAAATGAAATAGTGGAGTGCACTAAAGCTCATAGTGTAGTCTAACAAGCTTACTCTTTTTTCTTTTATTACTGTCAGACTATGAAATACAGAGGCAAATTGAAGAACTTGAAAATGGAGGGACAATTTTGAATGAAACAAGAGCCTTTGATTCCAAGCTTGGGTGAGTTTTTATTTTGGAGGAACATAGGAATAGCTGCTTTTGAGTGCCCATGTATACCTAGTGACATGATCAGGAGCTGTAATGCAGTGTTGCTCAACTTGTGTCTTCTAAAGCTAATGTTCACAAGTGCAGTCTCCTCTTAGGGAGTAATTTAAGGCTGAGGCTTTTTCACAACAGATTGTGTGCTGCATCAAGCAGTATGTGTGAAAATGACTGCCCTCTTACGTGCACTTACTCTTTGAAGTGGTTTTAAGAGGCTCTCCTAATCTTCATGAGGCAGAGGTTTTGGGTTGTGGTTTTGCCATAAAACTAACTCTGTGGTGTGTCTCTTACCACATCTTGTTTTGTTTTTATTTTAGGTGCACAGTACCAATGAGAGACAAAGAAGGAAAACAGGATTATCGGTATTTTTTTAATAGATTTAACATTTCGCCAACTGGGAATTTATTAAATTTCTGAAGTGTAGCCAATGTAATAAGGATGTAAAGTTAGTCAGTACAGTGAGTATGTGTTGGAAGTTTACCTTCCACTGGAAGGGGCAGAGCCCTATCAAAATCAGGGCTAGTCTGAGCAGTTCAGATCTGGATTTGTTTCTCATTTCTGGTAAGACTCCTGGACCTTTCCCAAAGACTAGGCTGGGAGTACTTCAGCTCGAAGTGGGGAAGTTGAAGGTTTACTGTATGGCCAGTATTCGTGTATTCTTAAGAATGCCGGACGTAAAACATTGGAATTTCGGAGTTCAGCGTTGCGCCTGCTTTAAGTAAATACGGAGGGAAACGGTTTTCAGCTACCAGGCCCTGCCTTCCCATGCTTAGATTCTGTGATCACAGATCACAAACACTGTTTGAAAATCCTAGCTGCTATTGAAAGGTGTCAGCATTTAATGGGCAGGTTTCTACCTTGAAGTTCTTTGCAGACCTAATGAAGGTGTAACCTTGCTAAGTGCTTTGCCTTCCGTAAGTGTGAGATGACAAACACTGAACCATAAAGTTGCCCAGGAAGGATTTAGCTGTGGGGCTGAGGGGACAAGGCATGAGTCCTGTTGGAAAGCAGTGCTCCTGGGAACGAGTTCTGAGGCAATTACTGTAAGGCAGCAGCACAGCTGCTTAGGGCCATCATGGTGCCAATCCTCCCAGTAGTTCCCTAGCTTTGCATCCCAGAGAGAGCTTCCTGTTACTCCCAGAGTTCACTTTACAGCAGGGGACCTGCAGTTCTTCAGGAGAACTTCCAGAGCCTCTTAGCTTTGTCAGCTCTGTGTTCCTGTTTGATCTTATAGTCTACCAATGATCTTACTACAGCAGAGCAACAATTTTGAAAACATCCCACAATCTTTGAATTTAAATCTGCTTTTTAGGTTATGTTTTTGTAGAAATGCAGCAGTGATCATTCTGTGAATTCCTTGTTGTGGTAGGGGCAGGCATGAGGCTTATTTTAAAAGACTAATCTGAAAAAATGCAAAAGAAGATTCATTAAAACCTAGACAAAACTGAAGAGTCCAACATATTTCAAAAAAAGATCATAAAGATTATTACTAGTATTAAGATTATGAACAGTATTGAACTGTAAACTATGTTTTTTAGGGATTTTTGTAACTGAGTGCTGCACATTATACATTAATCTTAAAATCTATGTTTAGGTAGATTTTAAATAGAACTCATTATAGCTCAATGCCCTTTATTCTAGTGGTTTTGAACCCCTCATTTGATCATATAAGAGTGAAGTTTCTGCTTCAATCGCAGTTATTTGAGTCATTTGATTTGGCCTTCTCTTTAAGGGAGCCTTTTGTTCTGTGATAGCACCCTGCTGAGCACAGTAACTTTGCTTTTAGCACAGCGTGAGATTTCATCAAGATTTTTGAAGTTTGGCTGGAAAAGGTTACAATCTGCCCAGATCACTCCTGGCAGTTGGCTGTCAATCCAAGTTCTTCCCTGCCAGCCCAGTCCCATTTTTATCCAGGTCTATAATTCATGCTTGATGCCAAAAAGAGTGGGCTGTTTCCATATCTTTTACTGGTGCTGTTGGGACTTTTTAGTATTATTTTTGGTGCAGAAATGTTTGAATTACTCCTTTTGTATTATGAACTCTTTAACAATTGGTGGCAAATTCCTGAAGAAAAAAAATAGAGGTTTTGCAACAGTTTGGGGCCTGATCTCTTTCTACTTACCAGTGATATACCAGGTCTTTAATATTATTTTTAGTTGAAAGGTTGAAAGTGCGATACAATTTTCAGGGAAGTATAAACTTGTTATATAAATTTTATTCCTTGATGCTTAGCTTCTGAGTGAAAATAATTATAAAGGAGTTTTTCTTCATTTTTACTAGGTTCATGCCAGAGCCAAACCTTCCCCCATTGATTCTGTACGATGCAAAATCTTTGCCAGCTAATATGAACCATCAGCAAGTCATAAATATTGATTGGATTCATGAGAGACTTCCTGACCTCCCCAGTGTGAAGAGAGAAAAGCTTGTTGAACAGTATGGGATTCTTCCTGAACACAGCTTCACCTTATTGGTAGGTCTATTGATCAAGTGCTAAAGTAAGCCTAGAAACTTCAAAGTTGCATGGTTCTTGAAAAGATTTACAAATGTCATATTAACCAGCTGTCAGTCCTTGTGAGTATTCTAACTTGGAAGTGTGTCCAGTGCATACTTTGTACCATGGAGGCATACACATAGAATGGTGGGAAACAAACCAGACAGTGTGCCAAGAAGTGTGGCAAGTGTGTTTCTCACGCAAAGTGCAGTCAAATAACTGGTGCTTAATATTGATCTTGTCTGTCTAGACATTGATGCACCCATGACTGACTGCAACAAATGTACAGCTTCTGGATACTGACCCTTGTTTGCAAGTGCCTGCTCTTCAGCTCTGGGTCTGCTGCAAGGCTGGGCACATTAACCATATTTAATGAACACAAATCAAAATCCAAAGTCTAAATCTTTCAGCTTCATGTGCTCCTTGACCTACCTTGCACATTATTGGAAACACTCCCCCTCCTTCCCCCCAGATTTATTCTTAGGGAAATATACCAAATGGTTGCACAGTATCAACTTTGACCTCATAGTGCAGTTTACCAGGGATAGGTTCAGAAGAGGGGATGAGAAGGGAAACAATATGGCAAATACTGTTATAAATAAGGAAGTTACAGCAAAATCCCATAACTCCCAAAATTATTCTAGAGGACTATGAGCTTCTTAAATGCAAACTGTCATCTCTCTTTGCCAGTGGTAACTCTGGGGAGGGAGTTAGTATATTCATCCTAGATGAGACATTTCACATACTCAGTTAAGCTAGGAGAATGTCCTGCTTTGGTTACTGTTGTCATTAGTGGAGACAGAAGAAAAAGGACTTTTTCACAGTGAGATTCAGAGCAGAACTGTAAGTACTTTAAATTGTCCTCTGGAGGAGATCCTTTCCTTTGACTATAAATGAAGGGAGAGCAGTGCACATAACTATCTCATATCCCTTCTTTGTATGTCTGTAATTTAATACACTTGTACAGAGGCTGATTCTACAGGAAGAAAATGATTCTGTGTTCTGAGGAAAGCTGTTAGGAAAACTGCTTTTGTGCTGCTGTGCCTTTTTAGTGAGTTGAAGACTGTTTGGTGGGCAGGTGAGTCATAATTCTCATCAAAGTCACAAGACTGCAGTCACAGTATTGAGAGGTGTCAGCAGTTCTTACCTTTCTATTTCATTGTATAAGCTGCTTATAAAAAAATATGATTTTGCAGCCAGTATTCCTGTATGCATTTTTTCACATATTTCTAACATATTAAAATAAACATAAGAGTAGAAAGGGTAGATAGGTCTTGCATCCTTCTTTTCTGAATTTTTCTACTTCTTCCTCTCTGTAGTGCATTGGTCCTGCCAGCTGCTAAGTACTACAGCTGCTTGCTCATTTTCCAAGCCAGTAGTACAGGGAGGAGATTAGGAAAAGCAAAAGTAAGGCTCGTGGTTTGAGAGAAACACTTAAGTTAAGGAATGGAGTAGGGGAAAACTTAAAATTATGCAAATACCATCACTCACCACTCCACAGGTAGACTAATGTGCTGCCAGTCTGCAGCCAATGACACTGACTACATCCCCCAAAATGTCCTTCCCTCAGTTTTCCTTGTTGAGCAGGGCAGGGAATAGAACCAGTTTGGCTTGGCTGTTAGACTGTGTCCCCACCTGGCTTTTTGCTCACCCTTGTCCTATTTGCTCTGGGAGACAGAGTGGAGAAAGAAAGTTGCTCAGCAGTAGCCGAAACACCTGTGTGTTGTCGGTGTTGCTGTGGTCACAGATCCAAACCATGGCACCCTCTTTAGAACATAAACTCCATGGCAGCCACACCCAGGGCACCCACTCCTTTCACTTGGCATCAGCCCACCTTTTGTGCGTATCAAGTTGCTGGTATGGGTGGCTTCTGTCGTCTCTGCCAACTAGCCTTATATATTTGCCTCATCAACTGCCCTTTCTTTCAGCTGTTCTCTGAAATCCTTTATTGCCTTTGCTTTTCCCCTTTTCCTTTCTTTCCTTCTTACAACGTGTAAGACAATTAATGAGCTCCAAGCTGAAATTTGGGATTCAGCTTGTAATAAGCTAATGCATCCATTTGAATGCATGAAGCGAGCACGTTCTTCGTTGCGGGTCTCCTTTTATTGTGCATTAGAATGTCAGCCTGCACACTCCCCAGCAGAGCTGCTTGCCTGTGCGCTGGGACACCCGTTAACCTTAATTCATC
Organism: Promerops cafer; assembly: GCA_013398275.1. Taxonomy (NCBI): domain Eukaryota; kingdom Metazoa; phylum Chordata; class Aves; order Passeriformes; family Nectariniidae; genus Promerops; species Promerops cafer. The sequence goes on along the minus strand of VZSE01007792.1, from coordinate 314,850 downwards.
GGGAAGCGCCGTGTCCGTCGCTGTGTTCCGCTTGCAGCAGAGACTGCACAGGATTGCTGATAGGGCCAGATGCACACATCTAATGAGCATTCTTTCAGGTTAGAGTGCCCAGGAGTGCTCATTAAATAAATGGCAGTTGTGGAGGAATGGCTCTAAAATGCAAAGTCTGTTCTGCGCCAACTTGATAGAGAAAGCATTTTGTGCCGAAGTTACAATCAAACATACATACTCCAGCATGCAGGTTAGTTCCTGAGCTTGCTTCCAGAGCTTTGTCCTCATATACAGGAGCTGCCTGTACATACTGAAGTGTTGAGAAACTGGGATTCCTCCTTTGCCTAATTACAGGATGTACTGAAAGGGAAGAAGTACCCTATTAATATCTTCATATCTGAAATGCCTTAGGCGTAAACGGCTTCATTTTTGGCAGTTTTATATAAATTGCAGAAATAAATGATGTTTCTGATTTTCCTTCATGCAGAACAGTTCTTGCTCATAAGGATATAATTCTTTGAGCCATGTAGACTCCATGGTATTTGGGTACTCAATTTCTTCATGCAGTTTCTACTTTGCTCTGTAAACTGGTAAGCTGGCACATACATCAGTCAAGAAGGATCTCTGACAACTTTGCCAGTTGTGGTATTACAGTATTTTCATCTTGCTATCTATTGAGTAAAAAAATAAGATATATTGGCATAGACATTAATGTATTAATGCAGACATTAATGTATTAGCGTGTTAATGCAACGCTACATTTTCAAAATGCGTGCTGAGGTCCAGGGAGGTCCAACCAGAAAATACATCGATTGTCACAGTACAGCATGAGAAAAAACAGTCTGATTGCTTCCTTTGTCATGTGAATTCCAAGTCTTCCTGTGCATCTGCTATTCCTCTGCTTACTCAGATAAAAGTGGCTTGGACTGATTGCCCTGGTGGCACAATCACATTGGTGACTCCTTCAAACAGTCAGAAGTGGGTTGCTGGAGAAATTGGTTTTGACCATTTTGTTTCATGCCATGCCATTCTCATACGTGTTAGTGTGCAGGTGAACTTATGCTTATTTTTAGAATTCAAATACAAGAAGCTTTAGGAAAAGGTTTGAACTTTCTTTGACTGATCTGCTTGTCTCCTGGATGTTCTGGGGTTTTTTCCCCTGACAGTCTTGTACATTTTTGCAGTGGTTGTTACCTCACGGTTGGTTATTGTAGGAACTACGATGGTGAAAATGGGAATAACAAAGCAGCAAATGACATTTTATTTGTGAACATTGAAGCAGTTTTCTTCTTCAGTTCTTTGGGAAACATTACTGGTCTTTAAAAGAATTAGTTTGCATTACAGTCCCAATGTCCCTAAAGATTGCACCCATGGTATTCTGTAAAATAAAGTATTGTTTTAAACTTGTTTAAAAGGTACCTGAAATCACTACACCACTAGGGTTTTGTACATCTCACTGCTGTGAAATCATCATTTTAAACCATGTTTAAAAAGAAATTTGCATGTGATTGAAATATTGTTATGTCAGGTTTCATGCCAGTGAGACTCGCATGAATAAATTACAGCATATTTGGTGTGTAATGGGAGCATGGTGTGGCCTGGATCACAAACATGATGCTCATATTTCAGATTTCTGGTTTTCTTTCAATGAAGTTTAGAATAGAGTATTCAGAAAGAAGAGAGAACAGGCAGTCAGCATTCCTGTAAATCCGGCATATTGGAGCCTGCAATGGTTTTCAACTCAATTTGCCGCAAGGGACAGGTCCGTGAACATGTTTGTAGTTGGAGTGGATTTGGCAGGAAGAAAGTTTATCAAAATGTAAACCAAACTAAACTAAAGTAGTGCAGTATCTAGAAATTGAAGCTAATCAAGTTATGCCTACATTTTTTTTAATATGACAAGAAAATAAGAAAAATGTTTCATTTCTGTCAGTCATTCTGATGTTTTGACATTCTGCCGTACTCATTTCAGTCTAGCATTACTGGGTTTTCCTTCTCTTTGGCTACAGAAAATGACTGTCACTTTAAAAAGCCCAAAATTAAATGCAAGGGAATTTTGGGGAATGTTTCTGGTTACGTGTGCACAAGTAGTGAGTATGGGGTTCAGAGACATGGTAGCATATGTAAGTCTGTCTCCCTGAGTTCTCCTGGGCTTTTCTGCACTTGCCGCCTGGAAATCATCTGATTAAAATGCGAAGGCTGCGTATGTTTGTCCTTGATTTTTCAAAGGTCTGGCAGCAGGATCAGAACTGTAACTCCAGCCAGGCTGTAAGTATCCAGAAATCAGGATGTGCCCACTGCTAGGGATATGCTCTGTAGCCTGTACATGATGGAAGTGCTGGACGTGCTGCATCTGAGCTGTGTAGCTGCATTCAGACATGTGGCATCTGCAGACATTATTTGCCTGTGCATAATGTTGTAGCTAGACCTACTCTGCCTGGAATGTTTGTAAAACCTTCTGCAGCCTGTGTAAAGAAACCAGCATTCAGACATGCTCACTTTTTCCTACCTAGATTGTACAATCGTTGCTGTGTAAAGGAACCCACTATTTAAATAATGAATGTTTGTTTGTGCTATTGAATCCTGAGGTGAATTAGAGTACAGTACTTGGCAATACATCATTCTAGGAATTCTGCTTAACACACACAGTTTTTAATCAAGTTTACTGTGCTTTGGTAATCATGTAATTCCTTTACTGTTTTTTTTAAGTCAAATTTGTTCCTCTAGTCTATTTAGCCTTAGTTTTGCATAATTTGATTAGAGAGTAACTGCTAGTTAAATTAGAATGCTGGAGAAGAAGAGAATGATGTCAGTGTGTATTAGATAGATAACTAGTTGGAGTTAGAATGTTTACCTTGGTTCACAAAAGACCTCAGTGGTTTCCCAGGCTGAGAACTTGGTTTCTTTGGTCATGGTCTCAAGGTGAAGGGGATGGGTCTGATTTTTGTCACGCCAGTTTTACAGCACCGACATTAATCTAGGTACATTTTGTTCTGTTTCACAGAACAGAGATCAGTAGTTTGCAGTCTTCTCAAAAGCCATACATCATTATCAATGAAAAATGTGGTATCCGGAGCTTTTGGAACTTTGTGTTGTGAAAGTTTGGAGAAGGAAAGTCTAAAATTCTTTATTGTTATGGCAGTAAATGGCCTTTAAAAACAAGGACAAATGAGACTCTTTTGATGGGATGTGAGTGGAGAACTCAGGCTTTGTTTTGTCATTACCCTGCTCTCTTTTTGCTCATAACTGTTCAGAGATCTGGCTGCAGTCAGTATGTGCTTGAGAAATGTTTTTGCTGTGATGACTGTATACTTAGAATAGCTCGTTGGCTATCTCTAAGCTGTTACCTCCTGACTTCTGAGAGCTGGCTTGTCCTCCTGTGTGTTTATGGCACATACTGCAGAAGTCCAGTGGCATGCTGGATTTGGATTCCTCCTTTAAAAGGTAGGAGCTGCCACTTCATACCTCTTCAGCCTTCAGTAAACCTAATGAGTTCTGTGCTGCATTTAAAGGTCCATCAATGCCTTGATGACAAACACCACAGCATTCAACAGACTGTGCAGTATCTGTTCTTCTAAAAACAATCTCAGATTTCACTTAGGCTATAAATTGAATATCTTCTGAGCTGTTAGTGTGCTGTGTAAAAGCTTACCATAGCTTCTAGGAAAAAAACTGGAAAAATAAAACCCTGCTTCTTACCTGTGACCTTTCCATATCACTGAAGGGTAAATGCAAGCTAAACGTATTAATCCAAAATAAATAGAAGTGATTTCAAGATCAAGAGTGAAGTAGCTGCAGACAATTTCAGGAAAAGGCTCTTCTTGGTAAAAGGTAGCATGACAGCCTGTGAGATGGCAGCATTGTATTTTCTAGTATTATACATAAAACACTTGCAAAGATGAGAAAGCTTCTGTCCAAATGCTAATTTTAGGGAGGCATTAAGAGAAAAATGATAGCTCATTTGTTGGAAGTTCCACTGAAACAGACAGGCTGACAGATAAACTGTGTGTTCCTGTTCTAGGCGTAAGATTGTTTGCTGTTAAGTTAACAAAATTACTACAAAGTCTCATGGCTTTGCAATGAATTCACAGCTGAAGTTTACTTTAGGACTGAGCATTTATATGCTGAGTGTAATTGTATAATTAATTGTAACCTGTAACCTGTGTCACCTGTTCCAGGTGGCCTTGCCTTGGCAGAGGGGTTGTACTGGATGATCTCCAGAGGTCCCTTCCAACCCTGATGATTCTGTGATTCTGTAATCATGTTTGCACTCCAGTATCCCTTTGATGCATTTAAGTTTTTATAAACAGAATGAAGATGGACTAGCAGAATTCTTTGAAAGTGTGGTAAAACAGACCCACATGAAGCCAAAGAAGGTGATCGGCTGGATTTTAAACGACCTGCTCAGTTACTTGAATCAACATTCCCTTACAGTAAAGGAAAGGTCAGTCTTCTTCATTGCTACAGTGGTGAGACAAAGGGATCCTTTTCTCATGACTGGTACCGTGTCACTCCATTGCTCCCAGCTGCTTTAGTTGCTACCTGTGAAGTTTGTTACTCCAGGCAGTCCAGCACAGGCCTTGGCTCTGTCCTGCTGAATGGAGTTAGACAAATAGATGGCAGAGAAGAGGATCATGTAGCTAAGAGTAGCAGTCAGGCTTCGGTCTTTAGAGTGTGGTGATGGTAAGGCATAGTCAGGCCATTAGTACTGAACATGAGGAAAAATAGCTTGTCACACTGAACTGTGTGATTAGGCAAGCAGCAGTAGCACAGATACATTACACCACCTTACTCTCTGAGGTAACTTCTGCCTATGTTTTCCCTAGCCCAGTCAGTTCTTTTCTCCTGGCTGACCTCTTGAACCTTCTAGAAAAAAAAGAAATTTCTTCTACAGCAGCAAAGCGGGTAAGTACCTTTTTGATTTTGCTGTACTCTGTATCTGTGGCTGCTTACTTCAGTTGTGTAGCGATTTTATAATCATTGTGTACCACTACTATGGTTGCTTTAAAGGGAAATTATTTACAGAGTTGATAAAGGACAACTTCTGTACCTATACTATATACATATAATAGATGCAAATGCCTTATGTTTGTATATAATCTTAGAGATATATCTGCATATTCACTTTTAGAGGAGGGCAGAAGCTAAACAGTAGACTTAAGCAATGTGAACTGAACTCAAATAAATCCTGCTTCTGAACAGAGCAGACAGTAGATCTCAATTTCACTATTCCAGTCAGGCCTGCGTGAAAGGTCAGTGGGAGCTAATCCATGGCTTGCAGCTAAGATGAGAGTATCAGTTACTAGATTCCTAGGGACAGTAAAGTCTACGTTCCCAAGCATTAGCACATCGGAAAGGATAGATTTCATCCAAGTGTAGTCACAAAAAGAGTTCTGCATTGGTGTACCTGAGTCAAAAGTGGCAGAGGTCTGGCCTTTCTTTTATCCGTGCTTCTTTGAGCAAGTGCTATCATGAAGCTCTCATGCAAGTAAAGCTGGGGGGGTTTTTTCATCTTGCCTAGGACAGTCTAAAAAATCAGCTTTTGATGATTTATATCTAAAATTGTGAACTGGTTATGATGGGAACAGTACTGCTGTGTTTGTAGACAAAATTTAGAAGCTTTTTTGTGATGGGCCATAATCAGTCATTCACCTTAAATTGCTGCAAGCTCATTTATATGGAATGATTTGTCTTTTCAGATTAATTATTATACTCTAGATAAGTGCATTAGGTGACTGTTTCAGCGTTTATCAGTGAAACTGTTAATGAACTGTGAATGAACTTTCTGGTTTGTTTTCTTTTTCTGGAGATGCTTGTGGTTCTTAATTAAGTTGGTCTGTGTTTGTGGATAGCCAGCTACATAAGACAGGCATCATAAATAGGGATTTAAGTGCCTGGCTTCAGGCATGTGTGGAAATTTTGTATAGGAAAAGTAAAAACTTCAAGAAGGAGATAAAGTATTAATAGGAAAAGCACTGGAATGCAGAGCAGCTCTGTGCCTGCAGGGTTGTGGCACTCCCATCAGTTTGGTGTCTGCATTTGAAAAGGAAGCTTCAGAACTCCAGTCTGAAGTCTCTTCCTTGTGGAGGTAGGGACAGGGTACTAATGCTCTTCTATGGGATTTTCTGCTTTGTGATATATTTGTGTGCCAGGCACTTCTGACCGGTTGTGAAGTGTCAAGAATTTCAGAAATGCATTTGTTGTTTAATTACCAACTCCTTGTAATGTGCATGTTGTCCTCAGTGATCTGAAACTGGACCCAGAAATCGCAGCGTTTGCCCTCACCGAGTGATGATGCTATCAAACTGCAGAAACCTTGCCACATTTAGAAAAGTATTTTGGTTGCCTGGATGTCAGAAGAGTAACAAATGTTTGTAACAATTCTCAGCAGTAGGCAGAGAGGCCGGATGGCCCGAGGGCAGAAAGGGCTATATATACACACCAGCAGATGAATTGCAGCTCTTGGGGAGGGGGAGCATGATCTGCAGTGGCAGACACCGATCCAATGGGAAGGGATGGAAGGGTTCGATGGGGTGAGCACACAGACATGTGTACACATACGTGCTCGCTGCGGGAAGCTGTTAACCACTTAAATTATTTAAAAGGTTTTGTGTCTGGGCTCTGCTGTCTAAGGCAGTAAAACAGGCAGATAAAAGCTGTGAGCACTGGCTGTACACACTGAGCATTGTGTGGTGGGATGCAGTGCCAAGCTAAGGGCACTGTGTGCTCACATAATTACCACGTAGGTAATTATAGAGCTCATGCCCAACTTGCCATCAAACACAGTGTCCCACTCCAGAGGTCTCCAAAGCAGTTCCAGGCTGGCATGCCTGTGCAAAGTGGGGAGCAGCTTCCAGCTCTGCTGGCATGCAGGGCTGTGTGTGAGCCTGTCCTGGATCAGATGGACACACACTGCCTGTGGCCCAGCCCAGAGGCACCATTTTGAAGCCCACACTGCGAGGAGTCAGTGCTGCCCAGCCAGGGCTGAAACCAGTCTGATGGGGAGTGTGCCTGCGATGGGGCCTTGCTCCTTGCTGCCAGGCTGGCAGGTATATCCTCCCGTAATGCCAAAACTCACAGGCATGTCTGGCATAACAGACCTGCCTGTGAGTTATGGCACTATGGGAGGAGGCTGGTTCCTGGGCCAGGGAAGTGGAGACTTGTCCCTGCTGCCAACAGCCATGCTGGAGCAACTCCATGTGGACACCCTTGTCACTGGCTCATGGGGGATCCATGCCCAGCAGGCCATGGAACAGAGCAGACCTTGGGTTTTGCAGGCTTCTGCAGTTGCATAGGTCACCCACATAGGAATAACTTCAACAGACCTGCTTGGCACCCCTGCTTTAAAGTAGATAGCAGGGAAATGAGTACAGTACCCTTATCTAAACCTAACCATCTGCTTTGACAATTATGACTACACCATCTGGAGGACTGGACCCAACCTGCCCCCCGCTTCTCTGAGAGGCTGAGGGACACCTGCCAGACACGAAGGCTTCCGGCACTGGAAAGGAGAGGTGCCCACAGGACTTGCTGGAATGGTGCTACCTGCTGCTTTCCTCCCGCCCTTGCCAGCAAATCACTGCAGATAGGGTTTCCAGTTGGAGCCTTCTTAGGCACAGCAGTCAGCTGGCATGGTCACCAGTTGCAAAATGTTTGATATGATGCCCAAGACAGCCAGACATGTGAGTCCTGATTAATTCATCTTGACCAATGCTGCTATGCCTGCATAGGTAGAGACCACAGAACATCATTAAAATCTAATCACGCTCAGGCAAGAATCAATAGTAGAAGCTACTGAGATTTCAGTAATGGAAATGAGGCCTGAGATTCATGTTTTGGCTCTAGAGACTTCATAATTTCATCCTCCTGTGCTGGTGCAGGCAGTTTGTGTAAATGAGTTGAAATCGTTTTTTAAAACTGCTTTCTTTAGATTTGTACTCCTTGCCAAGTGGAGAAACACATTTTTTAAAAGTGCATCTTTGACAGGTCTTGGCCACATCTCTTTCTGCTTTCCTACATACCTGTAAACAAGCAGGGGCCTTGATAACATTGTTGCTCTACTAAGTGGAGATGCTTGTTACCAAATGGGAAGGGACACATGATGCAGCTGTCACAGAGAAAATCTGGTGCCTTCAAGGTTTCTAATGGGCAAGCTTTCCTTGGTGCCAGGAAATATTTGGCATAGGCATAACAGGGAATCAGAGCTGGATCTCTGACTGTCAAGCTGTCCTGCCCCTGATCTAAGTCAGCCTCGTGTACGTGTTGCTCCTGGGTAACTCTGCCATGGTTGGCTGCATAGATTTTGTTCGTTGCAGATTTCCCCTTCCTGCAACCCATGCCATCCTGCTTGAATATGTACCAGTCCTAAAGATCCCATCTGCCTTTTTCCAGGAGAGTGAAAGGGCTTATTCATTGTCCACTCTGATTTGTGCAGTACTTTAGACTGTCCAGGGTGTTCTGCTAGAGGCTGTGCTGTGCCTGGCAAGGACAGGGCTCATTCTGAGCAGGATCATACAGTATGGGTGCCTTGGGAGGCCTCCAGGACAGAAACCTTCCTGCTTCATCCCTCAGGGAAGAAGCAGAAGCGCTGCCTGGAGTAGCAATGGACTGCAGTAACAAAAAACCCACAAAAACCAAAAAATCAAACAAACACCACCACAAAAAAAGACAAGCAGCTGCAGACAGGCTGAATATCCGTTGGATATGATATATTTATTTCTAGGGTTATTCCAGGTAGCACTGGCATGATGATTTTTAAATATCACACTGGAAGGAAGATCTTGTAGAAGACATCATATACAGCACTGATATATTCAGTTTAAAGATCTGAAAGCTTTACTTATAGCTATTGTAACTCTGGCTGCTTATCAGTAACTTCAATATTGTGATCTGCCTTTGGCCCTCTCTCAAGGAAAAATTAAGATGTAGCTGCCACAATACAGCCGTGTGTCATTACCCTCTCACAAGATCTCCAGAAGAGTTGATTAGATCCCATAAAAAGCTTCAGAGTGCCACTGGCAAACAAATATCATCTTGCAGCAATTGTATGAATGCATGGTTCTTAAATACTTGCTGTGAATAGAGAACTCTTTAATCAAAGGTCTTTTGTACCCGAAATTTCATCATGCTGAAGCAAATTGCTGGGGTAGTTAAGATCCCATCCCATGTGCATCATTCTACCTGAGTTCTCTTGCTGCCCTGCAAATTATTTAACATGCAGTTTGAATGCCCCTCCTTGTCTTCCCATCCCAGCCTCTTCTTCATCCTACAGGGAATATTTAATGCTGAAATTTTGACATGACATTCATTTCCATATTGGGACACAGCAATGGCCCAAACATACAATTATATCTTCCGTTCAGGATGGAGCACAACGAGCTGTTTTAATAAGGGTTTTCTTACTCTCCTCCCACGGCCCTGAAATAAAAGCAAAGGGATTACAGAAAATGACTGCCCAAGGAAATTGGTTTTTTATAAATGTTCTCTCCTCTCAAGTGTATTCCAGGGCAATAGTCCTGCTGCAGTATAGGAAAACACTAGCATTAACAAGTGATTATTCCACAGGCCTGGGTTTGCCCAGCAGTCCAGTACTTGGAGATGATGCATAGGTGGGCTGGAGCTGCTGCATTCATTCTGCTTGGCACCATTTTTCTTCTGCTTTGTCATACATATCCTCATTACAGCCTGCTGGCGAGGACTGGTAATGGGATGAGTTACCTGGGATTGGACTTGGTACAATAGTCAGCTAATTGTCAGTTCCCGGGCAGAGCCATTGCTCATGGAGATGCATTTCCTTGCTGCTCCCAGGCAGTTCTGTGAATGATGTGAGAAGAGCAGCAGTGCTGGCAGAGGAGCAGCCTTGCAGCCATCCTTGCTGTGGTGGCTCCTGTCCCAGCCAGTGAGCGGCAGCTCCGGGCCTGAGGAGCAGGGGCTGTGCTCAGCAAACCCCTCTGGGGAGACCCCGGCGCTGGGGGAGCGGGCAGGGCCCGGGCTGCGGGAGGCTGCACAGCACCTGCCGTGAACCACTGACCTGGACTCCTGCAGGAAGTGGCAATGCTTTGTCTCAGCACTGGTGGCAGAAAAGGAGGGAGGTACAAGGGCTCTTTCAGAGAGGCACATGATTAAATCTTGGGCTTGTTCACGTTTAGACAATCTGCTCTTAGCCAAAATAGGGCTTCTTGGATCCATAACTGAAATACTGCATGTAAACAACATTGGTAAGTCGAGCCACTGACCTTTGCTGCTTTTATTGTGATTTTCAGGTGCTTGCGGAATTGTGGAAAGGAGAAGGGAAGACTCCCCTTGAAATTGTTAAAGAACAGAAACTTGAACTGTTACAGGATCAAAATGAGCTTGAATGGATCTGCCAGGCAGTGATTGATGGACATGAAAATGAGGTGATTATGATGGTGCTGGGAACCTTCTGCACTGTGGCAGTCTGTGGCACTGAAAGGGGGTTAAAATAGGCTCCCTTTCTTTCCATTGTGATGGCATTTGAGCTCTAGAGCCAGAGCAGTAAAGCTGCTGCCAAGATATTATCATGCTTTTCTTTTCCTTTCTTATTCTACTAAGTAGGTTTTTTGAAACTGAAGCTTACACAAAATGATCTGCAAAACAAATTACCAGTCTGGCTAATGTGCTAAGTCATTCTGAGAGCCCATAAAACCTTAATGCAGGAAAGCAAAACTGCAGGGCCCTGTCCCTCTCCAGCTGTACTGCCATTAACCTGACCCTGCCACCCAGCCACATAACTCTGATTTTTATGTCATCTGTTGCGATATTGGGGCAACACTGTTAAACTGCTCTGAAGCTGGAGATTGAAGTTACTTGCCAGCAAGGCATATATTATTTATGGAATTAGAGACTGTATCAGAGCTGGCAAGGCAGAAATTCGACTTGGCATCTGACTTTTTGCCATGTCCCTGTCTCCGTCCACTGCCAAAGAGAGGAGCCTCGCTGGCTCTCCTGCCTGACAGTGGCTGTGGGGTGGGGAGGAGCCAGAACCCTGTGGCAGCAGCAGCAGCTCCAGAGCTGCTGCCCACTCTGCTGTTCTGTTGGGCTGTGGCAGCAACACAAATGCTCCCCCGTGGGGGATGATTGGCTCTTCCCCATCTCCTTGGAAAGACAAACAGCAGCCAGTGTGGCTCAGTCTAACAAGGTCTGAGCTGGGAAAAAAGGGAAAAAACCCTTGTTGATCGTGAAGGGGAGGAGTGGGAAGGGATCTTGACAGAGTCTATATGATCTGCTTTATAAAAAGCAAAATGAAAACAAGTGCTTATATGTTCTCTGGAGCAAAAATGTAAAAGCAGAAGTGAATAGCTTACTTCTAATGTAAACAATGTCTAGCTCCATTTGCCATTTGGAAAAAAACATTAACATCTTTTGAGAACAATACCGCCCACTCCAGAGCTCGTTGGGGGATGCTAACAGCTCTGCAAGAGCTTTTGATAAAATGAGCTTGCAGTAGGTCGGCGCGACCTCCATCCGACTTGACTCATTTGCAGAGCCTGGTGAAAGTGCTGCTGCATTTCCAGGCTGGTATGAAAGCATAGGCAGGGAGGGAGAGAACGTTAGAACTGACTGGGAAGTGCAGGAGCTGAAGGTCCATAACCACACTCTCATTTCAATGTGTTTTGAGAGTAACTTTTTTCAGAACAAAACAGCTTCTAAACAGCTGCTCAAACCAACACGGAGCACTTTATGACAGTGCAGGACCAGGACTGTACCACACTCTGCCCCACACAGGTAATTTCTAGCCAATCCAGAGTAATGAGTCCTTTCCACTGTGCAATGTAACAGAAGATTTTAGACTGACAATAATTCAGATACTGTAATGAGAAGCAGTATTTGCATCTGAATTTGGTATTGGCACAGTGCGTGGCTCCTGTGTTTGCAACCCTTCCCTGACTATCTGCAAATATGTCATCCTGTTTCTTTGCATCTATTGTATTCTGCACAGTAACTCTGACAAGGCAGAGAATGCCTTCCCTGCCACACAAACAGTAGGAAGGCCAGATGCTTGTCTTTCAGCAGTAGCATCTCCTTTAGGAAGGCCCAAAGGTGAAATTTCTGATCCTTTCAGCTTTCAAACATGGCCCCTGCAATGTAGCAGGTGATTGTGCATCAAAGGAGGCTGATAGGAGGTCATATTTGACCAGTTAATTAATCATCATGTTGCAAAGGATTACGCACTTGAAGGAAATAAAAACCACCTACATCTGTACTTGAAGGATCTCACCAATACTATCAAATATATTTTGAGTCAACTCAAATTACCTGATATAACAGGACATTATATTCAATAAAATGGTAGATCCTATTAGCAAGGAAAGTCCATCTCACTTCTCTGGCTCTTTTCCAGGAAGTTGCTGTTCAAGCTTCAGACTGTGTAAAATCCAAAAGTGTTTTCTGACTCTTTCAATAAGAGAAGCTCTTTCTATTAGTTGTAAGGCCCTGCTGCTGTAGGGACTTGCTGTTCTCTCATGGGAGCAGAGCAGGAGCTTATTGCAAGGCTGAAGGCAGTTTTTATAAATAACACTTTAGCCCAAAATGCAGTCTTTTATCACAATAGTCCAAAGAACAAAAATATTCATACCTTGGTTGGGAATGAGTGAAGATGTTCGGTTTTCCTGTAACAATGGTGTCTGTTGCATTTTTTTTTTTAAAGGTCATGGCGATAAAGGCAGGAAATCGAAAAGTTCTAAATAAGTTAATTGGTTTGGTACAAAAGAAAACACAAGGACGGTCCAATCCTGTTCTGGTGAAGCAATTATTAGAGAAGAAGCTATCAAAGTAGCCGCAAGAGAAAAAGCACACAAGCAACTCAAGCAGCACGTACTTCGTTCTGTCTGCAAGGGAACTTTGGTGTCTCCTTGTGTAGCATCGTGCTTGTTGGTTATAATTCAAGCAGCTTGAATTCCCTGGATGCATCAGCCAAAGGCAGATGGGCCAGAGAAAAGCAGGATACAGCCATTTGCATCTCCCATGCTTTGATGTGGCACTTGGAAATGTGATTTCCACACAGCCCTGGGAAACAAGCTCCCAGAGGTGTCTGTGAGTACGCAGAGAGCTGAAACTGCATGGGTTAGTTTTCCAATAAAATGGGTACAAACTCAGCTTTTCTGTCTGCCTGTTTGTGAGAAGGGGGATTCACAATCTCAAACACTCAGTCTGGGCATGCACACTGTAACTCACTGTCAGTGTGAGCACAACAGGAACAATGATTAAAACACCCAGAAGAAATTGAGGAGACCACGTGTGCCTTGATGCCTAACAGAATGGTAAAAAAAAGCTCACTGCATTTTTCCTGGTTTCTGAGCAAAGGGCAAAGGATGAAGCCACGAGCTGCTTAACTGTGTGCCTAAGGGTAGTGCCATAGACAGAAGTGCTGGTATCTCACCCTGTCAGATTGTTTGCTCGCCTTCTCCCAGTTCTGCACCCACATACCTGCTGTGCCTGCTCTCAGTTCTGAGGAGTGCCTGAGGGGTGTGTGCCTGAGCCCTTCTGAGGGTCACATCCCATTCTGGCATCAGAAGTTCGGAACAGCAGATGTGCTTCTGCCAGCCCTGTACAATCTACAGCAGAACAAGTAGAAACATAGAATAGCTGGAGTTGGAAGGGACCCACAGTGATCACTGGCGTCCAGCTCCTGGCCCTGCACAGGACAGCCCCAGCTCCAGTTTGGTGTTTTTTCTCTGCAGGCAAGAACTTGGCCCCATGTTACAAATGTCCAATGCCCAGGGCTGCTGCTTCTCTGGCACATGGTTTCCTCCTGTCACCTGGAACTGCACTGCTTTGGCAAAGGAATGGAACATGCAGTTGGCTCACCAAAACTGAGCTGGATTCAGCTGGGGTTCAGTCCTTCTCCACTACTTAATCCTAAGGGGTGTTTTATGCTGCTAGTTTTTATTTTGGGTTTTTTACATCTTTTGGTTTTAAGTTCCTGGCTTTCAGTATTCACTGAAATGCAGGGGTCTGGAATAAACTTCCCCATCCCAACCAACTTTAGCTGATCGAGCCATTAACAGGATATGCAACAAGAAGGAGCCTGTCAAATTTTCATGTAGTAGGGAGATAAATCCCATTTGGTACCAGATGCTTGAAGTTCTTAAATCCCTCCTGGAGATTGCTAAGCCGTACTTTTTAAAGATCACACCTACCTCAGGCCTCATAGCTACTTCTTCAGAATTGTTCTTTAGAATATGCCTTCAGGGCAGACACTGTCACAGGAGTGCAGCAGGTGTGGCCCTGGGACTTCAGTCACCTTTGGCAAATGTGGTGCTTGCAGCACTAGTTCAAAGTAGGCTGATGGCAGTTCCTCCTCCTGAGTGGCAGTGCTGATGTTAAATCTTGAGGAGGACATTGCTGTACAAACTGGCTGAGGTTCAAATGTAAACTCCTTCATTACAAGGAAAAAAACCCTTGGGTTTTCAGTAAATTTAATGAATAAAATGTATACCCATTATTCACAAAAAAGTACCTTTATAATTCAAACATCATCATACAGCTTACAAAAAGCAGTAATATGATTGCAGCCAACAACTGTTACCCTTCAAAAAGCAATCAACCAAACAAAAAGCCTAAACCTCCAAAAACTCCCCAAATCATACCACGCCCAGGATTTTCATGTAATTTGACCTTCACACTAAGAGTTCTACTGTCACTTTTCACATCATGAGAAAAACCTACTATTTTTACTTAGAGTGGAGTCAGTTTTCAGTAAGTGTTCAGTCAATAAAGGTTTAGATTATACAACGAACTATTGGAATTCTGTTCAACTCTTGCCGTGGCAGCAAGAAACAAGAAGGCACAAGGGTTTCTCCATGAAATCTTGAATCTTAAGAGATCCTCTCTCAGTTTAGAAAAACACAGCTGTTTCCCAGAGGTGGTCCTCCAAGGTTAGTGTTTGTCTTGGCACAGCTGGATGCTGCTGTGCTGAGTTCCCCACTGCTGCAGTGGGTGCCTTTTAAAAAGAGAAATCAAAACAACAATGTATTTGGAAGAGTAATAAATAAGGTGATTTGAAAGAAGGATCTCAACTAATGTAGCAAGGCTACTGCTGATAATTCTCTCTGTGGGCTACTTAGCACTCTTTTACTATAGAATTATACTTTGCTAATATGGTGCAAAACCTGTTAAAAAATCATCAGGCGGGTTCTCTCTGAGTAGAGTCTGTGTCAGTACATCATGCACTTGGGCCTGTGCAAAGCACTGGACACTGTCCTGCATGGCATCCTTATCTCTAAACTGGAGAGACATGGATTTCATGGGTGGACCACTCAGGGGATAAGGAATTGTCTGGCTGGTTGCACTCAAAGAGCTGACTCACTGCAGGACAGGGATACTATCCAGAGGGATCTGGACAGGCTTGAGAAGTGGGACTGTGCAAAGAAGTGGGACTTCAGGGTGCTGGGGGATGACAAACTTGACATGACCTGGCAATCTGCACTGGCAGCCCAGAAGGCCAAATATGTCCTGGGCTGCATCCAAAGCCCTGTGGGGAGCAGGGCAAGGGAGGGGATTCTGCCTCTGTGCTCTGCCGTGGTGAGACCCCACCTGCAGTGCTGCATCCAGAGCTGGCATCCCAGTACAGGAAGGACAGGGACCTGTTGGAGCAAGTCCGGAGAAGACCATGAAGATGATCAGAGGGCTGGAACACCTCACTTTTGAGGACAGGCTGAGACAGTTGGGGCAGTTCAGCCTGGAGAAGAGAAAGCTCTGGAGAGACCTTATAACACCTTCCAGTACCTCAAGGGGGCCAACAAGAGAACTGGAGAAGGACAAGGGCATGTAGTGGTAGGATGAGGGGGAATGGCTTTAAGATGAGAGGGGGCAGGTTTAGATTGGATATTAAGAAAAAAGTCTCTACTGTGAAGCACTAGAACAGGTTACCCATAAAAGCTGTAGATGCCTCATCACTAGAAGTATTCAGGGCCAGGTTGGATGGAGCTTTGGGCAACCTGGTCTAGTGGAAGGTGTCCCTGCCCGTGGTGGGGAAGTTAGAATTATATTAAGGTCCCTTCCAACCATTCGGTGATTTACTGTTAAGTCTCAACCTATTTTCACGTCCACCTGCCAGACACAATGGATAACAAGAAAGATTAAAAAGGGATAATTGTAATATTCTTCCCTTCTAGGGAAGAGCAGCCATAGTCTATAAATTTTGCACTATATTATGAAACAGTCACTTCTGAAATTTTTAAAGAACTCTTTTGCAGACACACACAAAATGTAAATTTCTTTTTGGTAGGAAAAAAAAAGTGGTTTCAGTCAATTGAGATCAAGATAATGAAGCTTTTTAACATTTGTGGAGATATCAGCTAGCAACTTCAAAGCAGCAGTAGCTGGCAGTGCTCAGACCTAGTGATGGGAAGGCTCAGTAGGGCCAGCTCACATTGCTCCTACTTTCCAAGCATTAAGGGGCTCATCAGTCACCTCACACCCGTTTGACTGAACCAATACAGCCAAAACATGGGATCCTTTTTGCCTGCCAAGGCCCTTATACAGCAGGCTAAATGCAACCACCACCTTCCCATTTCCCTAAATGGAGCTCAAGGCAAATTCTGAATACTCAACAAGTGGAGTGCTGTACTGAGCAAAACAAACAGCTTTGGTTTACATCTGCTTAGCAGTAGTTGATGAGCACATAAAGAAAGCAGAAGCAGTAGCCTCAAGGAATTTAGTGTCTGCTGTTGTAAAGACAAATAAAACAACCCTACAGGACAAGTGGGTCTGCAGGACAGAAGGCAGAGCCTGACCCTGAAGTGCTGGATGTAGAACATCCTGCAGACCAGGAGGCTGTTCCAAGTATGGTTGTATCGAGGCTGGAACTCCAGAATGAAGATTGAGGCTTTGACCCCAAATTGGAAGTCTCATTTAGCTACTCCAGTGCTCTCTGATCTAATGATTGCAGATCCCATCTGTGCAACAGCATCAGGCAGGGTGAATTAAGGACAGTTTTGTGCAGATTTTCAGCAGTTACTATCCACGAACAGAGGACCAAGGAAAATGCTCACAAATTAAAAGCTGACACCAGACACTGTCACGACCATCTCATCTACTCATTGCTGGAAGTCTTTTAGGAGGTCAGGCCTAAGGGTGGAGAGCTGATACTTACTATCCCATATAACTGAAGTATCCTGTATCTGAGGCTGCAAAAGAGGAGAAGAAAGTTGTCTAAAAAGATGCTGGCAATGCTCTAAGTAGTGAAGAAAGAATTTCTAGCGTTCTGCCTTGGCTGCAGAGTTTAATTTTAACTGTGTTAAAAATAGAAGCACACGATAGGAACCTTAACTAAAAAATTACAGCAGAGCATTCAGCTGTGATTTCAGTGCAGCCCCTTTCCACCCTGCTTTGCGGTGTGGCGTCGGGGTTCTGGAATGCTCCCGTCTCTCTTCTGAGCACCCTCTACCTACACTTACACAACCACTGACCTCAGCAGCACCTTCCCGGGGATTTATGGCCTTGTGTGCATGCTCAACCTGGAGAGTGTTTGTTTTTTCACACATAAAGAAAAACAAATTGGGTTTTCAGTCGGCTCTCTGTTCTCAAACTGCGCGAGGGAGAAGAAGGAATAGCACGCTCCTGGTTAGTTTGCCCTCGTTGCCAGCATCTTCTTAAAATGCTATTTACACATACTCATACACACACATTGGATTCTGAATCAGGCAGTGGCCACTTAAGACCAAGTTACAGCAGACAGATGGTCTATATTTATCAACCCAAATACTCAGAAGCTTCCCTGCATTGGGTTGGCTTCAAGTGCAAGTTGTCCCCTGTCCCCTGAGAAGCTGCAAATGTGCAGGTAATACATAGACAGAGAGGATTCTATTGCTGGACAGTGTAATGAATGCAGTAAAATACAAAATCCCAAGTTGTCATGACCTGTAATTTGCTGTGCATTTTTCTGCCCATTGTGATGGCAAATTTAGACTCCATATTCAAGAGTCCCTGGGCCAAGCCACATCAGTAACTAGGGATGACTGCAGTGGAAACACAAAACCACTGGGAACCACTTCTCTCCTGACTGTACTCCAGCCAACATCCCACATTAGCCTAGACAGTCTGAATTTTAACTGCAATAAAGCAAACTGCAGAAATGCTCAGGTGCCACCATGAGGGAACAAAGCTGCAGAAAGAAGGTAGTTTAGTGAGCAATGCAGCTCTGCATGCTCCTCATGGAACTGAGCATTCCCTCTAGGACCACCCTAGTCCCAGATCCTTAAGATCTCCTGTAGGGTGTACAGGCATTTCACAACTGTCTGCAGCATTTGCTGACCAGCTGCAGAAATACGTGGCGAGGGATCCTGACCTTTGGTTTCTCCCCTTTATCTGTGTGGGGGAGTCCAATTCCTTGGACTGTGAATGATTCCCATCTTGCCTGCTGGCTTTGCTCGAGAAAATGACTGGTGATAGCTGTGCCAGATCCCATGTTATCCCACCTCATACACAGGCAGCAAAGTAACCTATGCAACATTCCCTGCCTTGTCATTGCAGCCATTGGAGAAAGGCCTCCATCTGAGCCCAGTACTTGGAGCTGCACAGCTGAACTGCCGTGATCCTCACAAAAGCCAACAGCTTCACTGTAGGGAATGCTCCCTCCATGCACAGCCTTTTGTGTAAACACACAGCAGAAGTTCTCCCAACCTGTGGGTGCATCAGCCACAGCTTTTATTGTCTAACCCACTAAGCAGGCACAACCATCAATAAGTTGTATTTTAGCTGCTCAAGAGGCCACACTTTCAGGCTGGTCTTAAAGGCTGCTAGATTTTTTCCACACTGAAGCTCAGAAACCAATGTTATGACCCCAGAGGTTTACAAAAGACACTGATCAGTGTTTCTAAACACCAAGCTGTGCTTGGACACCAAGAGACACAAGTTGTTGGCTCAAGCTGCAGCAAGAGATACTGAGACCCAGAGCCACTCCCTCTCCTTTGAGGACGAGCTGGCATTTCGTCTGAGCTCTGGCCAAACTGACACAGCAGCACTGAGCTGGACACAGTTTAGTCGTCTCGGATTTGACTCATCCATGTTATTTTTTGGTCTAAATCCAAGCTAGTTATTTTTAAAGTAGACTGCAATAAAACACAGCTGTTGTGGAATTGGCTTCATCAGAGATGTAGGTTTGCAGGTATTTAGTCCACTGTATGTAATTGTATGCGGGCAGCCTGCTGAAGTGCCAAAGCTGAGAAATGCAGCCTTTGCACAAAAGTTCCATCAGGGCTTTTAGCCCAGAGACTTCAGTCTTAATTTAATCCAGCTGCCACACAAGAACCATTATAATCAATGAACAAAAAGAAGATTTGCACAGTCAGCAACAAAACGCCACTTTAAGCACCTACGTATTTGAAAATCCAAGTAATGCTCCTTTTCATAAATAAGAGGCTTCCAGCTGAGCATGTAACAAATGAAGTACATTGATGCTGGGCCACAACATGTTTAGAAAAGCTGGGGCCCACTAAAAAATAAAGTGCATTTAGTCAGAGCAAGGCTTTAACCACCAACAAAGTCACAGAAATAGTGCTGCACTCTGTGGCTGTCTGCGGGCACACAGCTCGCACCACCATCATCTTACCCAAGTACCTATTTATGCAAGTCTGACACCATCTTCACAAGGAGCAATTTTTGACCTCCTTTGTGCATTTCTGTCCCAAAACATCACACAGCACTGCTGTCCACTTGGACAGGTACTGTAGGACATGGTCATATTCATTTTTCAAGTCTGAGCTTTTTCGTTCTGGTCCCTGATAAATCAGAGCAACACAAATGTAAATTCTGCATTTCACACAGAGGGAAGTGCTCCCTGCTAATATGTGGTATTTTACCTTTGGTTTGGTCATTAATGTAAGCAGCCCGAGTGCCATGTATCCTCCACTTCTGCTGATAATGCTCAAAGAGTGCAAGGAGAAACGCACTCTAATTATCTAAATCAGATCTGGACACAGCACTATCATTACTGTACAGTGCCAGAGCTATCTGAGTTAAAAGAAAAGAAAGAGGAAAATCCCAGTATTCTACTCATAAACACAGATGCAATTTAAATGTTACAAATGTAATGGGAGCTGTCATAAGAACTGCAGGCATGACATAGCAATTTCAGTAAATACAGCAGAGTAAATTGCTTATTAAATCAAGCCATCCTCAAACAAGAGCTGTGGCTACAAATTCAAATGATACAATGACATAATTTAACTGCAACAAATCACACTGCTCCTATCCTTTTCTTTCCTGAGATTTTAGAGCATCTTAGGGGAACTAAAAAACCTTCCTGAAGCACGAAACCTTGTGAGAGGCTTAAGCAGAGTGCACAAAAGGGTAGTGAGTGTGTACACGCTGTGCTGGATGGTGAACTTCTCTTGGTAAATAGAACTTAACCTCTTGAACTTAAGCCCTTGGACTCTGCAGGATCCTGCAAATTTGTTTGCAAATGTTTTTCTCTGAAGGACTGAACGGACCACTTGGGCTTTGTGCATGGGCCAAAGAGCGGCAGGAATGGTGCTCAGGCTTCCTGTCCATCCAGTCCTGCTCCCATTCCCAAGCATGGCCCCTTGCTGATGTCCACAGTCCACCTCAATCACCCTTTGTTTTCTCCCATCCTAGGAAATTTACCAATCTTACTAAAAATACCAAATCACACCTGAAAGGCAAGTGTTCTCTACTGTAGAACTGACAACACTGAATTCAGACTTTTTGCAAAGTAACAAACCCCAAAGAAAGAGGAAACAAGTAATTTATGAACTGGATGCTTGGAAGTATGTACCTGGCTGGGCCTGCTGGTGGGAGGGACAGTCCCTGCTTGACACTGGAATTTTCTCATCTCTGCAGAATACAGCTGAAAACAGAAGTTTTAATTTCTCTTCTTCCAAATCAAAGTCAGAAGTTACCAGGACAAAAAAAAATGATGCATTTTTCACACTCAGAACTTCAACAACTTGATCTCATTTGAAATATCATAATATTCTTTAGGGCACATATGGTAAAGATGAAATTTAAGAAAAATGCCTAGAATACAGTAATAAAGGTAGTAAGCACAGCCAGCAACACATGAACTGCACCTGACTATATACATGTCCAAAGATCAGCACAAGCATGAATTAAACTGTTCAGTGCTTTAGTCCAATTCATACAAACCATGTGTATGTTTACTAAGACTAACCCAGAAAGTATGGAAAAATGGACAAAGGTAAAAGAGAATGACTACAAATTTTTGAAGACAAAGTGCTCACTTTATAGGTAGGTTTCAAAAACAAAATAAATTAAAAACAAACCAAAAACACACACACACAAAAGCAGGTTGAAAATGCTGGAAAGATTCCTTGCTATAGCAGAACAGCTTAAAAACACACTCCGAGGCTACATAATTGGAAATGTGGCATTCACAGTTTGAAACATCTAGCAGGAGACTGGAAATTCACTTTGGTATTACTGAGCCACCACCTGCAGTCTTTGGAATAGATCTGCCAAGGCACTTCATTTGGGACTGATGCTGAGCCAATGTACCAAAGAGGGACTGCTCCAGTCACACACGCACCTGAGTGTGGGGAAAACCAGATCATAAAGCACTTCCTTGTTCTTGGAAAGAGCAGCATAAGGCTGTTGTCCTCCAGGGACCTACAGGCAGGACCACAGCTTGGACCACAAGCACAGGGCGTTTTTGGGAAAGGATATATCATTGGTGAGAGACAGGATAACACATTATCTAACTGAATGGAAGAAGCTTATTAGAGAAGCATTTGGCTGAAGAGCTTATGCACACAGATGTGATTCATCTCAAAAGATCAACATTTTCAAGCTAAATCACAGGTTCTGCATTTTGAAGGCAGGAAGAGGCAACTCCCACCAATAGTTTTTTGTGCTGGCTGCCAGACATTATACTGCTATTACATCTGAGACACAGCTGCAAGTCTGATCCCACTCAGAAAACAAGTAATGCAAAGGTACACGTATGATCTGCATTTTTACATTCTAAGCCAGGGTCACTGCACTCATCCACCTCTTCCTTTTGGGGAGCTGACAGACATTTCCCGTTTGTGAGGGGACACTGTGCACAAACACAGCTCTGACCTTTCAGCAAGAAGCCTTCCACACAACTCCAGATTTCAAAGGCTGACTTTATCCTACTGCATGTAAAACATAAGCTCCACTAAAACTTATGAGGAAAATCCTCTCCCTCAAATTTACAGATGCTTTTATAAGCAGTCCACATTTTAAAATCCTCATGTAGTTTAAAAGACCTGCCAGGAAGAAACTGCAGTGATTTTGTTCATTTGTTGAAAACACCTGTTAAAATTAACCATCTCAAAAGAAATCCCTTCTACCCAGCAAATAAGGATTCTTTGTTTAGAATACAAACAAAGGAAGGGAGTGTTCAGGTAGTAATTTACTGCCTTGAGCGCTGGTCTGCAGAGTTCTTTATTTTTTAAAAAGTGAAATAATCTTTCTAATTCCTTTTTAAAAAGTCCTCAAAAAAAAAAGGGATTAGATTGCTTCTGCATTTTAGCAGTTGTTTCTGAGCCACTAAAAGTCAGCTGGTCAAACTTTCCTTTTGCTCACATGCAGTTCTTGCAGAAGAGGTGAGAAGCAGAGCAAGCACTGACCCTACAACCATAATGCTAAAACACTTCCAACACACACATTGAACCCCCTCAGGCCAGGCCTGTGAGTACAGCATAGAAGGCAGCAGAAATGGGGAGTGGAGAAAGGACCCACAGTGCCCTAGGACAAGTTCAAAAAAATTTTTTTTAAAAAAGAAATCAATCAATCTCATTACCCATTTACAACAACAATGCAGGGGTGGAGGGAACTATAAAAGAAAGAGCTCTCTTCAACCTGGATAATTAATACTTAAGGAAAAACCCCACAGCTTTGGCTTCAGCTTCCGAGAAAGCTGGTGAGGTGAAAGAGGGCCATGTGAAGGTCAGTAATGATTTACAGAATGGTGATGCAGTGGCACCTGAAAAACTAAAGTCACAAATGAAAGCAAACCAGAGAGAGTCAGCTAGGAAGCAACAGGACCCCTAGCCATCATGGAAGTAAAGACTGTGCAGCAAACAAATAAAGATGAACCCAGAGAAGTTCTGGAGGTGATTTTGCTGGAGGTAGACTTTGGGATTTTTTTTTTTTTCCTTGGAATAGCCTACAGCAGGCTGACACAATGAATGCAGACACTTTAATCTGTACCTTGTAGATTAAAGGAAGATCTTTTCAGAACTATCTAAAGGATTTAGGAGCTTAAACTGCACTGCACATTCCAGAGGAATTTGACCTGCAATTAATTAGACTGTTCTGGAGTGTCTTTGGTTTTTGTTTTTAAACTGTTTTTTTCCTTGAAATCTCTGAGAAAGTGTGTTTCAAAATCAGGATGTGATTAACTGGAATTCCACCTTATGGAATTACAATGAGCAGGAGAACTAATGTCTGCAAGCATTATTTCTAATTTCTGTTTCTTCACATTTTTTGGAGTCACTGTTAGTTTGTATTGTGGACAAAAGGGTTTATGGCTTTCTTGAACTAAGCCCCTCTTTATGTAGCCAACTACAACACAAAGCACAATTATGCAGCTAAGATAAGACAAAATGCAGTGGTGATGCACCAATTCATCATGTTTGGGTTCTTCTAATGAAGCCCATTACTCACAGAAGAGAATTTTCTCAAGCACTTAGTCACCAGCAGACAGCTTTCCCCATTACTCCTTCCTTTCCTGCAGCTGGTGAATAGCCTGGTCCTCCCCTCACCATCCCAGAAGTGCAATATTAGGAAAAGTCAACACCTAAATTAAAAGTAAATAAACAGTACTTAACTTTCCCTTAACCAAAAGACATTAACAATAAAACAGTACACCTTTCACGAGCAAGCAAACCTTTTTCATTTAATTTTTAAAAAAAGTCAAAAAAAAGACAAAAACAGCCTGCTGTCCATTTAACACTACAGAAAGATACTGAGTATCTTTCTTTAGCTTATTAAAACAAGCATACAAATAAACTAGACACTAATAACAGCTTGCATAGGAACATTTTGTTTTGAACTTTGTGCAAATCTTACTAGATAAGGCATGCTCGCGGGCTTAGGTAGCAATGCAAGAGTTATCAAGGAATGCTGAGGAACCGCAAGGAAAATTCCAGGCAGTCTGCAATCCACATCCACTTACACACTTCACTGGACTTCAAAGCCCAACAGCTGATAGCTGCAGATCTGTCTGCGACATAAGGCAATATGGTATGTGTAGGGCCCAGCACCTGCTTGCAGCTACTCATGGGTTTACTTACTACACATAAGATCACTTGAATTCAGAAAACCTGAGCCAGTAGTTAAAAAGGGGGTTTTGGATGTGGATTGGTAAGAACCCAGCTTCAGGGTTCAGGGTGAAGCAAGGGAAGAGGCAAAGAGGACAATCACATCAAGAAACACAGCCCTTCACATAAAGGGGTTTTGTGCAGATTTTGCATGTCTTTTTATACAGTGAACTTTTCCCATGGACAATGTTTTTTCAAGCAAACTTGTCTCCTAACAAGTTATCCGGAAGAGTATTTCTGGAACAGAAAAAGCTAACGTGTTTGTGTCTCTTAGCCAGCCAACAAGTGTCTATTGCAGAAATTCAACAGGAATTAATGACACTGAAGAAGGGTGGCTCTGCAAAGAGGAAGGGATGAAGAGAAGGAAGCTGCAGGAAGAGCAGTATCAGAAATCTCAAATAAGTTATGTAGCACAGAAGGAAATTATAAGGCCTAACTGGAATAATATTTTGCCTCCTTCTTCCCCCTCCAAATCAAGTATTTTCAGGAAATATTGAAGTACAACCTTCTTTTGAAAGCAGCTTTGCATTAAAAATCTGTTTAAACTCCAAAAGCTTTTTAAAAACACATTTAAAAAACCTACTAATAATAATCTTCAAAATCCCCCAGTATTTTGTAACATAAAATGGAATGTTCCTGGGCTAGAGCTGCCAGCTCCTTCAGGAACTCTGGGAAAAGGGCAGCTGCAAGTACGGCGTTCCTCACGTGCGCAGGGAGGCTGGGATGAGCCAGGCCTTTCCTTCCTTTCTGTCCCAGGAAAGGCTGCAGTACAGCTGGGTAAGCTTCGGGAAGATTCCTTCCTTTGCCTGTGTTGCTGCTGTGATGGACATTACCTAAAGACAAGAGGAAAGGGAGAGGAAAGAAAAAAAGATGCTGTATATTAAGCACACAGAGTATTTGTACAGTGTCCAAACCCAGTTTATAAGGATTGTGTTCAGAGCTGTAATTTGCAGTACCCACATCATGCAGGGATATACTCCACTAATCCAGCATTTTAAAGTTCTAAGTGGCCCGGTTCTGTTGCATTTTTTATTACCTATCTTTCTCCAGGTTATATATCATTCAGTTCCAGATCTGATGAGAGAAATATGTGGGCAGAAGAGGAGTCAAGGGAAAGAGTAATATGGATTTACCTTCTGAAACAGCAGATAATATCTACCCATCTAGAGTCAGCATGGTTGTCTCCATTTCAACAATACTGTGCCCTATCCCTCCCCCAGATCAAACTGTTGTTTTGATTTTACTTCTCTTTCTCTATCCTCTCCCTGTGAATCACCATGTCAATGGGTTTGAGGCCGAGCTATCACATCACCACAAGAGTTTGAAGCAAGCTAGAAACTAAGGGGGAAAAAAAATTAAAAATTAGATTTTTCTGCAGCTATAGGCTCCACTAACTACACTTACTTCCCTGTAAAGCAACTAACCATTAAAAAGAGAGCAAGTGAAAGCCACTGTGTGTTCTGCTATATGATCTCTGCTGCCAGAGTTCAGAGGATCAGAGCTCAAGTATCAGAATGCATGGAATTACAGTGACAGCAGCACTTAAATTTCAATCGATTGCTCCTTGTTTTAACCTGAAGCAGAACTGCCCTTTAATTAGATGATAATTAATTTAGTGAAACTAAAAAGGTGACAAAATTTAATGCTGATGGAAATAAATATTCTACAAAGAAAAATTAACCTGTAGAGCTCACAGCTACAAGACAGAACTCACTGCTACAAGGTATCATTGAGGCCAACAGCAGAGACAGACAAAATCCTGTCTAACTTATGAGTGGGATGATCTCTTGAGATGTATAAGTAAATCATCAAAAAGAAATAAAAGGGTTGTTTTGTTAACTCAGATACTGCAGACAAGCCCAACACTGCATTGCTGCCTTCAGAAGGGGTTTCCCTTACAGTGCACACAGTTTATGTTAAAGTAACAGTCTCAAGCGATGCCAGCCTTGCTCTGAAACCTCTCCAAGTAGCAAACAGGGGGAGCTGTAGATGAAAGCCTCACTCGATGCCGCACAGCAATCCCTCTGTTCATCAGCTCTGCACTTTTGTTCCTTGCCTGTACTTCACCCAAGGCACTGTGGAATTACTCTACTCTTCCAAACACTTGAAAAAAAAATTTCATCTCAATCATTTAACAGACCCGTACTTTTCTTGAGTTTAAAACACCTTTCCAACTCCAGACTTATCAATCATTCATGTTGTTATTCTACAAATTTCTACCTACTAGAGACAGAGTACAGGAATTTCTATGCTGTGGGAAAATCTGACTGTGGGAGGAAAAACAACTTAAATTATAGATTACAATGAAAAGATAAAGTTTTAAGCTTCCCCTGAAGACCTTTTTTTTCAGATTTTCTAATGTCAAAACGTTTTATAATTAATATTTTAAGTTTTTTAAATAGTTTAGGCAATATAACCAGAATGCTAGTATACTGTCAAAGCTTTGCTTTCCTTTGTACTCTTCCTTTTAAAAAGAATCAAAACTGATACATTTCTAAAAACACTTTTGGTTTAAATTCAACTGCTTGTTTGGGAAAAAACCCCAAAATACCAGAAAAGCACAGAAAGCTGATCTAGGAACTAGAGATTTGTTTTTTTTTTTCTTTGATCAGGATTGTTGACTTCTCTCTAGGGTCAGGATGCAATCTGAGTCATACAATTGAAAACTGAGCAAATGAGTACTCTGAAGATTGTTACCAACACACTGAAAGAGAGGCAGCTTGCACATGGAACTACATCGTGACAGCTCTAGATCTGTAACCAGAGCCCAAGCTGCTGTGGAAGAAACCAAACACTACTGCAAGCAAAAAGAACAAACTGTACCATTTCTGTTCAAACACCTTCAGAGACCAGTCCTGTAAAGAGACAGAAAATTCTCTATAATGTTTTGGTTTCACATTTGTCTTCCCCACTAACTCTGGCTTCAGGTTTTCATATGTGAATTCTGTAGGAGTCTGGCTATGCTCAGACCTGCAGAGAACACTAGGGTTTATTCACCACTTCTTTTCAGGGGAAAAATCCCTCAGAGAGCAACCAATATGTCTGACAGTCAGAAGTGGTGTTCAAGCTAACGCAAAGAAGTCCATGGGGAGTTCCTAATTTGTTGTTTGGTTTTGGTTTGGGTTTTTTTTCATTTACCATTATTGCAGCAGCTCCTACCTTGCACTTCTTAATCAATATAATGAACTACTGGTTGATGGGCTACTCTCCAGCTCTCCCCCAGGATTACAGTTTGGTGACTTGCATCACTAGTCCTGTAGGGAACCAAGTCTGCAGTTACCCAGACATTTACTTACTCTCTACTTATTTGTCAAGAGAAGCCTTCTTTGGAGGAGTTGCCACTATACAGAAGAAAGTGTACTAATAGGGTGACTAAGCAGCCTTGTTTCAAATTCCTAAATAATGACCAGCATGAGTCAACCTGGCAAATTCTGAAGCCCACAGAAGAAAACTGACATAAAACAATATAAATAAATGTCATTGGGAATGCATTATGTAAAAGTTCTTATTGGCAGCACCTGAGAAAAAAAAGGACTCTGAATATTGCCTCCTAATCTCATCTCCGACATGCTAGCTACAATGCCATCTAGTTGTAAGGCTTTCTATTCCATGGCACCAAAATGCAGAGCCTAAAATGCTACTGACATGTGCAGTACACAGCTTTTTTACAGCAGGCACCTTCCCCAGACCAATTCTTCGGGAAGCAGACTTAGCAGAATCATAATTTTACAAACTAGATGTACTGCAAACCTTAGAAACACATACAATGCTAGTACAAACTAGGTAGATTATTCTTCAGAGCCTTGAAAAATGAAAACACAATTAAAATGGCACATAAAGGGTCCTGATTTTCACTCCTCTGGAAATCCAAGAAAAGCATCAACATCTTCACGGAAGTATGGGCAGAGTGGGTGATTATTAATGACTCCCAAAGATGAGTAAGCATACACCTGTAAATGCAGCCTCTCCTGAACCCTCTTGCAGAGTCAGCTCTTCATGACTCACCAAATTTGACACATCCCCATTGTGTGGCACGTTGGCTTTTAAGAGAAGCCTGCACCCAACATTGCCCACTCAGCAGCAAGCTGAAAACAAGCACATCCTCAGGGCAGGGCTTCAGCTCTACCCATCGCCTGCCTGTGTCTGGAAGGTTCTTATTTGGCAGCTAAGACTTCATTTTGTTTATTTTTACTAGCTTGCCCCTCAGTGGTAAAAATAAGTACAGGTAACTGTAAAGACAAGTGCAGTGTGCACTGTGCTTGAGCGGCAGCAGATGTTACAGTCCCCTGCAAAGCTGGCTTGCTGGGATGATACCTGTCTAACTCCTGACTGCTCTTAGACACACACCTTTTGTTTCTTTCTGTTTTGCTTTGTTTGTCATACAAGAAAGATACTAGCCAGAAAACTTCTAGTGTCTTATCTCCTTCAGTGGTAACCCAAACCATGATACCAAGCCTTACTCAATTGTTGCAGAAACCAATTCATCCTTCTGTCCTCTCTAACATTTATCAAAAAAAGAACCAATGACTAGCTGAAGGTCAGTCTAAAAATAAAATGAAATCATGCACATATGCCACCTCACCTCATGCTTTGAAAGCAAGTTTGTTTATTGACAGCAAGCCAAGAACTGATTTTGTTACTTCTTTAAACAGACATTTTATATACCAAATAAAAACTTCTAAACAGCAAAGAATATCCAAATAGACCCATACACTGTAGTCCACTGAGCATCATCACTTTAAAGTCAGAAGGATACAGCTGGCTAATGACATTCACAACACACCACTGCTTTTAATCACCTGCAGAAAAGGACAGGGGTAACTGGTAAGTCACTCCACCAGCCCTCCTCTGAGCATGGTTATCATTTACCTTTGGTGAGCAATTCTTCTGCAGCATCAGACATGTCCACACGAAAAAGCAAGTACTGTTGGGCCTCCAGGAGGAGACCTGGGAAGTCTTTTTCAATGGAAGCAAAATGTTCAATCTTATTTTTGACAGATGCCAGCACCTGCCAAAACAACAGTAACAATTACTTCTTCCTCCTTTGCTCCCAGTGCAGCCACAGACTGAATATTCAGGCTTTCCCTACCTGCATTAAATTAGAGTTCTGACAAAAGCTATGGTCATACAGAGTTTCCGGTTCTTTGCACAAATGTAATTAAAACATGGAAATGACATAAGAAGCTCTCAGACAGGTAGGAAAGCTTCATGTGAAATGGAAAGGAGCTAATGTAAGGTTTAAGGAGACACTAAAGACACTGCTCCAGTAGGCATGGCTAACACCTGTGGTAAATACCTGATAGAGTGAGCGCACGCTAGGCTGAAACACCATGTTGGTGTTGAGCAGAAAGGAGCGAAGAAGCGGCTGTGGATAACTTGCCAGCTGAGTAATAATCCCAATAAGCAGCAAATTTACATGCAAGGAATTCTCCAGCATGTTCTCCAGCTTTGACAACACTACGCTGATGAATGGTCCTGCAAGAAAATAAGAAGGAATCAATGCTTTTGTTTTCACAGAAGCAAAACCCTAAGATCCAGGAAAAAGGCATTTAAAGGGAATTTTAATCATCATAACCAAACAAATTAGCCCTCCCTCACACTAATTAAAGACAGCAGGGAGAAAGCCCAAACTATAGCTGAACAGAGAAAACAGACTTAACAGAGGTGTTGAAAGCTTTTGTGGTTAGCAGCACGTTTGCTACCTAGGCAATCAGTTTACATTAATGGCATATTTAACATGCGTGACTATTACACTTGCATGTGCCAATAAGGATTTAGCCTAGGACTTTACAGTCTACCACTCTATTCCCCTTGAATAAATTGGAAGGGTACTACTAGTTTTAATGCAAATAGAATCTGCTCTTTTTACTCTTCCTGTGCCTTATTTCCATGTAAGGACTGGGCAAAGTGAATTATCGCTAGCTTTCTTGCTCTATCAAAAAACTGGTGTTCTAAAGGAAATATGAAAATGCTATTCTAAACATAAAAATCAGGCTGTGATATTTCCCATCTCAAGAAAAGGCATCTTCAATACACTAAACAGTCACACAAAGCAGGGAATACATTAAAATAGATTTATAAGCATAATTGCTGGTAGACATAGGCGTTATCATATAAATGTCACCAATAAATAATAGGTTTAGTTTGTGTATTCATGCTGAAGGACAGCCACTGAAATACAGAAGCATTTACCATGAAGTACATAAACCCTTAGTGCTCAAGCTTAGGAAATCTTCGCAAGGCTGAGAATGACTTCATGCAAATACTACCCTGTTAGACCACACAGCTGGGGAGATGCTTGAGGCAGCCAGTACAAGGGACCTACTCACAAGTAAAGTCTTAGAAATATCCCTTGTCCCACCCACAGTCCCACCACACTATTCCAGTTGCATAAGACCTAGGAAAACCATGCAGGAGAATCCCTGGATGATTAGCACTGCTATCTTTGAATATCTCACCCTCAAACCTGGCAAAAGATGCATGCCATGGGCATTTCTAGGGCCAAGCAGGTGGCCATAATCCAACACCATTCCAGCTCCCCTCAGCTTGCACATGGCTGCCATCCGAGCTGGCAGGGCACAGTGCAGCCCAGTTCAATGTGCCTGCTGGAAACTGCGGCAGAGGCTGAGGCACTTCTTGCCCAGTGCAACAGGAAGGATCAAATGAGGAATGCCCCTGTTGCCATTCCACTTAACAGAGCTCCATTAAAGGCTGGAATCTGTCATGCTTTACAGCAACTGTGAGCACAAAGCAAGCACTCCTTCCAGACTCATCTCTCAGGGCTGATGCTGGCACAGCTCTGCTCACAGGAGGAAAGGTGGGAGGGCCAGTGTTGACAAGGCTTTATGTGGCTGCTGCCTTTCAACCACCACGACAGCCATCAGAGCCCGGGTACCCAGTGGAGTAGCCCCAAACTCTTCTGCTGAAATACAGTTTCTTCTGTCTCAACATAAACTATCCTGTCCATGCTGTCATTTTCACAGGCTCCTGAGGGGAGCTCTACTGTATCAAAAGGGATGGCAGAAGGAGCTGAGATGTGTCACTGTTTCTCTTCTCTAGGTACCACTTCAAAGCTGAGTAGATAAAGCTGAAACTAGGTACATGTAACAACTGCTGCTTGCCACTGCAAGGGAGGTTACCAAATACATAAAAATTTTTTTAAAAAGTGATAGCATGACTTTTACTCCCAAGAATTTACTGAAATTAGAATCAGAGGATGTAAGCAGAGTTTAGAAGCCTTGTAAGAAACAGGGTAACTAGATGAGAAGTCAAAAAATTACTCCTTTCATGGCCATGAAGTCAAGCACTGATACATGGAGAGGGAAGGAGCAAAATATAAATTCCTGTTCCTGAACACCACAAGTGAAAATAGGGATGAGAGTGTTCAATGCTTTTACAGTGGATATAAGACACTGAGAGGGCATTTTCTTCACAGCTCCATAGGCCTGAAGGGAGCATCTTTGCATTGCTGACACTTACTGGCTGTGGCAAACTTCTGTCAGAGAGAGACTCCATCCCTTAATGCCATCCTAAAACAGTAAAAGCAACCTAAAAACTTTATCAAACACATCTACAAACATAATACAGCATCCCAAATTAGATACAGAATCACAGAATGGTTTGGGTTGGAAGGGACCTCAAAGACCATCTGGTTCCAAGCTCCCTGCCCTGGGCAGGAACACCTTCCATTAGACCAGGTTGCCATCTTTGAAAGGCCCTGCAACTTTAACATTTCCAAGGTGTTGTTGCAAGTACCTCCTTACATGCAACCACTAAGATCTCCATTAAAGCAAGGTAAGGAGTCTAAGAGTAAAACACACTGTAGATGGGTAGCAAACATCTAGGCTTATTGTGTTTAGCTTTTTATCTTCCTTTTCCTCAGTTTTGAGGTTTTCGTGGGTTTGGGCAAGGGGTGGGTTTTTGAAAATGGACAAATGGAGACAGGGACTAGATGAAGAATGAGAGACAGAGAGAATATTTTTGAGCTACATTTGACAGCAGATAATGGAAAACAGAGATTTGGATACAATTAGCTTCCGGTAGAAGGAAATTGCCACCACAGCAAAAATAGCAAATTACTTGAAAAACAGACTGGATTTTTCAATTAAGAAACAGTGCCAAGCATTCTGGCCACAGCTGACCAGAAAGGGTTGCTTTTCAATGAACACACATTTTCCCCCTCCAAATGAATGAGAAGCCATCTTACAGAGGTTTTGTGTTGGGTGAGGAAACCTAGTACATGGTTATTTTTTAATATTTGCATTACTCCGGTATCTAGGAGACCTAATTAAAGACCAGGAGCCTGCAGTGCAACAAGCTGCACAAATACAGATCAAAAGCCCACTCTGACCTCCAGTAGTAATGTCATTCCTGAATAGCTTGGACAGTCAGCAGAGAGCAATCTTAAATTGCTGCCTGGCACTAGACAGAAAAGCATGCCAACAGCGAGGGCAGACCTGACACTGAAGAACAGGATGTCAGGGCAGAGCAGGGAGACAGGCACGTACAGACATGGCACCAGTGCTGACACCTTCTGCTACAATGTGGAATAGCAGAGAGAGGAAAAATGGCACCGTGATTGTGTCCATCCCATCAGAGCTGAAAGTTGCCAGAAAAACATATTATTTACCCAGGCTCTGTATATTAAAACATCTACTCTGAACACCTTTCAAGTGAAAAAGCTTTCTCTGGCATGACGGAGCTCTCACATACAAACAACATAACCCCTGTTCAATGTTTTAAACAATTGCCAAGAAAAAAAATCCCTGAAACACTACCATTTGCTTTCACCACACTGATGACTGCGCTGTACTTTCACATTGGATCTCTCACTCTCCTTGGAGTGGTTTCAGCTATTTAGGCTATACCCTGTTTAGTGCCAGGACTCTTCCTTGCTCTATGCCTCTATGGTGTGCCACACAGTGTGATCTCATTTGGCCACATTTAATCACCATGCCTTCTTATATTTGTTATGTATGTAATTAACAGGACATTCTACCTGTAAATGGAGCACTCTGGCTCCTTGGAGAGTGCTTGGGAGAGACATCCTCCTTTGGTCCAAAGGGAGATGATATGCTCTCTGCAGAAGGGGTATCTGCTGAGAAATTCTCAAAGTCCTCCTCTTCTTCTGCTGGAGAGACAGGATCAGGAGCATCCAACTTCTGCTCCTCCAAGCTTGCACTGTTTGGATCCAGTTCCTTAATAATTCTGTCATACTGTGCAATGAAATCCTCACCATCTGTGCTCAGCAGTTTTACACTTAAGTTACAATCTGCCTCCTGAGAAGAAATCTTTAACTCTAAGTCTGGCTGTGGATCAATCTCAGTCATTTTCTGGTTTATTTGTTCTCTCATTACACCTTTAGTTGAGCTTGAATTTCTCTTACTGTGCTCATCCAAGTCCATTTCCAGCTGGGTCTTTGCAAGAGACCCATTGACTACGGTCTGGCTCTGCACCTTGTGTATCCTGGCTGCATTTAAAGCTTTCTCCTTGGAGCTGTCATCATCTTGAGTATCCTTCTGGGCACATAACCTATAAACCATAACATCATCCTGAAAGTCTGACTCCTCTATGTAAGAGCCTTTGATGAGCATAATGGCATTTTTTTTCATTTCTTGGATGTGTTTTGGCGGCTCTGCAGGTAGCTGCATTTCTGTGCTTCCCAGATCATCATACGGTTGTGGTGAGCTCACATTAGAACCAGGAGAAATCCCTGTGTCATAGCTATCATCCCATTCTAGCTCCAGCTGCATCTTCTCACTGAATGGAGTTGCTCGAGCAGAGCTACATATGCTAGGTGTCCTTTGCTGGAGCCGAAACATGGGGTGTTCCACATCTGTACTGTTCTCCTCTGCAAGCGTCTGGATAAAGGTGTCTGGATCAGGATTTACTCCATCATACAAGGCAGACCAAACCTTACAATCTTTCATGCACTGGATGATGGCTTCTTGAGCTTCCCCCAGGTACTGCAAGTAGCTGATGTCCACAGCCCTTCCATATTCCACAATGCACGCAGATTCAGAAGAGTGTCCACCAGGATCTGGAAGTAAAGAACACGATTCATATCAAGAGTAGTACATCAAATTTTCTCCAGCAAGTCATCCACTAAGACATTGCAGTGAGAGTCTTTAACCTTAACCATCCAATAAGGCAGGAAGACCAAAGCACAACAACTGAGATTTGCTCATAAACACACGCCTTTTTCCTATCGCAAAGGCAGAGCTGTAACTCAAGATTTCCAGGAGAGCAGCCTGCATTCAAACCTTAATGAAGCAACCACCCTGAAGCAGCCAGAGTTGCTGCCATGTATCAGTACACTACTGTTATGAATGCATATTCAAGCTACATGGCTGTTAAAATACAGTTTCGACAGACCTGGACATATGGAAGGAATTAAACAAACCTTCTACTGCAGGCTTGCCCACTTTATTGTTGCCCACCACATTTCCTTCCCCTTCTGTTCTTTCCCAATTCCTCCCATAAGGTGCTACCAGATCAAACTCAATTTATGGTTTGGTCTTCCCCTGCACACCAATTACCTTTAGTTTGTGCTGGTTTTGTCCAGAGAATATAGTCTTTTCCTTGGCTTTCAAGTGTCAAAGTGATTCCAGTGGAGCAGCAGACAGGCGTCAGGGCCAGCAGTTTTGCAGCAGATACAGAGTAACAGTCTCTCTCTTTCACAGCCCGCCGCTGGCTCAGCATCATGTGGTTGCAGGGGATCAGATACCTGAAACAGCAGTGCCCAGCATCACTTATCATCCTTTCATGTTAGAAAAAGCAACAACACACAGAATTCCCTTCCCACCCTTCTGCTTTCTCAAATGAAAAGAAACAACAATAACAATATTTACAGTGATCCATTTTCTAAACCTCTCAAGAGCATGAAACCATGACTCTTTATATTGTGATGCTTGGTTTGATGAAGAGCTGTCAAGATGAGCAGAGATAGGAGACATGCATCAGGACAGGGAATCCTTTGCAGGTCAGAGCAAACCTGTTGTAACAAAGTATGGAGGGAGTGTGGGACAGACAGATGTCAAAGGCCAGCAGAATGTTTTGGTCTGGCTATGAATGCATTCTGTCTCAGAATCCTCAATTTATTTGTTTTCCTGGGAAATCCAGAGAGAGGCAGTTTGCCAGGCAAGCAGCCAGAAAAAAAAAGGAAGGAAGGGTCATCCAAGCATTTTACTGCAGTAGATCAAGACTGAGCTCTTAGGCAGAGGAGGGAAGAAGCTAGAGGAAGCTAAGGAACAGAGAAAGCACAGTCTCATGCTGAACTTCTTTAGAGCACTTTTGTTTTACTTTTTAAAAGCACTTTTTTAAGAGCCTCAGTGTTAACTGCACCAATGAACTGCCATTTAAAATGCAAATAAATTCTAAAGGAATCCCTAAATAAACAGAAAGATCAACCACAGCACTCTAATGCTGATGTGATGTACTTGTGTTCACAGAGGTCCTAGCAGTATTTCCAGGCACCACTGCCAGATCTATAGGGAATTTCACCTTAATGTGAAATTATGTCCTGCCTATGTGTGGAGGGACAGGCAGTATCTGGAATATTCATGTGATCTGCAATGCTAAAAGCCCGAGTCAGTCACACCAACATTTCCAAATAAATAACCAGTTCTCATCTAATAAACATACCCAAATTTTAAGTATTTTGAAGCAACGTATAGAATAACAAATTAAAAACAAAAATTATCACTGCATTTAGTACATCACTTAATCTACCTACAATAGTGCAGGAACCTGAAGTATTCTCATTGAGCAAGGAATAAAAGAGGTGGAAAACAACAAGAAGGGGGGAAGCTGCAAACAGTACATAGGTCTATATCACAGTGCATAATACACTAGAGGAAACTTGCAGGAGAGACAAATTATGCATTCAGAAGCAAGGAATAAAGACTTTGGAGGTGATAAATATATTCTTAGCTTCTCTCACTTTTATCGAAATAAATCACAAGAAAAATCTCTTCCTCTGGAGATCTCAGGATGTAAATCAAACTTCATCAGGTCTGGTAGACTTTTGTCAGGACCATAAATATCCTTATTTCTGTAGTTACTTGTATTTCTGCTCTCTTGGAGCACCCACCCAGCTCTGCATCCACAGACAGACCATACGTCCCAGAGTTAGGATGAAGAATAGGAAAAAGAGTTTGGGCTTTACCTTAAAACTAGCTGTAACATCACATCTTCGCAATGCAAGCCAATGAGCGTTCTGAACAACGCCAAGGAGACCACACAGAGCTGGGAAATTATAAACATTATAAGCTTTTGATCTGGAAATTGTATCTTTCCAATCTTCCCTGCATACTACATTACAAAATGGCTCTGGCAGAACATCATGATTTATAAGACACTCTTAGAATAATATTTCATTTAGTCAGCACTCCATGAGAATTTTTTTCAAGTTTTCTAGAGCTATACTTGTAATATGTTACATTTTAACATTTAAAATACAGTCCTAAAAAGAATTTTCCTTCAAATAAGCTATTAAAAAAGCAGTCTTAAATATTATTAAACTTTATTAATTTAAGTTGACTTAGCATGAACTGAACCCTGTAACTTCCAATAGAGTGTTTTAGTTTTTACCTCTGACACAGAATTTGAACAAACTGAAAGTCTTTTCTGAAAGAAAAGTTATAAATCACTTCAGGTTTCTGTTGCTTTAGGTATAAGGAATTATTCATGTTATGCACATTAAGAAGTGGAATGGTTGAAGAGCTTCACAACAAGCCTTTGGAAGAAGTGAGATTCTTGCATGAAAAGGTGTGTTTTAACTGGGGGAAAGACATAGGAGAAAAACAGGAAATCTCCTTTCCTCTGTGACATTTACAAGGAGTCAAGTATAACTTTTCTTCATGACATGAAACTTCAAAAACATGTCCTGCTGCCTCAAATTATCCTGTATTTATGAAATTTCAGTTTACAAGGAAATAGTAATCATTAGTCTTTGCAACCATTTGGAAATCTGGAATCTTCTGAATAACTAAATCCAAGTCTATTTTTCTACTGTGTAAAAAGATAAGATTTAAAACACACTCAAGAAACAAAGAGGATAGTATTTCTACAAGTCCTTTCAGGCACCTGTCTCTAAATAAATTTAACTCTGTGAATTATTAATCACTATTTTCATCAATAGTAATGTACACAGCTTTTGTGCTATGTTTGTACTTGGCTGAGCTATACTGCAGAAAACTCCTTTAGCATAACAGAACCACTTTGGCTGAGATCCTGAGTTTCTCAGGGCTGCAGAATTCCCATCTCATTTGCCTGAGGAACAGTAATTAATGATTAGCAGAGACAACAGTATTTGCATTTTTGTTGACAGAACAGTTTCAGTTTTCAGAGTTAATCCATCTTAGAGATGCACTAACAGCAGCATATATCGATATTTGCATGCACTTACATTTCAAAACAATTTTCAGATGAAGCTACTGTCCCTAATACCCAAATTCAATGTGCATGCTCGTGTTCTGGCTTCTCTAAAACATCACCGCACATTCTAAACATTCACTTGCACTAAAACAGTATTCTCCATTTCATCCACGAAGCTCTGCATCACCCAAGAGTCAGCCAAGGCTGCCACTCAAGCAAGGCTCACTCAGGTAGTCCAGTGCAACAGGCAGTCATTTTCTCTTCCAGAAGATCCAACAGTCGGCAAAGGTAACTACTACTCTCTCTGGCAGGCAGCTGTCCAGCCACTGTGCTGCACTGTGCCTAGGCTGAGAAGGGGCTCAGTACAAACCTGAGATAAACCCTACTGCACAAGGGAATGAAGGCAAAGAGAAGGAAGCAGCAGCCTCATCACTTGAGCAATACAGCGTGTTCTTTTAATCAGATAAAGCAGGCAACATCATAGTTAAGTAAGCAAGCTACAGAAATACAGACTATAGATTCCTGAGAAATACATCAGCGAGATCACAGTTAACAACTGGGATCCATTTGGAGACTTCCTTAGAGGGCTCCCATTGTTCCCCCAAATGGACTATTTGAAAATGCTCGTTGCTTGGCAAAACCCAAAAGATCAAAAATGCTCCTCACCACAAGTATATTTATAAGTCCCAGGGAGAGTTATTTATGATAGCACTAATCCAGCACCGTTCAGAATAAAAATGCTCCCAAATTTACCTTTAATCTTCCAACAGGATTCAGACTTCCAGAAGCTCTCATTACCTCTATCCCATTTCCTACATATGTGAAACCACCTCACAGGTTTATTAGCTTTGTACAGCAGTTGCTAAATGTCAAAACACACACACACAAAAATTGAGAGGGTGGAGAAATCACACCATTGGGTGGAGGGGAGAAAAGTCCTAGCTAAACAAGTACCCAACTGTAATATATGAAATGTCCCGCTTAAACGTTGAACCTACTGAGAACCTGAACTTCCTTTCTGCTTGTCTTACCCGGAATGGTGTGTTGATTCTGCTGGTAAGTGTATCCAGGATATGAACATTCTCGTGTCGGTGCAGCAAAATAAAGCGGAGGAAAATCTTGAGGAGGGCTGGCTCCGAAACGCTGCGCAGGAAGAGATCCAGGTATGCAGTTGTAGTCATCACTTCCTCCACAGTCACCTGTAAGAAAAAGTAATGTAAATACAGCAAGCACAAACATACTGCACACACAAACTCTCCACCCATCCATCCTCTGCAACGGCACGTCTGGCAAAGCTCTCCATCCGTAACTCTGCCACAAAAACACTGAGTCTTTGCTCTTAAACTTGCCTCACAAGCATTTTGAACACACTTCCTACCTGTCTTGCATCCTCAGGAAAAAACACCCTCCCTCAAACTGACACCCCAGATCTCACACATAGTGAAAATGAAAG
Organism: Promerops cafer; assembly: GCA_013398275.1. Lineage (NCBI taxonomy): Eukaryota > Metazoa > Chordata > Aves > Passeriformes > Nectariniidae > Promerops > Promerops cafer. The sequence goes on along the minus strand of VZSE01007792.1, from coordinate 275,739 downwards.
GACCAAATCATGCTAAAAGATCCCCAACATCTTTCTGCCCATGTCATCTCCTTTGCATCACACTTCTGTTGTCCCTCACAACCATTTTCAGATGTTGTGAATGCCTGCATCTACCACTTAATTAAAAATAAATGTCAGAGCAGAATCAAAGCACAGTACAAAGTCATGGTCGTGAAACTTTAAAGAGAAAATTCCCATAGACATCCAAAATTTTGTCATGATTTTCCTTCTTTTTATTTTGCCACAGCACAGTTTCTCATTTTACTCAGTTTTTAAAAGGAGTATATATACAAATATATTCACACACAAAGCCCAACCCAAAATCTTCACTACTGACTACTAGTAGATCAAAATAGAATTCATGATGCATGTGACATTTGCATACCATAACCCACGCTGCTCTGCTTATTACAATCCCTTGGAGATTATCTATTCACAGAACACACTGGCAAAGCACAGAATATTCCAAAGCCCACCTCTGCACCGTGTACTGCTCTTGCAAAGTCAGCATTTTCTATATAGTTACCCAGGAATCTAATAAGCTTAAGTGCACAAAGATAAACCCTTAAATACAAGAATCTGTCTATCTGTCTATATGAAAGGAAGTATTCAACATCTTTTGTTTACCAAACTTAGCTGGGTAAATGAAAAGACTGATTTTATTTTTTAAAAAAATCAAAGCTGTCACTTAAGACCTAAGAGGATTTAGAAAATACTCAGAAGGGCAACATTTACATAACATGCTGTAAATATTAAAATCCCTGTTCCATTATGCTGCATGTTAGCCATGTGCACAGTAATGTCATGATGCAAACATTCTCTTTAAAGCATTTAAGATCACAAGCTGCTTCTGGGTGGTTACACAGAACATAGGAATGGGGCACACAGCCTACAGACCTTATGGAGAGAGAAGCTCTACAGCTAAGGTCATTGAATCACTCTCAGTCTGAGGCTTTATTCTAATACTCAGCTACACCATCATTAATACAGTGGGATACTGGCTCATTTTGTCATTAGAAACAAAGAACCAGTGAAGTAGCAATCAGGAAATAGATCCAATCAGAAACTTTTTTTCTTGGAATAGGTTTGGGCACTTGTGTAAGAAGGAATAGCTTTCTGGGGAAAGTTAGTGTCTGTTGTCCTAAGAACTTGCCTTTTTTTTTTTTTTGCTTTTTTTAATAGCAGTGAGTGGTAAAAAGCAAAGCCCAAGAAATCCATCATGTGACATCATTATGACACCATACAGTTCATGGACAAGTTTAAACTCTCTGCCAAGGAAAGGCCAGACAGAAGTAATGCATCCTTATGTCTCCACGTCACTTCTTCATCCTTTATAGGGAAAAGGAAGCACATTCTTGGCTGCCAGTTTCACCAGTGTTTGCTGACAGAACGTACATGTATCAAATACTGCAGCTGCACATGAAAGCAAGAAAAGCCAGCAGATTCACAAGGGGAGTGACCTTTTTCTAAAACCCACACTCTTTGGACAACTCATCCTACAATTTCTATCAGTGAGAGAAACCCACATGATTTTCAAAGTGCGTATCATGAATGAAACAAAGAGCAGCAGCAGAAGAAAGCCAGCTGGAGAGCAGCTTAGAAAAGAAATGTTACATTCCAAGAGCATGTTCAGTGCTCCTAACAGCTTGGGTGATAGACAAAAAACGAAATCATGTTTAATAGCCAACACTTCACTGATACTACTAACCAGAGACAGAAGAACCAAACAATGATTAATGAAGGCCTCATCGTTTACAAAGGAGTTACTCGTAACCTTGTTAAATCCTAATTTTTTGAAATGAGAGGGTTTTGTGAAGGGTACCACATTACGCTTAATTTTTATTTCCTCTTGGGAAAAAAGTTGGTGAATCTGATTAACTGTCTTCCAAGAAAGAGACAAGATGACTAACTTTTGTCAAGATTTAAATGGATTTGTCAGAATATTTTTCAATTTTCAGTGAAAACACACTGCCTTATCCACAACACTCCTTTAAATTTCCTCAATAAATGAAGCTAGGGTCTATTTTGCAGGGTTACTGTGCAACACTCAAAGCAGGCATGTTAAAGTTGCACAAGCAATTTTTATGCTATCATGTTCTAGAAGTTCTAGTGTTCTCTCAGTGTGCTTTTGTGTGCAATTTGTCCCTACAAACCAGCAAGGAGACCAACCTTCTGCTTCCTTGCGAGGGCAAATCAAACAAAAATACTGCTGTTGGGCACTTAAATGCAAGCCAGGTATGCAGCTTAGGAAATAGATCGATTAACCTGGCAAGCTGATGTCTGTGCTTTTACAATTACTGTATCTTATTTTGCCACCTTGCATTCTGTGTTTGCTTCTCCCTTTTAGCATATTTGATGGTGAGTGTAACTTCTGAAGATTCAAGGCACCTAGAGAAGTATTCAAGAAAGCCAATTTTAACTCCACAAGGCTAATTTTCCTTTCACTCTATGGAATACATTAGTCTGCTCTGATTGAGCCCCTGGAGAACTGACTCTTTTAGCAATTAACTAGAGAAGGACACTGGAGAAATCAGAGGAGGCTAAACCCAGCCCTGGCAAAAATCCTTTTAACTCTGCACACCTTCTCTACAGACTGCATCATACATAAAACATGGAGTGTTGAAAGTGAGACTGGTTCAATTTGTGCAGTTATTATTGAAGATCTCTGTTTTCTACAATACCAAAGCCACGCTATTAAGCTTCATTCAGTCTACCTGCTGTCTGTCTCTTCTTAAACAAATGTCTCGTGAGACAGATTTGGGGGAACAGGGAAATCATTTCTAATAAATTCAAATCAGTTCTCAGATAAACAACACAAGAACAAACCTTCCCAGGGAACTAACAGGTGCTACCCATGTCAAGTATGTCCACCATAGTCAAATCCTGAGGCAGTTCTACAAAAACTGTTATTGTAAACATTGATTACAGTATCATTTCTCCAAGTAAGCCTTTAGCTACTAGCCCTCAGAACTGAACATCTTTGAAAAGACGATAAATAGCAAGCCAAAACAAAAATCTGATATTTAATTTGAACATTCTTCACCTTTGATAATTCAAATGTCAAGAAAAATACCATAACAAAGGGAGACTAATAAAATCAAGACATGGTAGTTTTCTAGAAAAACCCTTTGTTAAGTAATTAAATTTCAAGGTTTTTTTGGATAAAATTTTTGATTAAATTTTGATTAAATTTCAAGCTATGTTCTGATAATACCTTTTTGATAGATGTATTTCAACAATAATAAAACCCAACACTTCCTCAACAGCAAAAACAGAAACCCAGCAGGTATCATCCCTTGCATTAGACCCTTTCTGCTAACGGCAGAGACCAGGGATATCTCTGCTCTTACAATAAAACAATAGGATTAAAAATCAAAGAACAACAACAAAAAAAATCATGTCCGTTGCATTAATCAGACCACTACGCTACCATTTTTATTTTGATTATCCACAAATGTAACAATTAAAAGTTGCTGCATTTTTTTTCAATATACATATAAAGTGTCTGTCTAAAAATACCATTTAAAAAGCCTCAGCCACATGTTTTTCTATACAAAATCAGCTGTCACAGATCTTTTTTTGAGATGTAAACTGCAACAAAAAGGACTAGCTGAGAGTCTTCATGGCCAGACAGATACCTGACTGGATTCAGACTTCCAGAAGCTCTTGAAAAGACAAGGACACTTTTAGCCATGTAATACCCTTCTATAATTATGTAATAATTTTCAGCAAATCTTTTCTCGCCTCCTCTGATGACTGATTAGATGGTGAGGCAGAACACAGTAAAGAGATCCAGCTTTTACAAGTTACTTTGCCAAGTAATAGCAAAGAGCTAGAAATTACTGTCATTTCAAGTTCAGTTTAATATATTACACTCACTGTGTTAGACCAATCACATGGATTCTTTACTACTGGACATCTTCCCTTGGGAATCACACAATATATTTTCTAATTTACAGTTTCATGTCCACTTACAGGAATATGCCTACATGATTCCTCCTTTCCATCACATATCCCTTCTTTCAAGGACTTCATATTGCCCAGGAGAAGACCACAAGTGTTCTTATTTGAACTTATCCTCTAGATCCATCCACAAGCAGTTTTAACCTGAATAAGTTCACCTCACTGATAAAAAAAATCCAGCCATTTCCAGTCTCTTCTATTAATTTTCAACTTCTTGCCCCCTGCTTATACAGGCAGAAGGGTTCATGCTGCACAATGAATTGGATCAGGAAATTGATTCAGATTAAAACTATCCAGAATTAAAGGTGAGTTTTAATCTCAATCAGTTTCAAGTATGAACAGCTGTCCTGGCAAAAGAGAGGGACAAGCAGGATCAGGGACAGAGGATATTTGTCCACTGGGGGAACCAGAAAATCCAAACTGCTTCAGCTTCCTTCAGCTTACATTTATAAACTGCTTCAGTTTATACCAGGTTAAAATTCAATTGAAGTGCATGGCTGAAGCAAGAAGTGAGAGGCATCTTTACATCTATCCACACCATAGCTGATAAAATTAAGTTTTGTAGCTATTAATGGGCTTCTGCAAAGCACAAGGCTATTCAACGTTTTCCAGTGACACTTGGTTTACACGTTTTTACAGCAACTGTCCAAATGCTTTTCAGTAAGGTGAAGGATGGTATTATTCCTAAATGGGAACTGACAGTCTTGTAGGATATTTATAAAGATGCTCCTTCTAATCTGTAGAGTTTAATTTACAGGTCATTTCCCCCTAGCTGAGCTGTGTAATCATCAAGCAAGTATTATTGAATTATCACAGTAGCACACCATGTCAGAGGCCTTTTTTTTGATGGGTTAGTGTGCAGTAGAGTTGAGGTCCATTTGACAGAGCTTATTTGACAGGATCGTGCCAGCACCTCTGCAGAGCATTTCTGTTCACTTGGCCACCAGCAATGTTTTACACTAAAATGCTGGTACAATTTTCCATTATTCAGACTAAACCAAGCCTATTCAGATTAAAACAAGCCTTCCAAGCACAAAAATAATTAGATCATAGTTAGCAATTAAATGCCATGTAGTAGAGGAGTAGAGCTGACATAAAAATTTGCTTTTGTCATATAATTTGTCAGATTTTAGTGCTTTCTTCAATAAATTTAAGTACCACAAATTACATAAACATTCAAGATGGTCTAAATAGCTGCCTGTGTCAACCAATTCTCTGAATGCCAAACTAAAATGAAATCACATGCGTTTACAGTGAAAGGATGTATATAAGCAATTTGAATTGTATCAAAGGAAACAAAATATTTATAAGTACCAAAGTGGGACTCCTAATTATCTAGCACACGGTTTTGACTGCAAAATATATACATATTCAAGACCTTCTGAAAAGGATTTCACTTATATTTCTACAGAAATGCTGTAACTACCTAAAAGAATAAGGTAAATAAACGCAGTCTACTAACAAATATATAGAGACCAAAATAAGGCGATACAGCCTCTAACAGAACCAGTAAAAATGACTTCAATAAGGTTATTCCAGATTCACTCTGGGATTTCAATGAGGTTTCAACTGAGGAGAAAATTAGTCTTATTCGATTACTTAGACCCTTGTATAATCTGGCCCCAGAAGACCTCGTTTTTTATTGACAGAGCTCGATGTTAGTTTTGAAAGTGCAGCAGGAAATAGCCAGTGAAATATGTCACAGAATCCAATGGTATGGCTCTGTACCACACTCTGAACAGAACTATACCTTCTCACAAGTACTTTTTTTCCTACATATCAAAATATAGGAAAGAACATACAGAGCTGCATAATTTCAAGTTGTAACTGACATGCCATCAAAAGTTACCAGTCTTAATTTAAGAACAGTTTCTGTAAGATAGTCTTAATATTTCTAATCCCAGACTTTTATTGGGATTAATAAAAATAAAAGATAAAAGATTAATAAAAATAAATAATGGAGAAAACTACCAAATTAACATTTTCTTAGCTCTGTATCTTTACAGACAAACCATTTTATTCCTCAGTTTTCAAATTAATTTGTGGCCTTGCACAAAGGCATGCCTTACCCCCGCTCTGCAAACAGTTTCATTGCATCACTTTTTTGATGTCTCAAGCAACTCCTGTGTCAGAAGTAAGGGAGGTAACACTTCTGTAAAAAGTACTATTAACAGGCAGATAACCAAAGGACAAGGCAGCACAGCCAGTTAATGCACATCATCAGCTACATAATACAAATCTGGGCTCTGACTACCCATTCAGCAATGTGCAGCTTTGGAGATAGGAGCACGTCGATCGCTCGTTACTCGTGTAGGTGGGATAACCCACACAAAGTGACAAGACTAGGACAGACAAGGTATAAATTAGGCTACAAGAACATGCTATATTTAGGATACTTATCTTTGAGAAATGAAGTTAGGGAGTCATAAGCTTGAGAATGTTTGGGTTATTTAAGCACATCACAGTTAATCTGCTACAAAAATAACCTTCACAGAGCTCACTGTGAAAAACAGGTTATTTCAAGCTAGCTAGCTTGCCCAATCAATTTGAAACTTCCTTAACTGGAAAAAACCTGAACTAGAGAACTCTGTTTTTCAACTCCATACTAGCTTCCCAAGATAAAACCATAAAAATCACACCAAGAAAAATATATTGGTCTCTCCACCCCCTGACTTTTTCATAGAAACACAACTCCATCCTCAATGGTCTTGTACTGTTTCATTCACACAGTGAACTGTGTACATAGTATTTATAGGGAGACAATCTGCAAAAATTTTAAAAAGGCAGAGTTTACTACATGGTTCCATAAATGTCACAAACATTTCATGATCACACATAAGCATATCTTAAGATTTTCAACCACATATGGAAACTTTAAACAATTTTTAATAAAATTCTACTTACTGAAATTTTTATGTTACATTTACCAAAAGTCTTGTTTGATAGTCAGACACTTTAAGCTGGGAGAAGAGAAGGAAATCAAGGAAAGGTAAGAGGTCTGTGTGTATGAATTAAGAGCCCTTAAAAAGTCTGAAACATGAAGAGACAGAAACATGGGAAGGTGACCCAAGAGAAATATGGAAAAAGTGCCTGAGTATGCAGAGAAAGGATTAGGAAAGCCAAAGCCCAGATGGAGCTGAAGAAGAGCTTCAACAGCAAAAGAAAGATCATGAATAATGCATGCTCACTGCTGGATGGGGATGGGGACCTGGTGACAAAATACATTAAAGACATCACAGTACTCAATCACAGAATAACTAGGGTTGGAAGGAACCTCTGGAGATACCTAGTCCAATCCCATTCTTGACTGGAACTGTCTTTGCAAAAACAATTAGTGCTAGTCTATGTCTTGCTGCAGAGCAATTTTTTTCCTCAGAACATACTTCTTGTAGAAAAACTAGAATATAGTACAGAAAGATCAGGTTTGTGATAGTCTACCTGCCCAAGCCATTCAAAAGCAGAGCCAGAAGCTCATCTCCCTTCCAATTTTTACATTAAGATTGAACCATGAGTGCCAAATTGCATGTGCGATGTAAAGACCAGTATGCCACAAGAGGTCTAGAAAGACTGACTGACTTCCTTCCTATCACCAAGAATTATCAAAAGCAGCTGTTCCACACCAGTTAATTTCTAGAAATAAGATTTATAGAAACACCTTAGGAAGATGTACCAGTAATTATCATCATCTCTTCTTACCACCCTTTAACCTTGCACTGATCTGTCCTCCTAATCAGGTATTTATACCATGCTCCATTACACACTGTATTTGAACTCAAGCCAGAATGAATCAGAACGATCCAAACTGAATGACTGAATTAAAACTAAAATCTTCAGCCAACAGCAAACCAACTTCAGTGAGTTCAAAAGAAAAAATATCAAGATACATTTAGTATTGTGCTAAATGACAGAACTTCTGTTTTAAAAACTGTCATGATACATCTGACCTCTCATTTTGGCCCTTTCCAATTTTTTATTAACCTCAAGGTTAATTACAACACTAAGTCCCCAAATGGGAGATACAGTTTTCAAAGTCCACTCTTCCCCTTAGCATTAATGTTTTCAATGGCAACTAGAAATAATTTTAATGTATGAAGGAGCTGTTGCAGCATAATTATCATAGTGCATAGATATATGTCCCAAAAGCAAGAAGGCAAAATATTTATTTTCTGTTATTAATGTGGAGCACAGGACAGAAAGACTGAAGAGGTCAAATGCCTCAGCTTGCTTAATTCCTTTTGCTACAGAGTTTTGGTCTCACAAATGAGAAAGCCTTGTATCAGATCCACTAGATGGTGCAATCCATCTTCTCCATTAAAATCATTTGAAGTTTATACGGAAGAAGCTAATTTTTAATGAGGAAGAAGTCAATTTTAATGCTAATCAAGGAAAGGTTTATTATTGGAAGAACAAGGCACCAAACAGAATATCAGGGTTCGAGAAAGATCTAGGCTTTGAAAGTCACCTATGTTAGCAACCAACATCCCCATTTTCAAGAAAAATATGATTTCACCCACTTTCAGAGTACATAAACAAAATTTTCATCAAAGGAAAAAAGGCATCACAACAGCAATCTTTAAATTATTTAACATCATCAGGGAAGTAATCAACTCAATAGGAGGTCAGGAGATTTACTGACTGATAAGAATGGCTTTCAGAGGTATGGTGGTATTCAAAACAATCTAAGATTAGTCTTGAATACTTCAGAGATAAAACAGTACTCACTAAGACTAGAATCCATTCTGATATCTCCCTCATTATCCACAACCTTGACCTAAAACTGGTTAGGCTTTTCACTTCTAATTCCCAGTCTTGGTAAGGGATTAAGTCCAGATACAGAAATAGAAAAAATCACTGCCAGGTAAGGAGGTGCACTACCTCAGGACAGACTAAAGCCTTGATCTGGATCACAGCCAAATTTTACTTCAACCCTCACCCAATTTCCAAGTGTTTGAGGTCTGCCAAATCACTGAAAAAGACTCTACATTGCTTATGACTTTCTTGCTGACTATTTACCAAGAAGAATTGTGTGTGCTACCGAAACAAGCTGTGAACAAGAAAGCGGGGTACAGTGTTTCACTGTCCCTCAGAAAATTGAACAGCTGCAATGCTTTGTGCTTGGTAGGCTTTGCGAGAATTAGGAGACCTTACAAAAGTAAGTTTTTAGTTTGCTTCTGGAAGTTTTTTGTGTTCAACAGCTCAGCTGTTCCTACATTTTCTCCTCAAAAGAAGTGATCTTTTACAGGGCAATGAAGACTGTTAATTCATAAAATCACAGAACCATGTGATGACCTGGGTTGGAAGGGACCTTAAAGATCATCTAGTTCCAACTCCCCTGCCAATGGCAGGGACACATTCCACTATACCAGCTTGCTCAAAGTCCCATCCAACCTGGCCTTGAATACTTTCCAGGATGAGGAATTGACATAATTGACATATTCTGCAACAGCTGGAAATGTAACTTTTTGCAGCCTAATCAAAAAAAGGTAAATACATAATTCACTAACATTGGTGACATATTTCGCAAAGGATAAACTCTAAAATTCAAAGAAAAAATGGATTTTTTTTCTTCAAAGTAACATAAATTGCACTCTAATACATTAGAAAACCGATACCAAACTCTACTTTTGGAAAATAACTCTACCCAATATGATAAGGAACTACAAGACAATAGCAAGTTTGCTAAGACTAGAACAGTATTTCTTGACTAAATATTTTCCTTGTGGGCATCTTCCTTTAGAAAAACATGTGAGCCTAGAACAACACAAACATTTCCGTTCTTCATTACACTTAAGAATTTTAAACATTTTCAGAAATGCCTGTATGTTGCTTAAGAAAGTATATGGAATGAAAAGATGCAAAGTGAATCTAGAAATGTACTGAATTGCATGGAAGTCAATACTGACAATACATCTGATAGTATCTTTACACAGAGATCTTCCATACTTTCTCCCATTATTCTTTTGTGCCATGCTTGCAGACGTCACTGACCTTATGGAGTGCAGGAGCCATTACTGGCACCAAAAATCCATTGTAAATGTAATTCACAAGCTGGATGCGTATCAAGGGATGTGCCACCTAAGAGGGTGGGGGAGAGAAAGACACAGAACAGCTTCAGTGAGATTTAAAAAACAGGGCACAGAATGCTGTTATTCACTGCCAAAAGTCTTTCCCATTTAATAAGACATTTGTTTGTCCTTCTCACCAGCATTTGATATGATTAGGGTTCTTAACAACTGTTTCTTTTACAAAGAAATACACACACCATCTTTAATTACAGTAAGTCTGCCAAACTCAGACATGGCTTTTCAATCTTCCTGCATGCTGACAAAGATGAATAGATGGACAGAAAAGTGTATATAGCCATGTATCAAAGCAAGATCTGAAATTCTAAATTCAGCTCCTGCAACCTTGTTGGGGTCACTTGAAGGTGGATTTGCCATTGTTAACTTGTCCTTCAATAATAAAAAAGCAGAACAGCTGATTTGCTATAGTTCAAGAGTAGGTAAATCAAAGCATTCTCCAGCTATGGGGTAAGAATACACTGTTCACAGGCCCTTCTCCCAGCCACTGTAAAACAAACAGAAATTACAACAAAAGCTGCACAATTCATTCAATGGGATGGTTAAGAGCTTTCAAACAAACAAACAAACAAAAACCCCCAAAAATATTATTAGAAGCCAGAAATTCACTTTTATAATGAAACATTCCTTTTGTCTTTGCAATGAAAACACATCAATTCATGTATATAAAAGCAAAGTAAGATTCCATTCAGAAGTTTTCAAAGCCAATATATTATGTTTGAAGTTCACAGAGACTGGAGTGTCACAGCCTATATGTGGCCTCCAATAGATTCTCCAACCTGCAATTCTTACCAGACTTCCTTTAACTTGAAACTCTTAATTTGGTAAGAGGAAGAAAAAGAGTGGCCCTTCCCATGCTGTGGTCCAGGGAAAAGGTAGTAACTGGCAAGAGGTCTTGGCTACCCTGTTCCTTTTTAATCTCTGGCCAAAGTTTTTGGCAGAACAGTCCATGTGCAAAGCAAAAATTCCTACAGTAATTGAGCTTTCAAATCAGCTGAAGACCATACAGACACAATCAAGCAGCAGTCAGAAACTGCTCTTTCTGCATGTCAGCTGATATGCTTAACCATTTTGCATCTATTTGAACAGTGTTTTTAAAATAACTTATTCTTTAATTTTTCTGCAGTGCCCTTTATATAATTTTTTTACAATAAAGGTATCAGTCATGATCTCCTGCAAACGTAGATCTGTAGAATAACTCTGGTTAGACACCAAAATTAATATTGTCTCCTCTTCATGTTTAAACATGCATGCTAAAAATCTTGTATAGTGCATTTCAACAATGACAGCTACTATTATTTTTGCTTGTTCAAAGCTTTAATAGTCAATCAGTTCCCTCACTGTACTTTGCACGCATTGCACTGAAACATATATTTCATTTAACAGTAGATGTGACTAAATTTTCAATCCTATCCAGCACATTTCTTCAAGTAGCACAAATCCACAGTTTCTGTAGGATTTATATCCTGTTTTAATGAAATACTGGATTTGGGTTCTATTGAGTATTCAAGCCTTAAAAACAATATATGAAGACAAGAATTTCATTCTACATTTAAATCGGAAAAAAATAGTAAGGGAGTAAAGCACTGAAAAAGAACCCTGGAAGAAGAGAATAGATTCAAAACAGGCCAAACTAAAATGAATTTATACTTCTAGGAGAAGACCTAAATAATTCTGCTTGGAAGGCTTTCTTTATGCTGTACTCACCAACAGGCAAAACAGACTATTTTCACTATTTTCTTTTGTACACCGTTATGAGAGCTTAAACAAATACAGATACAAACACTACATTTTCCCACATGTAAAGGCATTCAATTTACTTCTAGGGTCAAGAGTGGTATTAAAATGCAATAAACATTTGGATTTTCTTTTAACAGAAAATGGTCCCAATTACATAATGTAGTATCAAGCTTTCATTTGAAACATTTGGCACCTGAAAACCACAAATATATTACTTCATGCTTATAACCAGGACAGACAGCACAAGGCATTCATTTTATAAGCAGCTTGTCTTAGTCTAACTTTAATAGTTCATGCCATTAACAAAAATGAATAAACTCTGTAACTTACAAACTTCTGCAGGAGATGTAACTTATTACTACTTCTAAAGAACAGGCTAACTCCATTCAGTTACCTGTATCACAGCATTGCAAAACTCAAGGGAATTCATGAATTGTACAAGGGCTGGTGACAAAAGCCAGTCATCTTTCATCAGACAGTGCCATTCTTCTCCTTTTTCTTCCAGCTTTGTAGGCAAAGATGAATAGAGGCCACTTAGTCCTGTTGCTAGCACCTGTATTTTAGAAACAGAAGAGGAAATAAGTTAACTTTCCAACTGTCCATCTGCTTGAATGGCAATACCACAGATGGTTTCTCCTACTAGTTTTAGTAACATAAGAGAGTGTTAAGATTAATTTAATTTCCTTTTTAAAAAGTCCTGCGGCAGAAAGACATAAATCTTTTAAAGAGCCTTCCATATAATATGCTTCTTTTAAGATCTGGTATTTAGGAGAAAGTGATGGAGAAAATCAGCTTATCTTGTCTTTTTTTTTTTTTTTTATCCAAAGTTACCATTTCTTTTTATTTTTTCTAAACTTATTTTGCACTTTCCTTCAGTCCCTTTTAGAAACAGCCATCAGTGCCATTATCTACAGCTTGTCTTTTGTTGGTGATTCAAATGTCACTGCTCAAACATGTATGAAGTCACTTCACTCAGGAACATGAAACATCAAAAATGGAGGGGGAACGTGCCCCATCAAAAAAAATGAAGTTCAAACCCACCTAGACCACACATGTTGACTTTGATTGCCGGGCATTTAAACTCAGCTGAATCCACTTTTAAAAAAGTAAATTTAACTGTTCGTAATTTCCCTTTTTCCTTATTATTTATTTGAAGGAGGGAAGCAAAAAAATAAAAAAAGTCTGAAATCCGTTACTATTTAAACAATGTTTCCAGTAATATTAAGCCTTACAGGTGATTTGTGTAGAATATATCACCAAAGAATAAGAGACCATTTTTAGTTACAATTTAGAAAACATATTTCCAAAAAGGTTTTTAAATTTTGATGAATGTATCTAGAGTATGGTATTTTCAGATGCAGTTTTTCATTATTAAAGTTACTTGAAGCCAGAAACTTTCTAAATATTACTTAGGACTCTTACCCTTCGGAGATGATTTCATACTTCACGATAATTTTTTAAGATGATTCTCATTTTAATGGGAACACTATAACTCAGCCCAATGGAAATCTTTTTAATTTTCATTCAACAGACTTTTCTAAGAATATTTCCTCTTACAAATGGCTACTTGGCATCTACGGGGCTAGACTGTCAAAGCTCAAATGAAACACAGCTCTTATCTACTAGAAAACACTGGAAAACAAACAGCTGACAATATCCAGATCAAAGACCAAGGGTTCACAGAAGGTCATCAGGTTTTAATCATACACAAGCACAAGCAATTTTAACTGTCAATCCATACAGTCAGACAAAGACTGTCTTTCTGAATACTTTTTATTCCTAATTCACATAATTTTGAAGACGGATTTATTCTGGCATAAGTAAGTAAGCCAAATATTAAAGGGCAGGGGAGAACACTGTGGAAATTGACTGCTTTAGTACAGTGACATATACACAGTTTTATATACACAGACAGATAAAGGACAAAGCTGGACGTACATTAAAAAATTGAGACACTAAAGCTATTGAGCAAACCTTTATTTGTAAAATCCCATTCTTCTACAAGCAGAATCTCTTTGGGTTTTTTTCTTTCTCACAGTAGAAGAGCTCAAAAAAAAGCTCTTGTAGAACTACCTATACATAACCCACACAAACACTTACTCTCACAAACTGAGGCTGCCGACGATGAGAGAACGTGACATTGTCTTGTGAACTTTTAACTAATGCACACTTGATTTTCCATTGTCCACTTAAAATTTAATTGCTATTCATAAACACAAACGCACCCTCTCAGTATGCAACGTGATTCTCAGAGCTGTGTCCCATCCACGTTTCTCCTTCATATGGGTATTAGCCCTTAAGCACAAGAAGCTGACCTTGAACAAAACATACTACTCTCCACTAAAAGGAGCAGTGAACTCTCAATCAGTCAATGTCTTGAATTTTTTAGTTTGTCAGACTTACTGAAGTAAGAAGTGACAGATGCAGCTGCTAAAATCTGTAAAGTTTAGGAAGCTCTTATTTTTGCTACGAAGTACAACAGAAATGGCTCTATGGAATTATGTTTCTTAAGCACTGAGACAGAGTAGCCACAAGAAGCAATTTCATCTCTTTAGATAAAAAATACTTTAAAATGTTCACAAAGTATACGGTATAAATAGGGTTACCATCTGAAATACCAACAGAACAGAGTTTTAATCAGTAATGAAACATTAATGAAAAAAATAATCTGAAAGGGAAGAAAACGAATGCATTCACACCCTGAAAAAGCAAGCTTGGTTTTATTTTTTGTTTTAGGCAAAGCAGTGACCTTTTAAACTTCTTCCAGCATTTATCATGTCAGCCCTACACGCTCATCTGCTTTTACAAGCATCTCCAGCAGTTTCTCTCTCACCATTAAGTCATGAGTCTCTCTACAAACCAGTTTTTTTTATTTATTTACTTCCTCTTGACTCACAGAAGACACTCACTACATGATTTGTAATCTCAGGCACATTATGTGATTATAATGTATTATTAATGCATAAACAGTCGCTATCTGGACAATTATATCCTTTTAATAATTCTCTCTCCTCCCACATCCATAGTCTTTCTATCTCTTTGCAGCAACAACTTTTCAAGGACACTGCAGACCCATCCCTCCTCCTGCTGTAACAGTTGCTTTCCTAAGCTGGAAGGTATTTACAAAGTTTTGTGAGGGACTTTGTGCTGTTACCTGCTCAAAATTCTGTAGAAACATTTTTTTTTATTATTATAATACTGAACAGATAATACCTTCAATCATATCCAGAAAATTTTCACATCAAAACATGATAAAAGTTATTTGGTGTAAAATCAGAAAACTTTACTGAATAGTTTGTCCACATATTCCATGTTAAAAACATTTGTTAGTGATGTAACCCACTGCAAACTGTCCCTTCCTTCCTTATAGTTTTTCACCTACAGTTTTGAATACTGTGGATCTATGGACAAACCAGTTTTTAAAAAGCTGTTAAACAAAGTTATGTCAAAAACCAGGGAGGTTCACATTGGCACAGATCTAACACTGATCTGGATACATGAGGCAGCAGAGATTTATGGCCAGACCCCACCGCAGGGGATGCCTGTATTATGCAATAAGGCATGGTAAAGAAAACCCTACATGCCAACCCGGCCCCAGAAACAGATAACATCAACACAGTGCCACTCAAAATGTCTCTGCTATCAACAAAGGACTGCATTAACTGTTTTGCAGAGTACCTGAGGCAACATTTGCACTCATTTCAGTGGCATACAGCAATGTCACTGACACCTACAAAATCCTCCAACAGAACAAAATCTGTTTTTCAGCTCATCACAACTCAAATTCAAAAAAGATATTGTGCTGGTAAGCTAAATATATGGCATTACATTAAAGTCTTATTATAGACTTAGGCCAACCTCATTACTGTTCAGAAAAGTCTGATTTTAGCACATTTTGACAAGAAGCCTTCCTAATTGGAATGATTGTCAGTCATGGCTCCCTGCTGTTGAAAGCTGCCTTTTATCTTCAGTGTAATAAGGCTGGTTATTTTTTTTTGAACTAATTGGAAAATGTAATTATGGAAGTTATAGCATGGATCCAATAATGGTATCTGTCTTGGGGACAGTTTGAGAATCAATATCGTATTCTTTGGCAGTATCTATTAAATGAGGTCAACCGGAGTCTCAAATTGATGCAATATTTACAACTGACAAAAGAAACCATTTAGAAGTTTTGTTGTGTAATTTTTAGGTTTCACCTACCCTGCAAACCCTACTGCTCAAAGCAATCTCAGAATAAATGAAAACCTAAGGCTGGAGCAGCTGTCGAGCAGTGGCAGGGATTCTAGTGCTCTCTGTTCTACAGCTCGCTGCTTTAGTAGCCATGTAAGACTCCTCCACTCCATTTTTCCAGGATTCATTAAATTAAAATGCAAGCCATGCAGAATATGAAATAATCCATCCAAAAACTGACCTACAAGAGCAGCTTCTGTACAGAATGATACTTGGGTTTGAACACACCCACTGCAGATCTCAGACTGTGATAAGACACGAAGAAGCAGGTGTTGTTATTGCAGTCTGCTTTAGCTTTAAAACTGCAGTAGCACAGCTTTGTTAGTTAAATCACATTACTTACTTAACAGCAAGGTAAGTAAAGGTTTTCTATTCATGTAGGAAGATCAATTTGCCTGGTGTAACAATGCAAGGGTACTACCAAGTTTTGTAACAGAGAACAACATAGCAAGATGGTGGTTAGCTTGAGACAGCCACAGAAACATCCGATTTTGTGACAACGAGCAAATCTCCCTTTTATCTTGCAAAAATTCTAACATTTCTGAAACACTCTCACTATTCTCACACTTGTTTTATGAACTGTTGAACTGATGTCAGTGTGGGAAGCACAGCCAGTTTAAGTTTGTGCTGCCACCTGAAACAACCACCCTCAGGACACCTCAATCCTCTTTTTTCACTTCCTTCAGTCCCAGAATCTCAAAGGTGCCTCACAGTAAGATAGAACAGATTTCCATCCCACTACATTCTGCTATAACTTCCATCAGTTCTCCAATCCAGTTCACTGTGTGACTGCACAAACACTTGTGCTGGCCCAAAAGCACAAGACACTGGTATGGAAACAAGAAGAGAGATTGTTTGGCATTGGATGGTTTAAACAGCATTATCATTTATGAAATAGGTGTTAGCAGAAACAAATGTGTTACAACACTTCTTTACCAAAAATGATAAGAAAAGGAGGAAAGAATACAGGAAAGACAGTTAGTTAAGTGCTGAAGACCATGTAAAATAAGAACAACTTACTGGGCAAAAATAGGTGTTTTCTGCTATGTGGTTTGCAACAAGGCTGTTTTCTGCAGACAGAGACATTATAAAAAGCAATGCATCCCGGGCCTGTTGGCCTACTGTTCCTTCTCGATGGATGAAGGGGATCAGCAGGGAAAAAATGAGGAAATTGGCAGCTCCTTGGTCCTCACTAGTGTGGAAAAACAGTTCTAAAATGGAGGGATCTTTGGCTATTATAGAGCAGAGCTGGTTCAAGAGGACAACCAACTCTGTTTCCACTGTTGGAGTGGTTGTTCCTGAGCAGGAACTCAGCAACATCATCAAAGGCTTCAAAATGGGCTTGTGATGCAGCAAAGGCTGATGAGACTGGGTTACGAGCATTTCATACATTTTGAGTTGCTCAATTTTTGTCTCATCGGTGAACTCTCGCCGAAGGCTCCAAAGGAAAAGCTTCTCCATGATGTTTTCTGAGACCACAAACTCCAGAATAGGTCCCATCGAGGCATCTTTTGCTTGCTCCTCAATTAATAAGAAAAGCATGTGCTCCACGTAATTCTGGACAGTGCTGGCCTCATCAGGTGAGATTGCTCCATATTTTGCCTGAGTATTTTTCAAAGGATCATGCTTCTCTAAGATTTTCAGAACCTAAAGAGAAACAGAGACAGATCAGTTTTAATGCACTTGAATGCGTCATAAAAAGCATCCACCTATTCCTTATCATGATAAGGAAAAAAAATTATCAAAATTCTTTAACACAAAAAGCATTAAGTCTTTTTTATGTTTTCAAATTTAGGAAGTTTGACAGACAAGATCTGAAAGTTTCTTATTTGGCATGTACAAGACAAAAATATACTGCTGTTGTTCACCTTTTTTAATAAGCACCTAAATTTGTCATTTACCCTATTCCTGAAAACCAGGAAAAATAGGGATAAACTACGTTTCCTTAGTGTTCAGAAATTGAGTTTCCATGATGTTTGAAACAAGTTTGTCACAGAGGACTGAAATCAAAGGACCTGTTCTCCAGCCAGAGTAACTGTGCCCAGGAATATCAATATCATGGGATAATTTGCAGTAGTAAGAGTAGTAGCAGCCCACAGTGCTGTTCTTTGCTTGACACCTTTTATATGATAGCAAATGGTCACTGATGCCCACATACTCTTGCAACTTTCAATATAGTAATAATAATCATACCAGCACTTCTAACCCTGAATTACATCGTGTTGTGCATGCAAACAATAAAGCTCACTGTCTGCAAAAAAACCATTATCTTTAGCCTTTTTGTGGAGAATAATTGCCACAAAACCCTAAAGGAACAGTGGCTCCCCTAACATGACACATTACTAGTTAGGTCAGACAAGGTGACTCTTGAAAGACAGCTCCTCTGACTCTGGAAACATCTCAGAAACACCATTTGTCTGGCTGGTTTCTTGGGAGAGCCAAAGCACAACAAGAACAGCAGCACAGAAATCCATTTTATCTAAATTGTTAGGTTATTAATATTACTGCAGCAAACAAGACCTTGCATTATGGTGCTCAAAACAAAACATCTTTGCTTAAAAGCAATTACAATCCTGATGACATGCAAACAATTTTTAGAATATGCTGAAGTGTACAACCTACATCTATCCATAATAAACAAGAGTGCATACAGCTTTGCACTGTGCATCTAATTTACTTTACAGAGGATAGGCAAGTCTTACCCAGCACAAGGAAAAGAAGCGCAGAAGCCTGCAACAGGGTGCAAGTCACAATGAATGAACAGGAAAGCCAGGAAGAAGATCTAGGCCTTCAATAAGATATGATCATGTCCTACCACTTCCCATTTAGATGCAAATGCACAGTTCCAAGTGTGATTAGTAAAGGCTAACCATACCTTGAAAAGTCAATTACCTTTGCATTTTAAAAATAGTTCAGTGTCATCTACTACATTCTGCATGAAACGACATTTGTTCCTGAGCAATTCAGGAGTATCCCAAAAGAAAGAATGAAGCAGATTTGCATTAATGCAGCTTACTTCAATCAATAAAACTAATTAACATTACCTGTGCCCAATGTGTTCTAAACACTATCATGCATGTTTCTGGGTCAACACCCTGCAGGCTGGGAGCCTGCCTATTTCTGCTGATACTTGTTCCAGAGGACATTATAAAATTTCCACAGGTCAAGCCAACTAGGTCATGCTGAATTTCTTTTCAAGAATCATGATGAGATTGATACTGTGTCCTGAGCTTTGGTACTCATAGAAATCTGTTAAGAAGAAAAAAAAACAACAAAAAGAAACACACATATACCAGTGCACATCAAGTTATAGTGTCTAACAGAAAAGAATATACTTAAAGAGAACACAAACTTTTCTTCTTTTAATTCAGTTTGAGGATAGAATTTTTTAAAGTATGTTATATGGGATCATCTTAGACTTTTGCTCATGATAATAGCTTATAATGCTCAAACTTTTGAGATCAGTGACTGAAGTAAGGTGCTACTGAAATAAACAAGCCCAACAGAAGCTTATGCGATAAACGTTTTATGCACATCACTGCATTTTAGTTTCTCATTATGACGCTTTTGCCATCTGACCATGTCTCTTCAGAGTTGCTTAGTAACTAATACTGCATAGGTAAAAAAGTAGAGGTTATATCTCTCTTTTTTTAAAATATCTTCCAGTAATAGATATAATTACAAATTCTTAGAAGTGTCCTGCCAGAAATCATATCATAAACAGTTGAAAACATCTGTAGAGCACCATATTCCCATAGAAGGGGGCATCTCTATCAATACCAAAGTAAACAAAACCAAACAACATAAAAGATAAAACCTTTATGTATCCAAAGCCAAATAAATTGAGATGTTATATTAAAGGACTAGGAGAATGGGATCAAACATTGAAACATTCCTTTCATCCATTATTTAATATCCTAGACATATGAGTACCAAAGTAGTTGCATACCTGCAGGGGAAAGTTAAAATGAAACAAAGATTGATATCTTGCAGATATTTGAGAGGCTTAGGAGAAGATACTACTCCCTCATGCACCGAGATCTAAGTCACACAGCTCCCCCCCGACCCTTTTTCTTTTTATGAAGTTTACATTTTTATTCTCCTTTTTGCAAACCAACTAGGCATTTTATTTATTTCAGTTTGGGACCACAGCAAAAAAAAAGCCCAAACAAAAGTGCACAACAACAAACAGAATTTTTTGTAGCATAAGCTGCCAAATCCCATACTGCAATTCTTTGCCAGTATAGAAGGGATTTCTCTGTGCATATCTTAAAAGATGAAAGTCTTTTCTCTGTAGTGGACATCTCTGCTCCCTGTTTGTGTGCTCTGTTTATATTCTTGAAACTGCTTGCACAGGAAAACAACCAGCCTTTCTCAAAAGTATTTGGCATTTTAAAAGAGTCCAAAAATATACAGGTTCAACTGTTAAGATTTCTGGGGCAAGCAAGGAGGTTATGCACTCCCCCGTGTATATATATATACACACATATATTCATATGTTCAAGATTCAATCTCCATCCCTACCCTGCTTCTTTCAGCATTTACAATGCATTTCCTAT
The DNA here is from genome assembly GCA_013398275.1 of Promerops cafer. Classification (NCBI taxonomy): domain Eukaryota; kingdom Metazoa; phylum Chordata; class Aves; order Passeriformes; family Nectariniidae; genus Promerops; species Promerops cafer. The sequence goes on along the minus strand of VZSE01007792.1, from coordinate 255,164 downwards.
GCATTTGCTAAGCACTCTCACACAATACAAGTAACACAATCTAGCTCATCCTTTTTGCAGGTAACACATTCCATGTGTGGATAAGCTAGCATAACCAGCATAAATCCTGCACACTTTATCTGTTTGGGTGACATCACTTCCAGAATGAAGCTGGCACTCCATACAAGCTACTCTCCAGATTATAAACCACTTGGAACATGATGCAGTGGAGAGGATTGTGCACAACCAGTAAGAACCAGCTCATGTGCTCATATACTTGAAGGCACCTGCCAGTACACTGCTACTTCTTAAACAGTCCTGTGAAAATGAATTGTATGTACTATTTCTGTACTATTTTCTATTACGTTACTGATATTCCTGCAGAGAAAAAACAAAACAAAACAAAACAACACAACCCACACACAAAAATAATCAGAGATCAAAGTAGCAAGTGCATTTGAGGACCCAACTTGAGAGACCCATGATCTGGGTGCTTTTATCATTACTTCCTTAAGTAATGATACCACTACACCTTAAATGCACAACTTCTGGCAATGTGTTTGCAACTCTGAGCACTCAACATTTCTGCCAAGAAACACTGGAAAAACATGATGCCTGCTCACACACCATTTAGAAAAAGCCTGCTCTAAGTACTCTGCCTAATACCATAGCTAATAATCCAAGGAATATTTAACTGACATATACTTCAGATACCTGCCCACTTCCTGCTGGTTCCTCTTTGCCATGGAAACAGAAATGTTTCCATGCTGGTAGAAGTCCAGCAGACTCCTCCAGGCAAAAGTGTCCTTCACTTTACAACCCTAATTCACCCTTTTAGCAGATCTCTCCTGTGCATGAAGCAAGCAGCTTTGGAAAAACTAATACGATCATGTAATTAAAGATGGTATCAGAACGTGCAGTTAGAGAACTTAATTAACAAAGCAGAGGCAAGCTCCATTCTGGAATTTATGAGTTCCTTCACTTGACAACTTAGAGGTTGTTTCAATGTAGCCTTTGCATGTTGTTTAAGAATTTAACTGAAAGAAACTAATATTACACATCTACCTATCACATGACAAATTCCATTAGCAGCACAGAATCAGAAACTTCAGATCAGTCTCCAGTACTTATGATAATAAACAAAAATAAGGGAGACTATGGGTTTCTTCACAAATTCTGATAAAAATCAGTGATGTAAGACTCTCCAGATGCAGACTGTTCAAGCACACTGCAGCTAAAAAAGGCATGCCAAGGGGAACACGGGACTGCCACAACATGGTTCCCTCCACATCTTTCTGCTTGGCACCAGCCTCAGCCCAAGGCTGCTTTTACTGCTCTGCCTAGGGTTAGGGTTAGGGCTCAGAAAACCACAAATCTAAGAGTAACAAGACAGCACTGCAGACTGCAATGTACAATAATATTTCTAAGTTCAAATCAATTCCCCTAAGGAAGCAAATATTTCCAATTTCAAAAGCGTCTTGGGATGTTGGGATTTCCTTAGTAATACAAAACACTAATAGATTGTGTAGGCTTCAAAGACTTCAAATGCTGTAATAGTGTTTCAAAAGCTTTTGACAACTTAAGTGGTTGCAGAATAGATCCTAAAAGCTGCGTCCCTATTTAAAAAAGGTAATTCAATTGGAAGAGAGACTATCTTGTAAGACACATTTCAATATAACAGCATGCTGTAGTTATAGCAGTAGCAGACAGACTACATTCATTGTAAACAGATTTTGTTACTGGATTAGGTTTTCTTGATTATATTGCAAGACCAAATGTGCAACACTAAATGTAACATCACATCATTCCCTGTGAATTAGATCTCACTCCAATTAAATAAGACAACCTGACCATAATGAGTCCAAAGGTGAGGAAGTAAATTAATTTATAAAACGCCAATTCATGGAGGAAAGAGTAGAAGTGAACTCAGGGGCCACTAAGAACAAAAGTAACCATTTATTATAATCAGTTCATGATTAAAATTTTACAATAATTTAGCCTTTTGTCTCTACTAAATCCTGATCAAGTTATTACTCCACCATTTGATAATCCTGACAAGTGTGAATATACCTCTCATGCAGTCCATTCAAAATTCTACTTCCAAATGACACTGCTCAGTTTAATACTTTGACTCTGCCATACAGTAACAGAACCTTCTTAGCAGGTAATTCTTTCATATCTTATCTAGCAGTTGTTTAACCCTATCACAAGGTCAAGCCCACTTACATATGCCTTCTAGAGCTATTTCAGAAAGCTTTAGTACAACTCGGCCTATTTCCAATTGAAGAAAAGCAGCAGTCCACAAGACTCAGTCATCAGGCTCATGGGAGGATATCTGTGTTCAGTTTTCCTTCAGAAGCCTGGAAGCCTTCAGCTCTTCTCACACAACTGATTATAGGGTTGAACACCTGAATCAAAACAAGTACTTATTTTACTGCAAAGTACACTAGGAAGAATAGCCTAGCAGAGAATCCCTTGTGAAGTCTTCTCATAGTGGAGTGTCTCTTCACAAACATTTCACTTTTGCATTACAAAAACCAAACAAACCAGCACAAAAGTGTGTAAGATTGGGGTTTCCCAGGCAATGCATAACAAAGACAAAAGATAGGCAGCCTAATACAGTAACACAGTAAAGAAGGCATAAAATATGCAGCAAGGCTGTGCAATTTATCAAGGTTGTCTTCTGTTGAGACATTAAGATGCCATGCTCAACAATTCACAAACACAAGCGAACCTCAGTTATCAGATACTGCACTTTTGCTCTCTACAAGCCAAAGCTTTCTGCCCTGACAGTCCAGGTACAAAGAGGCAACAGGGAAGCCTCGATGGCAGTAAAAGAAACAGCACATATCAAAACTTTTTCATGGATCAGTATAGCATAAGGGGGCTTGAAATTAGACCACTTCAAAAAAGCAGAGGGAAATTATATGGTCTCGCTCATAGCTATGCAATCACACCTCTGCAGTCTCTGATAAGTGGATAAGGGAAGGTAGGAGAAAAATGAGAGGCAAATTTTAGCATTCCTCAACTTAAGTTTCAACTTAAGAGGGACCTTGTTCAGGATTTGTTTACTTTTTATTGAAAAGAAAGCCTTCTGCAAGAATTGGTCAAATTTTCTTTAGGGATTATGATCAGGGAGAGGGTTTAAATGTTATTAACAATAACACTTTTGTGTTATTAAAATAACACAATAGTGTTCGAAAGGAAGACATCAATTCTTTCAAAGGAAAGAATTCATAGTGCCTGTGGCAAAGTTTTGCTCCAAAAGCAAAGCCTATGATGAACAGTCACATCCCCACCCTTAATGATCCTATACAATTGCCACAAGAGTGCAGAAGGATTACACGTGTTTCACTGGAGAGCAGTAGGTCTGTCGTAGGCAGCTGCAAAACTGTCAGCGGTTAAAGGTCGCTGCATCAAGGAATCCTCATTTTCATTAAGTCCTACTCACCCTCAGCTCTACTAGCAAGAAAGCTGAAGCAGATTACTGGGGGAATCATTTAAACTATATGAACAATTATCTTCCTTCTTCATTAGTCCTTTCATATTTCAGGGCTGCAGTCCCAGTTTCTCCTGTCCTTTGTCTACCTCAAGCAAGCATTTCACATTTAGGCAGCTTTCTTCAATACAGCTTTTCTACCCCGTATTTGCAAACATGCTAAGCCTTCCATGTGTAGGTAGGACAAGATGTTTTACACTGATAAAGCTATCTGCTTAAAAGCCTAACAGAGAACGAGTCACCACAAATTTTAAAGCAATGTAGTTAATCAAAGTATCAATCTGTTCTCATCAAGCACAATTTAATCCAACCTGCTAACATGAAAGTAGGAATGTCTTGTGCCTTGTCCCCACAGAGACTGCCTAACGATCTCTCTTGTGAGAGAAACTACACACAGTATGTTTTATAATGAGACCAAAAATCTTCCTGTCCCATCTACAGTCAGCCTGCTTCAGTTAAAAATCACAATGCATCTTTTATCAAATGTCTGGAGAGCTACACTACTCACATGTTTATTGTGGGTTCACATTAACTCAATCAAGCTCTTCATGTGATCTATATAATCCCATGGTTTCATACATTAGGAGGTCCAGGTTCCAGCATTAAATAACTCCATGGTTCTCCAGACATATGAACAGGCAATTCCCCCACAGCAAGCAAGCAGCATTGACACCCCAAGGCCCAGCCAACAGCCCCAGCCCAGCAGTGCTACACTGGCATAAACAGGCTTGCTTCAAGGGCAAGCAGCAGGATCAACTCCTGCTGGCAGCCTATGCCCTGGGACACAGGCTAAGTCACATCCCAGCCCCTCAGAGACTCCTGCTGCATGGGTCAGCCAAAATGAAAGAACAGAGACGCCAGTTAGGTAGTATGGTCCAAAATGCATTGATGAGTTAGGCTAAAATTACAGACAGTGTACTCAGGAAGGTAAACAGCTAACTAGCAAAGACAGTTCATCAAAGGTCGTATCACCAAAGTAGAGAAATGGCACTGACTGCTCTGGAAAACAGGAATTAAGCAATATAGAATACTTGACAGAGACCTTGACCTGCTCAGGAAAGGCCCAATTTACCTGTTACACCACAGGGTATGTTCATCTACCACACTCATTTGCACATAGGCAATTTCACTGGAACTTTAGAGCATACAATTACTGAAGCTATGTTTGCAAAGTCCCAGGAGGAATGAACTACATATTCATATCTCTAGGTCATAGTTCTGAAGCTAGAGAAAGAAAAAAAATATGGTTGTTATTCTAATGGTATGAATTGATCCTTTTTATGAGATAAAGAATACAATAAACCTGTTTCTCTGTTGTATTTTATGTCCTCATATTTAGCCTACTACAGAAAGACAACAATTCAGTAACAATTAGTGGTTCAAAACACAGATTACATTGGTTAAAAATGTAATAATAAAATAGCAGCTAGGGTTCTTAAAATCCAAGGCAGATACCTCTCTATTCCCAATAGCATTCTCGCACAGTATGACTGAGGTGTCTAGTCTGCTACTAGACAAAAGGATATTAAAACTGAACGCTAAAAAAAGGCCTTAAAAATAGCAGTTCAGAAAAGCTCTTTTCTACCTACACACTAAAGCATGCAGATGTCATTGAACTGAAATCAGTTCAAAGGCTTTAGCTTTGCTGGTTCATTCCCACATCACCAACAAAATTGATGACTGCAGAAAAGACTGCTTCCACAGAAAACCAAGTCATAAAAATGTCCAAGGCCCACAGACCAAAGCATTTGGTGTTGTACTCTGTGAGACAGACATTACAAGCAAAACAAACCTCAGTTTAAAACTTTGTACTGCAAATCTTTCCATACCAAGTCTCAAAGAGAAACAAAACAACCCCAGAGGGCACAGCACAGGGTCACTGAGAGAAAGAATCTACTTTCCATTACTTCACATATAGTGAATTACAAATATCCCATGCTATGTCTAGAGTAGTAATTTTTTGCCATAATTCAAATTAATTATTGTTTAAAAGTTGTTGTCAAAGTCTTCATCTTTGCTGAGAATCTGTACAGGGTTTATTTCAAAATTCATCACTATCCAGGAGTGGGAGGGAGCAACACATCAGAAAGCAGACATTTGAAAAAACCCACTTTATGTTGTGATTATGCTAGTGGAAGAAAGAAATCAAAGTGACCCATGCACTCAGCACATCAATTTTGCTTTCCAAGATAATTCTGACACCTGTGTGACACACGAACCTGGCCCCAACAATGCTCATAATTTAGAGAAACCACATGCTTCCGGAAGTTGTGATGCTGAAGTGATGGAACATTTTTTGATGTTTAGATTGTTTTTGAGAAAGGTAAAACAGTTTCTGTAGCTAAAAGTATAAAATAAATTCATAGGAAATTATTAAGTTGCCTTTCTAGAAAGCCTTCCTCACAGGAAGATGAATGAGACCAGCAAAGACTCTATACTCTGAAGATTTAAAACTATTTTCAGAACACTAGCACACAGAACAGGAAATACTACCTTCCCAAGAGAAAGATGGTCTAGAAAAATGTTATCAATATACCTGTAATTATCATATGTAGACTACAGAAAACAATATTTTATGGCTACAGCAATAATATGTAAGACGATTTTTCAAGTGATTTGTACAACATGTCAAATTACTCATTATAATAAGCATAAGAAGTCCAAGAATAATGTTCTCAAGTGTACAAAGTGACATTAAAGAAGACGTGTGTGCTTTCAGCACTAATCACAATAAAATGCAAATACACATATATTCTAAACATTCTGTGTTTCATGATAGAGAAGCCACAAACTTTTTTTTTTTTAAATTTCCACACTCTGAGTTGATTCTGCAGGTTCTAAATATAGTCCAAACAAAAATCAGCAGTAAAACACCATTAAGACTACCCTGGTTATTTGACCAATAAACAAAGAAACCAAACAACAAGCTTCCCAAGAGGATTGTTGTCACGTTTGCACTGAGAAAAGAACTTCCACTTCTGCAGATGGAATTGATCTCTTGTTCACACGCACATGATACTTCATGTTTCTCTTTCAAACTAAAAGCACCAGAAAAGGACAGAATATTCCATAAAATCAAAACTGTTATGTATAGAACGGTTATTGCATAGTTGCTAATATAATACTTAATCTATAAGCAGATTTATTTCTCCTCCCAAAACTTCATTCACAATACAAAGTTCTCTTTTTCCTGGAAAAAATCAGTTTATAATTCTATCTAAGTTTAAGTAGCTGTAAGACAGTAAAACCCTTCTATACTTCTCAATATGTTCATTATAATACACGGACTATAATAATTGACTAGATAACTTGAATCTGTCATTTTATCTTCTGTATACAGTTATTGAAGCTACTCATTTTAGAGATAATTACCACCCCAAGCTACTTATCCACCAAGTCAGCTTTATTTCCTACACTCTGAAATGATAGCATGATCTACTGCCACGATCTACTGACACGATAAACTAATGAACAAAGAGAATGAGCAAAAGTATCTTGTTACAGAGCTTCAGGACAACTGTTTCAGTGCACTGTAGGATGGCAGAAGCCCATCACAAATTACTCCTCAAACTTAGTCAACTTAATGAGCTACTAAAATCTGAAAGGTTATTTTCTTATCTCGCCCTATGTACATCTATCACCTCATATTAGGTAGGCCTGGTGGCAAAATGTTATATTTACTGGATTGATACTTTTAAACATAAATACATTTTTGTCAGCTTTCTTTCCTTCTTTAAAAGAATTAAAAGAAAGACAGAAACAACCAAACTCTATGAACCAGTATTGTTTGCATCAGACATTTCCAATTTAGCTTGGAGACAGGTCCAGAAACTAGTGAACTTCCTTTCTCCTAAATTATGTTCAAGTTTGACAAAGAGAAAGCCCCTTGCAAAATTATTTTTATGATTTGCAATTGTTAAACTTGGGCAAAACCACTGAATAAACATTAGTGTTTAATATGAGACATACAAATCATTATATCTCACTGTACACTGAAGATCAAAGGGGTGGAAGAATAAGGGGGGGAAATGGCAAAATGAACACTTCCTTACAAAATCCTATCCCACCTCTCCAACTCCCCATTCCCAATGCACAAAACCCCAGGTATTTGTGTCATAGGAAACTGCACAGAAACACTGCTCTCCCTCTCCCTTTCTATTTCAACTCAGAGCAGACAAGCAGAAGTTGAAGATTCATGTTATATTAATTCCTATGACAAAGTCAAGAATCTCAATAAAATAACACATCTATGAGCACAGTTCCATGGAAAAACAACCTCACCCCCTGCAGTGACATTCTTATTTAAAAGTATTAGTACAGATTTGCATGGTGGGTGGACTTGGGCAGACTATAGATTTCTATATATAGGTTAAATTTTTTGCTTTTAATACATAGGGTAGTAAACAAGAAAATCCAAAATTGAGCGTTGGCATTTTTATGATGTTTAGTGCATAAAAAGCCAGATCAAAGAAAAATCTACATGTTATTTATATTTCCATTTCTATTTAGTTACATTGCATTTTATATAGGTGGTAGATGTTTTTCCCTTGAAGCTTCTCCAGCTTTCCTAGGAATAAAATTATCTGTGTCATGTAAACAGTGTTAAGTTTTTCATTATGCAGAGTGCAAATTAACTCTGCATCTCTGATCTCCTAACATAAGGCTACTCTACTATGAAAATATTTTACACTCTTACACCACCTAGTCTTCTGCAACTGAAAACTGAATATCATTACAGCATGTCCCATTCCTGTGAATGCCTTTCCCTGGATAATGAAACGTATGAATGCACTAGCCAAAAATGAAACATATACAGTCTATAGAACACCTGTCTCAGACATGTTGCCAGCATGCAAAAAAAAAGAAACTGATAAACAATGAGAGGAACAATTAAAAAGAAAAAAAATGGTCGAGGTAATCGGACACTTTGATAGCAATTCTGTATAATTTTTTTTCAGTCTTGCCTTTGAACCTTTGAGAAAACAGAAACAGAAATACAGGTGTCTTTCTAGTCCAGGAAGGAATGCAGATAAACTAGCAACTGTCACACCCTGGAGAGAAAAAGAAGGCAAATAACCTAACAAATTGCAAATGAAAAGGACTCATCTTATAAAGGGAGTGCTCTGAAAAACACAGAATCTCACAAATGTATCTACTAAAAGGTGAAGCAAGTATCAGGTTCAAGTAAAAATAAAATCTAATTACTATTTAAACTTTTTAACACTTGGAATGACCAATAGTGAAAGCCTAGTAAACAAGAGAGTTGGATGTCAGCCCTGGCAGGAATGCTTCTCCACATAGATAACCAAAAGTCAAACCACAGCCTCTCCCATCTAATTTTGTAACACCTACAGAGGCTTCCACCGGTGTGGGAAAGCACAGGTTCCACCCATCACCAGGCTGTTCATTCCTGCCTGCACAGTTCTGAAAGTGGGGAGTGTCTGTGTGTGTTTTGGGAAACCCTGAAGCTTCTCACCTCCACTTCTGTCCTTCCATGTAAGGCTGTCAGAGCTGCAGAAGCTACAGCATCCCACAGTCAGATCTGACACACCAGTCAGTCCTTAGAGAGCTCCCAAGCTGAAGACAGAAGCAGTTCAAAGAGGCACGAGAAAGTCTGTCTGTATGCACAGACCTTGAACAGCTGTCAGCTGTAACCACAGCACATTTGGAAGTGAGACCTCCGACTTTATTCCTGAGGACATGGTTCTTGACACTGAATTAAAAAATTTGTTATTATTTTTCCAACCTCGGAATTGTAGAAAGCATATGTCAAAGCAATTTTTTGTTTTGATGCATCAGTTACGAAAGTACTTCAGAATATGCAAAACTGTTACATCATTCACCAGCTATGCCTCTGCTAAAACAAAACCCACAATATTTCTACTGTCACCATGTACACTGCCATCTCCATTCTATCTTCACCTTGCCCCACAGATAATATTATACTTGCACAGTAATTCATGCCACAGCCCCTGCAATACTAAAGCCCTTCCCTGCTGTTTCAGAACTGTCAGGCAGTGCATATATCCCTGCTGTTCTCAAGCAGACTTTTATTCTAAAAGCCATTATCCTCAGTCCTGAGAGTCACAGAATGCCCCAAGAAGCCCTCAGGTGACTTTATGAAGCATTTGCATACAACCAGGTGTCTGTGCTGAAAAAACTAACTGAAAATAAATGGTGTTCCTAGTAAGTCAGCACAAAACCAAATATATATGACTAACAACAAATTAATGAAGGATAGAAGAAAACCCTGCCCTTGTGAGACCACACCTGGAATACTGCACCCAGGTCTGCAGTCCTCAGCACAAGAAAGAGGTGGACCTGTTAGGGCAGGTCCAGAGAAGGGCCATAAAGATGACCTGAAGGCTGAAGAACTTCTACAAAAAGAAGCTGAGAGCTGAGGTTGTTCAGCACAGAGAAGGCTCCAGGGAGACTTCACTAAAGCCTTCCAGTACTTTAAAGGGGCTTACAAAAAGGAGGGAGAGCGATTTTTTACATAGACAGACAGTGATAGGACAAGGGGAAATGTTTTTGAACTACAAGAGGAGGGGTTTAGATTAGGCAATAGGAAGAAGTTCTTTACTCAGAGGGTAAGTGAGACAGTGGAACAGGTTGCCCAGAGAAGTTGTGGATGCCCAATCCCTGAAGTATTCAAGGCCAAGTTAGATGGGGCCCTGAGCAGCCTTGTCTAGTGAAAGGTGTCCCTGCCCATGGTGGAAGGACTGAAACTGGATAATCTTTCATGTTCTTCTAACCGAAGCCATTCTATCATCTTATGAAAGCCTCTCTTCAGGAGTGCCAGTACCAAAGGCACATACAGCTGCAATTATGGATACCACAACAATCAGCCTAATTGGAAAGAATCAGTACTCAAAGTTGCCAACACTTTAAAATGAAAACCACTGGATTCCATGCATACACATGGGGTTGTAGCAATGCCCCTACATCCTCTAACTCAGTAGGACTGGGAGACAAATCCATGGTTTTCTCAAAATAGGGAAAAAACTGAGTTTTCTCTGTGACAATGTATCTACCTACCACCTGACCATCAGTAAGATTAACACAGAATATACAACACAGTACTGTGAAGGATGACTACTAGCATAGTCCATATACCCCCAAAAGTAGTCAACAGGCTCTGTATCCCTGTGAGGGCAGTAGCTGTTGCTATTGAAATACACTGCTAGCATCCCTCAGCACACTACAAAAAGGTTTAAATATCAGTTTAACACACTGTGGTAAAAAAAGAGATTCCCCTTGCACCCTAACAGCCATTTAAATAGATTGTCATGACAGACTGTATGTATCTGAAATACTGTTTTAATGTTGCTCTAGAAATAGACACAAACATTAAAAAATTCCACCTGAGAATGCTAGTATAAATTTTTCAAAATAAAAGACCACATGGAAACAAACCTGAACCAAACCAGCTAACAAGTGGAATGACTGAGTTTTGTTTCCTCAGACACCAGAATCACCCCTGCTCACCCCCAGTCAGTGAATCTTACCAAGACTTATTGAGAAACTTTCACAGCTTGAAAGTTTCCAGAAGAATGGAACGAGTTTCTTTAGACTTAGACAATTCTATATGAGCAACTTGCTGGGGAAAAACATCAAAACTGGACTTGCTAGAATAATTACTTGAAATGTGTTCAATTTCCTCTTACTTGCTCTGAGTAACACGCAGGGCACAAAATGATCATCATCATGAGCTGCAATGGTAACTGCTTGCATACAAGAGCTCAAGCCACAAGACTTTACTTTCTCCTCCCATTCTCCTCCCTGTTACATGGGCCTGAGGCAAATCACTCAGCTCAGTTTCTCCCTTAATACAAGAGCCACAGACTTTTGGAGAGCTCTGATTATTATTAAAGCAGCAAGTCAACATTATTCAGTTAATTGTCTGGCTGTTTACCTGTCCCAAAAACTCTGAGAATCCCTATGCACCACAGTCTCAGACTTACAGACTACACACTTAGACTAACAGCCCATCACAAGCTCCTATTTGGCAGAACACTTCTAAACCCAGGGCCTATGAGTAATGAATTCTCATCTTGCATTCATTTCTATATTTTGGCATTGTGCAGAAGAGATAAGACACAATCAAGGCCCCCTAAATGAAAACAAATAAATACATGAAATGTTTGAGAACACCAGTGGGAGAATTTCATGCAATGTATGGCTATTATTAGATTGCTGTTTTGCTTAGCAGATCAGAGGGTATAATCGGCAGATGATGCAGCCCTGATTTGCGAAGCACAGCCTTATTAAAGACTAATGAGATAAATGAGTTAAAATTTACATTTTGCTCCACTGATAAGGTTCATTGGCACACTTAACTCCAACACCATGGTTTGAATATTAAACCCACTTATTAATGTCTAGTAAAGCTAATTATAATGCTGAGTGGCATTAAACTATAATAACCAAGCAGGATGTTAGAATCACATCCTTTAGTATTACTGTGGCTCTGAAGTGTTCTGCACCTGGAAATAAACACCTGTTGAGGTCATGCTGTGAGAAAGCACAAGACTTCTGTGCCTTTTTCCTGATCCTTCTGAGAACCCAAAGCCATGTTCTTCTAACAATGCAACATCAACATAAACATTGCTCATTACTATGATTTCAACAGTGCCTGTCTTACTGCAGTAACAGCAAGGATTAAGTGACAAATATTTTTGTATCTACAATATATTAAATTACACTTAACAGAAAGAGGAAGCACTGAGATAGTAAAAAAACTAAAAACAAAACCCTGGAAACCATAGCTGTTGGGGTTTTTTTACCTTTTCCACCATCTTCTGTCAAAACTACAAATATAACTATAAAAACACCTCCATTTACTGGAAAGGATACTGGAAATACACTTTAGATGTTACATTAGCCTATGTATTTTTATGCCACATCTATTTAAACATTTAAATGGACATCTATGTAAGCATTTAAATTTAAATTATTTTTCAAAGATAACAAAAGAGGACAAGGGCCATAATATTCTTTCCATTTTATTCTCCACAACGTATTTGTCCTGTGACAGCAATGGAAGGAAGATGAGATGGGATAATTAAGTGGCAGCTATCCATGGATCAACAGTACCCAGTGTGAGGACTCATACGTGCCAGTCCAAAAACAAATTACAGTCAGCACAAGCTTGAGATACACAGTTCCTCTGGGATCTCCCCATCCCAACACAGTAGTGGTGCCAACTGTCCTTCTTCTAGGAGAGTCATATACAGGACTGCACAACAGCCATCATTACCTTTTCAAAGTAGAATATAAAGAATGACAACAAAAAGCATAAAAACACTACAGATAAAATCTCCACTTTTTATTTGTAAGGTAATACTCAAAAGCAGACATTCATTACACACGTAAAAAAGGCACTGCAGAACAATTTGCTTTTTTTTCTTCTGTGGGGAAAAGTGAAAAGGCACTTGCACTGTGACAGTAAAAGAAACTAGCTGAGCAAATCATGTGTGAAACATTAAATGCAACTGCTTTTTTGAACACACTTTTGTTCCTTTCAATTTATCACCCAATTTAAACACTTAGCTTGTAACACAATCCATTCCACTTTCTTAGCCCAGCTTTAAAATACAGGCATGCCATATTTCAGCAGTAGGAGCAAAGAAATGCTGTGGAGGTCAGAAAGAAAAGCTTTGGTATACAGCTTTCTGTGGAGCATTCCACAGCATCCCTGCTTGCAGGAAGCCATGAATACTGCCCAGCATCCCCAAGCCTGTGCTGCAGCTGGGCAAAAAAAAAAAAAAAGAAAAGAAAAAAAAGAGCAGTCTACTTCAGTGGTAGATTCTAGATGCCACAAGGTCACCAAGCCACCTGAGCCTCCACCAGAGCCCTTTAGGATGAGTTATGCCAAGGGAACACACACCCTGTCCCCTCCCTCCCACTCTGCCATGCTCTTCACATGGGTCCTATGGCACACATCAGGTCCTGAAGCCAAACCTAGAAAACAGGGTTTGTGGAGAGCTCAAAGTATCCCTCACAGAGGTGTGTCCTAAAAATGGATACTTGTGACTTTGAAAACGGAAAACCATCGAGTCTCTTTTCCTAAGGGAAAACTCTGCCAGACTGACTCCACAGGAGCAACTCTCTCTACAAAGGTTCTTCCCACAGAGTAGAAAGTGCCTCTGCAGTCTTTTTCCTCCAATACATTGTACTGGATATGGCTTTTCCTAAGCCATTTTTGAGTATGGTTTGTATACTAAAAGCATAATCAGAGAAGCTCCTCCAATTACTCTTTCAACTATGCTAATACTTGGTAGGCATTCTGAATCGAAATGTTTCAATATTTCTCGGCATCTATAATCATCAGATACACCTAAAGCACACTATATTTTTAAAGAAGTGACAGCCAACAGCACAGTATTCCCACAGGCAGGCTTGTCAGGAAAAGATATGTGGTAAATAATTAATTTTCCTAGGTTAACTTGTGTTCCAGAGTAGCATTTGCGAGCATCAGTGCTGTGGAAAGGCAACTAACAACACTAGTTTGTATTCTTGTCCAGTAAGAAGCTTTGCCTTACATGCAAGCACTGACAGCAAAAGTTTTATCATCTCAGAGACCAAAAAAGTAAAGAACACTCATATAAGTCCAGCAAAATCTCTTCTGTGAAATTCAAAGAAACCAGAAGTCTTTGCTTGGCTACTACTGTTTTTTAAATTATTTCCTTCTTTGACAGACAATGGGCCAAACACAGGTACATGCTAAGCACTGATGTCAGACTGCAGCACACAGAAACCTGCAGTATAATCCACCCTACAAATAATTAAAGACATCGTTCACTGCTTACCATGCTTTCCTTTTCTGCATTACAGATATTTGGCAGGAAGGGTGGGGACGATTCTAAACACAGGGAAAGGGCAGCACATTCCTGACAAATCTTCTTTTTAAAACTGATCTTAACCCTAGCAGTTTAACACATCGAGGTTTCAAGAAGTTCATAAAATGTTACAAATGCTACCAGGGTATATTCAGTATTCATGGCTTGAAGTGACTGAGCTTTTACATAGACTACCTACTGTGATCTAATTCTTTTTCCACTTCTATTTGATGCCTCAAAGGTGCTAGCACATCATACCAAAGAATAGTTCGTACAATCAGGAATAAGTTGGCAATAAAAACAAGATTTTGCAGAAGGTAGTTAATTTTCCCTGGAAATAGTTCAGAAAAATGGACTAAAAAAAAAATCTAAAAAACTATTTAAGAAACAAACTTCATTAACATATCATTTCTGCATTAATTTTCAGACAAACTGGGTGTTTCTTAAGTAATTCCATACCTGCTGGTACCCAGAGAGGGAATGGAAAACCCTCATAGGCTTAGCTTCCTTTTCCAGTCAGGGAACTCAGTCCCTGAACCCTTGAAATTTTTCTTCCAAGTTTGATTTTATTTCTTGTGCTCCTAAACTGCCTTGACTGTGTGATCAGGAGCAAAGTTGATGGACCTCAAGATCTTATTTCCTATCATTTCAGTCAGCTAAATTTTTGGAGGATCAAAATACAGTTATATATTTCTTTATAACAGAGCTGCATTACAACCATGATAAAGCAATGGGAGAAATGTTCTGCTCTGTTCATTACAATCAATAGATTATGCAGCTCAGTCACAAAGCAGAAGGAATTATGAAAAAGAAAGTAATGTTTAAACTATTAATATTGCCAGAACAACTTTTCTTTCAGATAGGCAGACTCCCATCTCCCAGACACAGCTAATAATGTCAGAAGCTCTGAGATTCATACGGTCAGAATGACTAATATTTACATTAAGCAAATGTATTGCCATAGTAACATAGACACCACAGAGCTATCTACCTGCCACAGCCCTCTAAATTATTTAGCATGCCAATACTACAGTGACACTGTGTAAATGATCACATTCATTAAGAACAGAGTATGTGCTGAAAAACTGAGTGTTAGACAGCCATATTTATTGCTAGGAAAAAACAACAGCACCAGTATTCAGAAAAAAAAAGCAGAGAGGATTAGAGGAAGGCTCCAGCCTCAAGCAGAGCAACACACCTTGAAAATCTTCATCTAAAAAACATGTTCACATCTGCATCACTGTGCAAAGCAGCATAAACAATAATCTCACTTATGGGACATAAGGCTGACCCACTGTGACCAGAACAAATTGAGCTTTGAGTTACTTTCCAAACCACATTTTTGGGATAGTCATGAAACTTGTTTAATTTGCATTTTGTACTGCCAAAATATTATTCTATGTTGTGGGGTTGCAAGAGCTAGTACAGAGAAAATAGAAATAACTATGACACACCCTCAGAACATGGCTGTTCTTCAACAGTAGACAGATTTAATGGTGAGGACAGAGGTGCAATACTTTGGATGATGGTCTGCCACTTCCTCAAGCACTAGATGATGGCAGGGATCTGGTTTGTGTAAGCCACTATTCTCATCCTGAGTTAAAGCTATTGGAAAAGTCAAGCACTTCCTGCACTATGGGTATTTTCCCCTCATCCCATGCAATGGCAGAATCAATGTCAGGTGGAGAAAACAAAGGACAGCTCAAGTCAACTCGTGCAACCAGATGGATTTCTTCCTAATTTTATCAGCTATAGCCCCTTCTTTTGTTGGACACAAATAATGTTTTTTCACATTTCTCTTTGAATTCAAAACAACAAAGAAACCACCTAAGAAGCATAGCACAAAAATCAAGGCACAAAATTAACCCAGCCCACCTCTAACCAATTCCTATTCTCTCTGCATTTTTAGTTCTTCACAGGCTCAATTTACAGTATGCCAACGCAGGAGAAAGCTTTAAATAATTTCTTCTAATACATTTTTATGAAAGTAAGTCTGGCATACACCCATCTCTTACTATTCATTTGCACTGAAATGCCACAAAGTCCTACTTAAAGACATTTTCATGGCACTAGCAACAATCAAATTGAATCTCAAACCAATAGATTACTGTAACAGAGACTCATGTAGAATTTGATTTTCAGAGACAGAATTTTCAAAACAATGAAGTGTTTGGAACATGCTCTTCTCCAGAGAGAACACTGCTTACATAACAAGAGTCTGCTTTTCTTAAGCAAGTCAATTTAATTAAGAATTGTTCAAGAACTGACTTGATCCTCCACAGAGTGTCTGGAAAGTACAGAGAACAGGACCTTGCTCTGAAAGCAGTTTTAGAAAGTAGCCTCATGGAATCCAATAGCCAGACCAGTGAGGGTACCTCAAATATTGGTGCTGGAGGGCACAGGTGTGATGAAGAACCCCACAAGGTTTACTGCTTACAGAGGTCAGGTCATCTGCCAGAAGTATTTAGGTTGTGAACCTCTGTCTGGAGTCTTCACTCAGTATCCCACTTGACATTATGAATTTAACAGAATGTCTGCTGGTTTTAGAGAAATGTCTGTGAAGGATGAGTATCGCTCTTAGGACTGTCAAAATATAAAGGATCATATGAGAAGCAACTGACTAGTGGACTAATTAGCAGTAAGAAATAGAATTATGCAAAGCCTCCAGATTCCAGGCAGAGCTATCAATTACATTTACATGTTACAATCACCTTGCTGATGAAGTGCAAGCTGGAAATAGGAAGTCACCTTCAAGTGTTCAGCACCTTAAAGCACATTTGTAATGGAGCCAGAGGGGATATCTGCTTAGTTGTTGGAATAATTTAAAATGTGCACTAATACTTGAAATGATTCTATGACAATTGAGCGTTCAGCTAAAGTGGCTGAGATAAGCCTTGACAATTCTAGATAAGAAACGCTAAGCAATTAATAGAGGTATCCAAACACTAACCTTTAAATCCACTTAGGCTGAATTTTCTCTCCCAACTTGTATCTTTTAGCTTATAACTGAGAGCACTAGGAAAGTCAATCCTGCTACATTAACCACAACTAATTCTGAACACAAACCCTGTGTTTTGTTTTCAAGCCAACAGTGAGTAGATGAACCCAAAAAGCAATGGAACACAGAAACAGTGGCTGAATTTCATTAGGTTTGGCTCAGCATCACTACAACAGAATCCAAACTGTTTTCTAGAGAACAATTCAAGTAGCAGCAACATAAAGCACCCAGCTCCACAGGAGTCCTTCA
This sequence comes from Promerops cafer, assembly GCA_013398275.1. Taxonomy (NCBI): domain Eukaryota; kingdom Metazoa; phylum Chordata; class Aves; order Passeriformes; family Nectariniidae; genus Promerops; species Promerops cafer. The sequence goes on along the minus strand of VZSE01007792.1, from coordinate 237,598 downwards.
TGAATCAGATGTGGTACCATTCACAAACTAAGTCTACCTTTCTCCATGTTGCTAGATTACATCCCCTCACCAACAGGGCAGTAAAAAAAGCAGAAAAAGCCTTGGCTCTAAGTCCAGCTCAGCAATAACAAAACATCTCTATTATCATCAGTGTGTGCAGCACAAATCCAAAATACAGCCTCATACTCGACATTGAGAAGAAAACTAACTCTACCTGAGCCCAAACCAGCACAGTATGAAAATCATAGATCTGCAGGGCACTTTGTCAAGGAACCAAGTAACTTGATACAAATCAGTTAAGAGCTGACACCAGGGTTTTGTTTGATTTTGAGGTGTTGCAGTATCTGAGTAAATACAACTTAAAAGGATATCCCATGTGTTCAAATGACTCCTCAAAATCCACAGGAAACAACCACAGCAAAGAGTCTCTAACTATAGCTGGGGACTGAGACCTGTTTTTATTTTTACTAGAAACCCAAAAAAACTACTTCCACATTCTCCTCTCCTTCTCAGCCAGGATGGGAATGGAAACCTATGTCAGAGTTAGCTCAGCCAGTGGCCTCTCTCACCCTGGCAACTGCTTTTATACACAGCAGGGAGACTGAAGAGGTAGAGCAAAGCTTAGTATTACTCTCTCAAGCTCAGGACTTTACAAGGAATACAGTCTTTTCCCACTTTGCATACCAAAACAACTCAAACAACTCCCTAGTGCAATGAACTATGTCCTTTTCCCCTTCCCTCCAGCCTCCACAATGAAGAAGTATCATTGCTGTATCCTCTAACAAAAACCACTCATCCGGACTCAGCAAACAGAATTAATGTAGAAAACAAAACCAACCTTTTTTTTTCCCCCAGGCAAAATGTGATGGGAAGAAGAAAAGAAAAACAAAAATGGAAACCAAAAGATAGATTTATATGACTTACAGTGATTAAAACACTAATCAGACTCTTCTGTACTGGTGGTGTTCCCCACCACCACCCTGCACACACAGAACAATACACACCCAAGCCAATGCTGCTGTCAGGAGTTGAGCTGCTGCATACTTAATACGGAGGAAGATTTACTGAACAGGTATTTTTAAATTCATGTTCAAACCCCATAAGTGCCATATCTAAAAAGCATATCAAGTCCTCCATATCTACAACTTGAACATAAAAACTGAAGCTTGATATGCAGACATCTTTCTATTAAAAAGAAAAAAAATTGAACAATTACATATGCCTTACACCATAAATGTCCTTGATTCTTTATGTGCCAAAACATTAAAAAAGAAATCCAACAAATCCCCCACAGAATAAAAAGCAAATAAACAAACAAAACTCCCAGACATGGGACCAGCTTACTATACATTATTAAAATGCCAAGCACAGTAGGTTGTTAATTTTTCACTTGAAGTAACTGCATAACTTGGTTGGGGAATTATTCAGTTCTAAAAACTCCGTAGCCATTTCATTTCACCTTTCATTTTCTATCACCCACAAGTCAAAATCATGTATCCAGTTTAATGAAAAGTGCATAAGTCCTTGAATACCAGATACAGATAGGATGAGCTGTGAGTGATTCTCACCAAAGCTAATAAGCAAGAAACCAAAATAAAAATTGAAATATAGAGATACTAGTATAAGCATAGTAAGTCAGTGGTATTTTTATCAAAATGAGAAAATAATTTCTTATTTCTATAAACCCAAAATACATTTTCAATCTTTTTGTCATCTATCCATGCTATGCATTATGAAGATAAATGGTGATAAGTGGATGGAAACAGAATGGTGATAGATGAAAAATAGTGACACTTAGGAGTACAAGTAGCTTAAAGAGTACTTTGAGTATAAACATAAGTGTATGAGCAAGAAAATAATTACCTATATTCCACAGACAAACACAGCACAGCCCTGGGGACAGATTCCTTTTCTGTGAACAGCCTCATGCTAATAACTGTGCAGGAGTCAGGGTCTGGAAAGGATGCAGAGTCAACTTGTGGCAACTAAAATATTTAACCACAACAGACATGCATTTACCTGATGAACGTAAGTGGGAATCCCACTTGCAGGGATCAGTTGTTCCAACCACTCCCCTACAGATAATTTAAAGACAATTATTCTAGATCATGAGATGCTTACTGCTTTTGCATGCTACTACAGCAAATTTTATTAAGACACTCAACTAAGATGATATGTCATACAGGTTTAAAAAGTAAGATGCAAAAAAATATCGCCCAACACAAATTCTCTAACTTGTTAGGAAAAGGGGAATGGGCTCTATGTCCTCCAGAAGTATCCAGCACTAGGCTTGTGTCAATTAGATTCAAAGCCCATATTGTTTCAGAACACTTAAGAACTTCCATGGAAGCTAATAGTGACATGGTAAATGAAACATGCTGACAGAGCACTTGGTCTTACTATTAGTAACATGCCAGGCAATACAAAAAGAACAACACATACTCTAAAAACTGCACCTACACGACCTCCTCACTTTGCATTTTAGAAGACACAGATATAAGATACACTACCCTATACCAGTTCAGATGTTTTTCTGGAGTACATATTTGTAATATAATCATGCAAATACTAAAAAAAAATTCCATAATAATAGAAAAAAAAAAGCATTCATAAAAGACAGTAAGTAATTCTCCTCTGGATTTATTTGTTTTGGTTTGGTTTTGATTTTTTGTTTGTTTGAGGTGGTTTTTTACTGCTTGGTTGAGGTTTTTTTGTTTTGTTCCCCCCGCCACACTCAGAAAGTGTTTCAGGAAAAGCCACATATTCTGAACAGGGTCATTCATGATACTGATTCAGCTGCTGCCTTGCCTTTCAAAAGCGCCAGACCAGTTTTACCTCATTACTTTTATGAAAGCAATGCAATGGGACAGTAACTTCATCTTCCAAATTAACTATTGTTGGATACCCAGCTCTAGGCAATTGGCTTACTCTGTGCAAGCACTTTATTCCTACCCTCCTACTTGTTTCTATTTCTCAAAATGCAGCATATTACTCACTTTGACTGTAGTTGCTTCCCACATGTTCATTCATCTTAGTTTGTCTCACTGGATTTCTTCAACTGCATCTCATTAAATAGCCTGAATTTTTCTTTCCAGCTGCATGCTAGGCCAACTTTCAGTGGAATGAAGGTAGATTTACATCAATGAAAGGAAAACAGAATGCAGTTGCATGGTCTTAAACTTTAAGAGGCAACAAAGCTTTCTAAGCTATGAATTTTAATACTCAGAGATTAGCAATTCGTCTTAGTTTCAGTTGGATCCTCCTAGGACAAAACAGTTATCTAGAGAATGCCTGACAGGTTTTTTACTAAAAGCATTGCTCAAAAAGCTGTGGCGAAGCAGCAGAACAGTTCATGGCTCACACAGAAAGAGGTCCTATCCCATGTGCCACATCCCTGGCACACTCACGCTGTAGTTCCTACTCAGTTCAGAAACAAGGCAGTTCAGCAACAGCTCCAGGAAGAGTAAAACAGAAGGGATTAAGCCCACACACTGCAAGCTGGGAACAGAGGCTGGGGAGGCTGAGCAGCTTCCACCCTGGACAGAGACTCCATCAGCTCTGCCGCTCCTAGAATTATTCCCTGATTTTTATAACTGCAACTGCATATTTAGAGTCAGCAAGCCAGATTCTGAAGACTTAGAGACAGTAATTAATGCTGTGTTAGTTCTTCTGCAATAATGTTAGAGTAATTTCAGCTTACTACCTGCAAACATGTTCAACATGTCACCAGAACCACCAGACTCCAGGTCTCATCTAATTCTGGACTAACCCAAGAGCAATATTCTCTGCCCTAGTAGCCAGTGTACCTCTGGTAAGGGACACAAACTGATAAAGGAGATGTAAGGAAACATTATATGAAACATTTGCAGAACTGGACAAAAATTCATTAGATATACTGAATACGACCACTAAGGAAAACATTCCCCGAGATTAATCTCTTTTTGCAAATAAATCAATAAAAAATCCTGATTTTTCTAGAGTAAACTTTTCACATCCTTTCCTCTGGAATTGAAAATGTTCTGGTTTCTCAAATATTGCTTTCCTCTTTTATTTCTCCAAAATTAAACCTTCAACTCTGCATTGAGCCAATTCCAAGCTAAACATGACCCTTGGAGGCCAGCAGATCTTGCATCTCATCCACCCCAGCAGCTAAAAGTAGGACTGTGCCTCTCCCTACCTGGCCAAAAAGAAAAATAATCATGGAGAAAGCAACTCCTTATCTATTCTATCCCACCCTCAAAGGTCCTTGGCACGGAGGGAACCAATGCCAAAACTCACCTAGTATAGTACCAGTAAATAGACTAGCTCCCACCTTAAAATGCTCTTTGGTGTACAGCTGACACAGTTTTGAAAAGGAAAACAGACTGATAATGTTGCAGGCTTAAAATAAGGAGAAGAGCAGGAAAGTAAGTTGTTCCTCTAAGGTATAATACTTTTCTGACTTGCTCCTGGAATAATGCCTAGCATTACTTCCTTAATCCCAGCAAAATGAAGTTTCTGTCTTGCCATTCATAAATAGAAAAAAATTATGCTGAAGTTTCTAAGGTGTTTTCAAAAGGGAAACACTTCAACTACTTTGGCTTTTGAAAGATTTTCCCTGTGTCATGACCTTCATTAGGACTTGGAACTGGAAGATTTCCTTGGTTATCAAGTCCCTCTCATCTGTTATCATAATGTACAATCCTTCATAAATTGATGAGGCTCCAGCTTTTTAATATTCACTTGCATTCGCTTAAGATACTATGACATTTCCAAAGCAGTGAACTATTAGTCCACACACTTTTTGCTCAGTATCACTTTGTAGCCTACTTACTCACTGGAATCACCCATAGAATGAGATTATAGTCAGAGTGTTTTAGGAATCTGTTTTTTAAATTAGAATGTAAGAAATTAGATCTTTTATGACTGTACTGCAACTTAAAGTTACTGAATTCACATGTAAAAACTTCACTACCAAAACCTCCTTAAAAGATTCACCTTTTCAGTTCTAACTGGGTGCTCAAGGGTGTACCTGAACAATTATATCATGAGGCTGAAATGAAGGTCCCTCTCTCCAGCACTTCCTACAACAGTAATACTCTGCTGCTGGTGTATTTTGCATAGGTCATAGAAAGTACATTTTGCATAGGTCACTTGAGAATCCACAACATTTTACAGATCAGCAATGTAATTTCAACACACAGAGAGAACAAACCCTCAACTCAAGTAAAGCTCATTAGGATGTAAAAACAATCGGCAAAACTGATTAAATATCAACATCCTGAGATAGGGTTGAGGGGTAGGGTTTTTTAAAATTATGTTTAAAGTTATGTCTTTTCAGTGTAAGTGGGTAGCCATTAAGTGTGAACAACAGATATAAAATGAAAAAAAATGCCATTGAACGGACTCAATATTAAGTGGTACTTAGACCAAGTTAGTTTCTAGTATCCCTTTTTATATCTGAAGGATCACAAACTGCTTCAGAAAGCACTCAGATTTTAATTGATATAGTGATTAAACTAACACCAACAAAACACCTTCGCTGAAACAAAATACTAATGTTGGTAAAGTAAACCCCAGAGTAGTGCCAATCAAGTCAACGAGTTACAGGAATTTTATTTAGAAGAAGAACCCCCTTTGGTCAGAGTTTCAATATCATTTCAGGTCAGCCTCTTTCTGTGGTAGGGTAGTCACCAAAGATTTCCCCTTAGTAAGAGAGTCAAGCAAAGATATTCACATATTGTCACACACTGACTCTGTGCCACACCTAGAATACAGTGAGAGACTTTCCCTTCCTCTTAAATATTATGTTCCTACTAGGAGAGAAGCAAAAAACCCATGTGTTTCATAAAGAAGTTTCTGTGCAAACTGCAAAAAAAAAAAAAAAAAAAAAAACTTCAAATGAGACCAGTAGTCAGCTGCACACCTTTGCAATACATGAAACAGCCTACAACAGAACAGCCTGTGTATAAAATGCTCTGTAGCACTTCAATGGAAGAAAAGGGAAGCTTTCAAATTGAATGGACATAAAACCAATACTATAATAAATCGTATTGCAAACTACATGCTAGTTTCAATAAGCAAGATCCTTCAGGAATGCATAATATTTTAAAATTCACTTCCAACTTTTGTTGGTTAAGATAAGATACAATTTATCTTAGTTAATAGAGCCACAAAGTAGGATGAAACAAGTATTCTGCTTAGCTTGCACTTTGCAAACTTGAGCATGCATATGGCAATGTAATCAATTACTTTACTCACACCCAATTTCTTCACTTTAAAACTCAAACACTGCCAGAAAATATAATTAATCTAATCTGGGTAGCAAAAAGGTTTATCCAAATTTCCTTTTCAATAATGTTATACTTACAGTGTACAAATCCTTGTTTTAAAAGGCTTACAACAGAAATACTTAATGTGCATTTCCCAACACTGAACTTAATATGAAACAAAGGCCACAAACACTGCTTTAAAAAGCCCAACAGTACACTTGCTGTAGGTGACAGATTAGTTTTTCATTAATCTAATTCTATTTGAAGCAAACCAGTCTTAAAAAAATTCCTGTGAATCAAGAAAGTTGAATGACAACATACTTTTGTAGCTCTGAAATATACAATACGCAGAGTCCTTAAAAAAAATTAAAATTAGTATGTGATACACAATTTAGACACTTAGAACTTGGATCTTCCATTCTCCTCCCACTGGATAGCTCTTCTTCCATCTCTGTTCCTGAACAAGTGATAATTTGTGACAAATTATGGAACTCATAACAGGACATAAGAGTTACCAAAAGCACTGAAGATTTTTAAAACAATTTTGAAAGAAAAAGACAAACCCCACTGAATTTACAGAATGGAAAGACTACCTAATAAGACCATAGACTGCACATGGCCAGGGACACTGCCATACGCTGGGACTACGCACATGTTCTCCTGCCCCCTTCTCTCCCATCAATTCCTACTCTGAGGACAGCTGAACTTCAAAACCCTGAGTGATCCCCACTGCTCCATATACAACAAATACATCAAACATCTTCATTGCTTGGCTCATGAACAAGCAGCTTGTCTGACAACAGCTACAGAGAGGTTTGTTTCTAAGATATGCTTCTCTTCAACCCAACAGATTCTAGCACTGCAAAACCAAATCAAAATTTAATGAACATTTAGCCTTTCAATTCAATCCATTCCTGCAGGCCTGTATATTAACAGTATATCTTACTCTTCTTCTCTTTCATTTATTCCAAATTTATATTTTGAAATAATAATGCATACTTTAAAACAATTTAACTAATCCACAGTAGCTTTACCTGAAAATCCTCTGTCTTAAAAAATATTGGGATCTAAAGAGCAATGATGCACAGGAAAACACATCTCAGCTGTGTCTTGGGTTGGGGGTGTGTATTCTACTGCCATCTGTCAGAGGTGAGGCAGTTATCTCCTGTTAAGTGGGCCACCTGATAAAACAAGGTGGGGCAGTTTTCTTTATCTTTTCCACAATTAATCCTCCCTCAGGAAGATATCTTCAGTTAATGGGCCATTGAGCCTCACTGCATGACTGATAAAATTACATCAGAACATTGTGAGATACTCTGCCCAGGGGGAGGAGCCAAGCATTCCTACCTGAATAAAAATCTGAGATTTGGAACACCACAGCAGCTTTTTCCCACTAGATTCTCAGAGGTGCAGTTTTCTTCTCCACTGAATTCCCAGAGGAAGACCAGGCCCATCTACACCACCACTAGACCTTCAGAGAAAAACTACACCCTTCTACAGGATCACTGCTTCAACAAAACCACATCTGCTACTCCAGAAGGACTGCAGCCACCATTCCATTAGTCTGTTACCAACACCCTGACCAGCAGGGTGGAAGGTTGTATTCTGACTCTATCAGTGTTTTGGGTTTTTTTGTACTATTACATTTATATTTTTAATTTTCCTAGTAAAAACTGTTATTCCTATTCCCATTCCCATATCTTTGCCTGAGAGCCCCTTAATTTCAAAATTCAGAGAGAGGGGGGTTTACATTTTCCATTTCAAGGGAGGCTCCTCCCTTCCTTAGCAGACACCTGTCTTTTCAAACAAGACAAACTGAGAATTTGATCCTTCAAGATCCTGTTCTACAATTTTATTTTGTATTAATCTTTTTCCTTCTAAGATAGCTGCCACCACAATGGTGGGCTTTTCCTCCAAATTAAATGTAAAACCGCTATCTTGATAATAATCAGTTTTTATTATGAAAAACATGATCACTTTTTTCCTGGTTTGCTTTTTGTGGTTTCTTTATGTCTATCATGAAATCTCTGAATTTCTAACATCACATTAACTAAATCTCCTTTATTCAGAATGGTTACATATTCCCTTAGGTTTTACAGGGCTGCTACCAAGGACAACTTACCCTGATTTAGTACTAAGGTGGAGCCAATTTTGAAACAATACCTACTAACCATGTTTATTTCCATGAGAGCAAAGTTAAGAAAAACAGTTCACTATGATCAGAAAACCAGTCATACTTTCCCATTTCCTCATGCCAGTGGCCTCTATCCACCATTACACACTGCTCACTTCCCTGCACTGTGCTTATTTCTTCAGGCAAAACACACACTTACCTAATTAAACTCAAGACACAAGCAACAACAAGTAAATCAAGATGGTTGGTCAAAACATTCTTTATGACATACTCAGGAACTTTTTCAATTAATTTCTCACATTGTGTGATACACAAGTTTTTTCCTGGTTTATCCTGAGCTGAGAAAGAAAAAACACCTTATGCATTATGAAAGCTATGTATACATCATTATATTCTGTGAATTGCCAGGTGGATGTGTCCTTTACAGACCTCTCCCTCAGCTTCACAGGGAAAGCAAATTTGTATGCTAGTGTATAAAGATTAGAAATCAGAACCAGTTAAATTATTTATAGAACATCATTGATTCCTCAAGAAGGCCATGCAAAGTAGCCTGCAACTGGCCAAGGGAATCCTGTGAAAGACAAATCACGTAACAGCTATTTTCTATTAATATGAACATTTTGTGAAATTCAAGGCAGTTTAAAAATTACCTACATCAGTAAAACGGGATCTTCCTCTATAACATTCATTTCAGATAACTGTCAGTAACCAAGTTTTTACTGGCTTGCTCCTAAGATCAAACTCACTGCTGAATGAAAAAGGTGTCTTCCTCCCCACAAGTCTGAGTGTTTGCAATTTTTATAATGAGAATAAACTCAAAACTCTACAAACTGACACCAGGAGAAAAAAAAAAGCAACAAAAAAACATAAACAAACAACCCCCACACCACAACTTAGGAAGCATACAGCTGAAAGGAAGCATGATCCTAAAGTACTCCATATAAACTAATGGAATTTTTTCACTTCATGTCTTTTGTCATTCTGAAATTCCAACTTGAATCTAATAAAGTCTTACTTAGAAAAGTTTAATTGAAACCAAAAATACATGGGAACATATTTGTTCCAGATGCATTAATATTTTCCAATAAAAACCACTAAGGATTTAATACCAGCTGGGACGAGAGTTGGTAATCACAGATACTTAACAATCTTATACTTGATACTAAAGCTCTTGTGTTAAGTGATGAGGGGTTTCTTTCATTTCTGCTGTTAGCTAAACCAACAGGACTCCAAACATACTAGTAAAATTGAGGAGTTACACAAACACAGAATAGGAAGAAATGAGAATTAGAGAAAGATTCCACATCATTGTGTTGGTTCATGTCACTTCCTGCCATCTGTGACTGTATTGCCTTTCATTAGCATAACTAGATTTTAAGTCAGGGAAAGAAGAAACAGCCAACTGAAAGCTTTACACTGCTAGAAATAAAGTTATGAGTAAGACCAGACTCTAAATTAACAATTGTTATTACATAGTTTTCTCTCTGGAGAAGGATTTGTCTTTATTGAGCAAGATACTATATTCTAATGCTACAAACCATTCAAAGAACTCTTACCTACAGCAACTGATTGACAAATAGTCACTTTGGCAACCAAAGCTGCTTCCACACAGCCACAGAATCATGGATTAGCTGTAGGTCAGTACATGTAGAAGTTTATAGTCAATAAATTTTGGATAAGGTGCCATTAGTCTTGGGAATATGTAGTCCTTCCAAACACCCTGCTAGATGAGGCTAGATGAGCCTTTTAGACAAGGCTTGATATTCCAAAACATTCTAATGATCTGGGTTTAATAAAACAGGTTTACAACACTGTCAGAGTTGCCAATTTATTCGGAGGGTGGAAACAATAACATACTGAATATTTGGCAAGCATCAGGCTATCTATAACCCCTCAGTTTCCTAAAGACACTTTGATATGGTACTTTGGGACCTTTTATAAGCTATTACAGAGAAACCAGATGCCTCCTTAATCCGTACAGAGCAGCGCGGGTTAGGATGAGAAGAACAAGATCCTTGCTTCCCACTTGACAAAACGGTCTCCCATCAGCACCAAGAACTGCAACAAACTGCATCAAAAAAGAGGTGGAAGCACTACAGGGGAGGATAAGACCAGACACATGCTACATGAAAAGGTTGCTGAGAGATGGTGTTCATTTTCATAAAGGAAGTGTTTGGTGGTTCAAAAATAACAAACAAGGCACAAGAGTTTACCAGAAAGTTAATATTTAATTATAATCTACCAGCTATTTGTACTTTTTCTAATCAATTTTAAAGAAAATCTGCGTATATAAAAACAAGGAACTAGTGCTTATTACAAAGTATCATTCCATATTTCTTCCCCTTTCTAATGTTGGTATAAATGCTCCACCTGATACAACAAACACAGCTTGGGAAACCAAACATACTGTCAGGTTTCCTGTGATTTCAAGCTTGTCTGTACTAATCCCAGTCTCATTTCACACCCACACATGAGGCTCCCTCCCTAGCTAGCTTGGGCTTCTCTTCTGTACACAGCTTCCTTATGACAATCTTGCAATTAACACCCACATCTCCTCCCCAAATGATGCCAACTCTTCTATGAAACATTCAGTCTATGAAAACCACACCCCTCTTTCGTGCTCTTTCATCCACCCCTTTTGCAAACTGAGAATAAGCATCTCTTGGGGAGGTGACTCATAAGTGTTCAGCCCTTTTCACATTGTAAAACAGCTCATCTAATAAAACAAAGCACATGTACAATGTTGCATCAAGAACCAAACGATATTCATGCTTGTAGATCAGGTTGGGGAAAAGACTTACCTCAATTTTCATCTGTCAGCTAACTAGTTTCACTGCAGCGTAAGATAAAGTAAGATGATCCAATGACAAGCCAAAGTCGAGGACCTCTGCCCCTTAATCAGCTTTTGTTGTAAAAGGTTTTCTAAAGTTTCTGTACTCAGTTTTTTAAGCTCAGATAGAGAATACTAGTGTTTCCTCCTTCAACTCTTTTTGTATCCTACATTGTACCTGTAAGAGTCAGGAGAAAAAAGAAAACGTACATTCTCCAGATGACAAGCATTATTTCATACCCTGTAAGCCAAATAATGTGGAGATATTCTGAAACAAACAAACAAAAAAAAGAGGAGTCTTGCCAACCCAAGAAAATCCCAGTGTTCAGGCTGTTGGGTTCTCATCAATGTGCCACAGGTAACCTACCTCTGACTTACAGGGTACATAGGTCATTTATTGTTCTCTGGAAGTTACAGGGCACTAAAAGACAGCTAAAGCACCTTTGATAATTGCTCTATAGTTATTAAGTAAGCAATCACTGTGATTGCCACAGGAATATTGCACAATAGTTACACTTTACAGGTATGAACACAAACAGAATTGAAACATGAAACATTGACAGGATGCTCCAGAGCCCACAGTGTCTAAATGCAGCTGAGTGCTACTGGAGACTCTTTCAGGCATCTGAAACAGACTCAGATCTCAAATTCACTTTTCATAGGATGGGTGACCATACCGCAAAGACTGATTGTGACACCTAGCACTCCAAACAGAAAGCTCAGGGCTCAGCAAACAGACTTCTGTTCTGAGCTACCTATTACACACACACAGACACACACTTATCTTACCTGCAATTAAAGCATGTCAACAGGTCAGCAAGGAAAAATTGGCTCTTCCATTTGGTCAAGAATCTAGACTTAAAGTTTCTTCAGCTTTCAGCAGCATTCAGCTTTCCACTACAGACAAGGAAAGGCAGAGAAAGTAGAAAAGTAAAAATTATCATTCTCTATTAACAGAAATCTGGCAGTTTAAAAACTGAGAAGGAAAAAACATCCATCTTAAAGAGAACAAGATAATAACTCTCAAATACACAGGTGTAGCAGTAACAGAGCATAATTCACAGCACGAGACACGTCCGCACAGAAAAGGTCAGAGCATCCAGGCCCTTCACCAATACCTTAGTGGGAAGCCCTTGAAAACACCAAGGTCATCATCAGCTAAGAGCCCACACCACTGCAGAAGCAATCCATATTTGCCTTCCTTGCTGCCTTCTGTTCACTGCTGCAACTCAAAAACATTTGCACCCATGCTGCAACCCAAAACAATCATGCCTAACACACTGAATAAGTCTGAAGCAATTAAGAAACTTTTCTGGCTAAAAAGTAACCACTGGGGAAAGAAAAATAAAACACAGAAGCAGAAAAAAGTGGTATTACACTGAATACTAAAGCTAGCTACACTGCCAAAAAACTGATTACAAAACTCACTTTTCAGACAAGAAATGCATCACAACAGCATCTTGTTAAACAAGCTAAACACATTCAAGGGAGAAGGAGAAACCCACACCTTTCTGTCAACACTGAAGTAATTCATATTAAATTTATATTTGACATGTAACAAGGCTGCACACATACAGAAAAATGCAAGTATGAAAAGCATGTCTATTCATTTACACAGTGCTTAGCATTCAAAATTGATTTTACAGACATCCTGCTAACCTGTCTGACAGAAATTCCTCCAGACTACACAAATTAATTCAAAATAAGGAGACTGTCATTTTTCTGTGTCTTATAAGCAGGGAGGTAAAACTCTGAAAGTTTTCAGTACGCTGAAAGGAATCCTGCAAAAGTTTAAAAAGTATATACATCAAGGCAAAAGTATTTTTTTTATAAACATAATTTTTGACCAAGAACTCATAGTTTAAAACAGGCTCTTAAACAGCTTTCCCATCAGAGCAGCATGAACAAAACAGCCAAAAATTAAGGCCTTATGGGAAGACATCGTTTTTATATTGCAAATATAACATGGTTTCAGTACATGCTAGACTAGATGACCCCAGAGATCCCTAACCATTTCATGGTCCTGAATTTCAGGGATGATTATATCAGGTTCCTCCACAGATGTAACCAGAAATTTCATAAGAGACTTTTAGCATCATTTTCCCCCTCAACTACAACAAAGAGGTAATCCTAAAAATTAGTTGGTTTCCAAGTGAAATGATAACAGGGTTAATCTCTCTATCCTCCAGACCATCTCCAAAATGTTTCCTGTAGTAAAACACCATTTACAAAATTCTACCTCGCTAAACCATGCTATTTTTTAATATATTTTCTTATTACTCAAAATAATTGCAAGTGAGGGCCCTAAAGGAAGGAGATTTCTCCATCATTTGTAATTAATACTAACTTCTCTCCTGTCTGCTTCATACATCCATCGCATTTGGTCATAAAAATAAGGTTCCAAGTTTAATTTGTTAAATACATTCTCTCTATTTTTGTTTTGCTGTATCATTTATCTGGGTAAATTTTCAACTGGAGCCTATAATTATGTTCTTGACCAGACTGTCTTTTAGCTTAAACAATTATTTTCTCCCTTGGATTATCATCTTTAATTTGCAGCATAGGTTAAGAACTATTGTCATACACATAACAAAATAGGTAGTCTAAATGACATCCTCATGTTTGAGGTTTGCAAGTTGATCAGCCTGGTATTTTTATTTCCTTTTACTACACATGAAATAATCCATCAGAGTGAACAGAAAAGAGGAACATGGTAAAAAAATTAAAAGAGAAATTGCCCCTACCCAGAGTCCAAACTGAAGTCCTAAAGGTAACCCACAGCCTCTCTAGAAATCATTCTTTCCAGCAGATGTGAGAAAGGAGTATGCAATAAGCATCTGTGGAGGGGCTTCAAATAAACAGAATAAGGGGGCCTTGGGAGAGGGAAAAACCTCTCAGCACATTTGTTTTAAAGATTCCAGCATGCTTCCATCTAAATACCATCTTTTATCTAGAACCACAAGCCTGAAACTGAAAATTGGTACAAGAGACTGAAACCAGAGCCAATGAAGAACTGACACAAGGGACAATCCTATTTCTGGCATGGCTAGTGCATGTTTTCAAATACATGCTTAATAAAAAATTACACAGTAGTGCCATATCATCCAAACTTATTCAGTGTTTCAGCTTCTAAGTCCTGCAAGACTGACTCAATGAATCTTTATTACTACTACCAAGGCAGTAAAGAAAATCACAAAGGTCTGTTCTTCTGTATGCTACAAAAGTTCTTTTGTAGTCTACAAAACATTTCTCTGTGATATGCAGTTAAGGTGCAGGTTTTAGAGAGAAGGCATTCAGAACATGGAACGATTCCCTGATCCAACATTAGTAAAAAAAATCTGAATCTGAAACCTTAGCACCAAGCTATGGAAGATGTCCAGAACCTAAGTGCCTTTAGCTTATTAAATAATTTGGAAAAAAAAACAAAAAACAAAACACATAAAACCAAACCCACACAGACACCCCTTAGGTTAGAGTGCAAAAGAAGACTCAGTCTAGTATATGAAAGAACAAAAATTTGAATAATTTAGCAAGATTCAGTTTTGAATCATCCTTTTAAATAGTATTTTTAAAAGCTGTAATTAAATTAAAGAAGCATGGTGATAATTGAACTGAGAGCTTCCTGTAGTTGTGGCCCAGGAGAGTCTTATTAATCACACAGTATCACCAGTTCAGTATTGCCAGATAGGGAATAATACATCCTTATCTCTAGAGAGCACTGACACTGGGATCTCTCTGCAGGCACTGACAAACCATTACTGCCAAGCACAGCCTTGCCTTATGTAACATTCTTGGAATAGCAAATATTTTGCTTCTGCATCAAATACACAGCTTTTGAAAAGCAGGCAACACCAGGCACAGGCAAAAAATAATACACATCTGCATTCTGTATCCTGGATGGTAAGGAGGGGGAGAGAGAGGATATAAAAAAGGTTCTGCCTTCTCATTTCTGAAAACTGAGACAGGTGAGAAAAACATGAAATTATAGAAGAACTGCTCAAAAACTTTGAACCAGACACAAAAATGTTATATTTTATCTAATATTTTCTGTCTCATATGATTGATATGAATTTTATATATTTTCTGGGTCATAGTATCCATACAAATCATGAGATTCATAATTATAGGAATATAAGAAAAAAATATATATCTCAGCTCACATTGCTTGGATACCCTGAAATTCTGTCCTAAAATGGGTGTGGTGAGGCATGCCTATTAAAAAGCATTAGAACATAATCAATTCTTAGTAGTACCCTTCATGAATTAGGATGCTCTGCTTTGTATCTTGAGATCATCAAATCATAATAGACAGAAGTTTTCAATGTTTCTTCAGTCCACAGCAGAGCAGACTTTCAAGCTTACTTTTAACAGGCAGGTTACCAGGACATTCTCAGAATGGCAAAACTCTTTTCAAGGATTTATACGTTCTCTCTCCCCCCACCTCTTTTTTTTTTTTAAACACAATTAATTTTGAGCTCAGGGTTATACTGCATTTTATTTGAGAGGAAAGTTGTCCATAGAGAGTGTATCGCATCCCATGCATCTTAACCTACACCACTACCCAAGCTGGATATTATGAAAGATGCATACCTTTGTGGTCTGGGAAATTCAAATTACTTTCCTTATCTTTCCCCTTCATGTGAGAGCCCAAGAAAATAATCCTAGAAACCATAGTCCACAGATATATCAATCAATACAAACACTCCCAGTACCAACAGATACCATTCAAAACAGCGGATGGACTTTAAAGTATTAAGAGGGAAATACGTTCCGGTTTCATACATGCATGAATTAAGATAACAAACACATCGCAGAGGTGATACCTCCTGGGAAATCTCCCTCTCTGAATAACAAACCAGAAATCTTCTAAACTGCTAATTTTACATTAAAATGTGCCTATTTGCTTTTGATTTAAAGATCAGTTGACACTGCAGGACTTCCTCAAATCTTTGTTTTCCTTCTGCTATTCACAGTTTTGCCCAATAACATGCAGCTGAAATTAAAACCTTTGTTTAATGCCACTATTGTTATCCCTATCATTTGAACAAGAAATATCATGCAGTGAAGAGCCCCTTCTGTTTTGGACTGTTACTGGGCAAATAATTAAAGAAAAAGATCAGTGTATTCAAATAAACACAGGCTACAAGGGCAGCACAATAGAGGGTTGTTTACAACATACAGCAGATTACATGAAACAGTTTTCCAAATTTTCACTAGCACAAGCTGATTAAGTCTGCGTGGCAGAGAGCAGACTCACACAGGTCTGGAAGCAGTAAAACCCCAGTGGCTTGGATGCAACACCACACAAATATGACAAAATTGTTTTCAAAGCTAATCCAGGCATTGTAGGATTTGCTCCTGCAGAGCCAGTGTGGGTATAGCCATGCCCACAGTCATTTTTTCATGTTGTTACCTCTAACAAGGAGTTCTAGCTACTTTTCAACAGCCACAGCACTGTGAAGTTTTAAGTCTCCCTCATCTACTCCATGCAGGTGAAAAGGGAAAAAAAAACCATCAGAGAAAGAGGCATAATGTTTTGATATCTTCTGGATCCTCCTTGTCAGTTGAAATATCAGAGTAGAGGTACCAAGAAAATGAATTCTCAGTACTGTGCTCTCCCTGAATTTTACGCATCGTGTTGCACCACAGTAACCATCTCCTTTTTGCACTCAAAGGATAAAAAAAATCTCCTCAAAGTCATCTAGTCCTTTACCCTCTGCCATGGTAACACACATCATGTTTCTGTCACAACTCACAGCTGCTTTCATTACTTGTTCTTAAAGTCATATACAACTTTTTCTGATAATATATTCCAACGCAACAATGTCCTACCAAGCAAGGAAAGACAACAGATCCCTGTGAAAAACACATCTCATACACTTAGACAAACCCTTACTTTCTCATTTCTCCACTATCTTCTTCACTTCTTTGAAGCTAAAATAACAGCTCCCTGTTCATTCAGTCATTCCTCCAGACATCCAGGTATTCTTACTGCTCTTCTCCAGACTCCCTCCAATGGGTTCATATTACCTTCTTTTTTTCCTTTTAAATTATTTTTTAATTAATTCTGTCTTCAAAACATGACACTAAGTCAGTATTGGCTGGAAAGATTACTTCATTTAACTGGTAGAACATAATTCTATTTCCACATATGTGATGCAGACACAGGATCCCACAATAAGAACAGGAAAGGTCCTTAAGGTTAACTGACGCAAGCCTCAGGGAGAAGCATTTGGTCCTTCTGGCCTTCTCCGATTGCTCCCATCAACCAGGACACAGAAATTACTTTTAAGAAGCCTTGCTGTATTTGAAATAAGGAATTGTGTTATAGGGTTTTGCAATACAAACTTCAGTCCCAACCTAAGAACCAGCTCTATTTTAAAAGGCCCAAAATCTTTTAAGAGCAGAATTCAATCATCTCTTGACAGTATCTTGGTATGATATTCTCTAATTTTACAATTCTATAGCAATGTTGACTCCTGTTAACAGGAGTTCTTGTTGTCTACTAAAATATATAAATACTTCATGTATCTATCTAAAATAAACCTCTCACCCCTAAACAAGAACACTATCTCATGAGTCCATTTCTGGGGAAAACAATGTTTTTCAAGCAGTTTAGCACTTGCCCACAGTCAATTCCTCCAGACATTCTTTAATAAGAATGAAATTTTGACAGTTTCTATCATAGAGTCAAGCTACAAGAGACCTACTGTTCCTCTTCTGTTAGCATTTCAGAAAGAGAAATTCTATTAGTCTAATGGTTTAATCTTAAAAATAAAATCATACAGGCTACTGCTTATTTCTTTGTCACTTTCTACTGCTTTGGGAGGGTTTAATTCCCAAGAAAAATACCAAAACGAATAAAGATAAACAACTGAGTCTACAGTTGCTCATTTCCACTTGCCCCTTGCCCCGACACCTGTACAGACAGATACTACAATCCCTCTTCTCAGTGGCACAGTATTAACACATACCCTCCATGAGTCAAGTAACTGCAGCAGCTCAAGGATTACATCAGCCAGCCCTTACTCTTTCAACAGTGTTTTTGTAAACACTTCAAACTTAAACTTACCTAACTGCTCTAAAACTCACTCTTTCCTAACACCAGCTTTGGGTTTTAGCACTTGCCTTGGACATCATGTTCACCTCCAAGTCCCAGTATCTTTTATTAGACCTGAGGTGAAGAAACAAACAGAAAAAGACCTCAGCCTGCTTTGCATTATTTGTCCACAGCTCCACTCATCAAATAGGAGAAACCTCCCCTTTCTTTTCACTAACTTTGTATTTCTATAATGATTTCTCATTATTCTTTTTGAGTTGGCCATTCTGAATGTTGCATTTTAATTATATGTGTGTGTTCTTTATTTTCACACTTGTCCTTGGCAATCCAGCTGGGAATTCCTTTTCCTCCTTGCCTTTGATGTTAAAGAGCTCACTAGTAGCCAAGCCAGCCTCTCACTACTTTTCATATTTTCCTCTGTGGAAGAACAGTTTCAATTTCTGCATTAGCATATGCCATAGACTCCAATATTCCTGCTTCTGAATAAATCATATTTTTATCTCAGAATATTTAAATGTACTTTGAATTATAACTGATTAGACCACATTGTCTCCTGACACCAAGCCCAATGCCAAGTGCTCCTGAAATGTTGCTGTTGACTTTATGCCTCTTTTAAATGTGAACTGTTGTTACTTTAAATGTTTGCAAAACAAATGTACACTAGTAAGATAATATGCCTTGCTGACAATACAACAAAATTTTATCCCCCTCACTTGGTGCTACTTCAAAATCAAACAGGAATGTTTCAGCTATTGAATGTAAGTTGATAAAAACACCACCAGCAAAATATATAATTTGCAAATAAGCATGCATTATAAATGCAGTCTTTGCTAAACTGCCTTAGTTGTTGCTCTCTGAACATTTAATTTTATTTTTTTTCTAACAATTAAGGTTCTTGTGAGAAGAAAAAAAAGTTCTCCAAGTCCAAGGATTCCACTGGCATCCAAGCAAAACAAACCTAGCCCTATCTAGCCGACGGAAATTTTTCAAAAGGATCTCAATACTACTGTGTGTTCCGCTTTATCAACACTAGCAAGTCAGGAACCCATAAGCACTGGGCTGTTGCTGGCCTGTAAAAATCATGCCAGCAAAATATGCTGAAAGCAGATGCAACCACTGATAGCCAGAAAAACCTCTGTGTTATCTAGAAGCAAGTTTATGGGAATACCTTTTAGTGTTGTTCACACTACTGGGACCAAAATATTAAGAACAGAATAATTGCAAAGGCAAATCAGTTTCTGCCCTCCATGCTTTTCCTCCATTCAAAAAGGACTCTCACTTCACAGGCTTCTCATCCTATGTTTCAAGAAGCTGATAAAGAACTTTCTAATTGTTTACCTGAAACCACTCCAAGCAGGCAAGCATAATTAATCTTAATGCAAGTCAGCAATTCAGAAAGGAAATTATCCTGTTACACCTATTGCTGACTATGTGTTCTTACGTGTACTCTGCTTCCGTGTACTGAATGGCAAAATGGCCAATTAAAACGAAAAAAGAAAAAAAAAAATCCTAATCCATTCCAAAGGCATTCCACAGACACTGGGTGATTTGAGAACAACATCGGAGCCAAAAAAAAAAAAAGGAGCAACACACACTTTTCTGAAGATCTTTATGGTTTAGAGTAAAATTTATGGCTGCTTAGCACCTGTTGTCACTTCACCTTGGTCAGGCACACAAGGCAGAGAAACCAGCACAATTTTAATTCCACTCACAGAGAAGAACAGAGCCCTCACTTCCAAAACAAATCCACATCACACTGGGGTTGGGGGCATGCACTTCTTGGAAAGTCCAGCACTGGAAATCAACAAGTTCATCAAAGTGGGGGATAAACTTTTGACCTCCATAGGTTTTCTTACAGGAATACAGAATTTTTAACACTGAACTACAACATATATATGGCACAAGTGAAGTGTAAAAATGCCCCAAACACGCAAAGAGAAAGCAGCACAGTTCTGTTTACTAAGAGCCATGGGTCCAGTGTAGCAACTTACTGATGTTCCACCTTCAACTTGTAGGCACACCTCCCTACTCAGGCTTCCTTCTTCCCTTGTATGTTGAAGGTATACGTGCTTACAGAAGCACTACTCAGTGTAATGCCAGTACAGTGATGAAGCAGAAAGCCAAGTTCTCTCTCCCTGTAAGGTTTGCTGTGGTAGGGCAGGAGCCTGCCACAACAAAATGAGTTAAGAGAATTCAGTAACAACCCATGCTACTTTTTGGACTTGGCTGCACAACAGCAACTTTTTAACCACAGCTCACTGACTAGTGTGTAAAAACCTAAACATCTGAAAATAATTTAGTTACTACTATTATATTAACTGTTAATTGTTAATAAAACTAACTCAAAAGTATAATATTCTCTTCCCTCCTGCTCAGGGGTACCTGAGGTTTTACAAAAGATTTTGTGAATGCAAGGGGGATTGATTCTTCAGCAGTTTAACTCTTCAACTGTTAGCCAACCGCTAAATTTAAGTTACAATCCAAAGGTTTACTGGAATATAAAGACTGTCGATACTTTAAAAGTTGTTTTTTTTTTACATGCACTGGGAAATCCTTCCAAATGTGAGTTTGTTCAAGGGTATCACTTGATCAGTTCCGCAGGCAAACTCCACTATTGCTAAAATAGTCTTTCTAAATAAAAATTTTCACAGACAGAAATCCTACCCTTCACCAATATACAATACAGGCAACTTGCAAAAATGAGCTAGAATCAGAAGGATAATGGGCACAATTGTCTTTCGGTAATAGTTACTGACACAAAGAATCTAGCACGTTTTTATTACTACACAGCTTTCCTGTCTTCAAAAAAAAAAAGGGGACAAGTTCTTCTAAGGCATGCAAACGTTTAAATAAACAAAACCATGTCTGTCATATACTTGGAGACTACAGTATAGGTACAAGGGGAGAAAACATTTGACTGTGCTTCTAAAGCTAAATGGCAAAATCTACATGATAAGAATTTGCCTCATACCTTTAGCATTAATCTAGCTATGCTATGTATGTTCTTACACACAAAGTGGATAACATCCTGCTCATTATGTTTAGATCAGAATTAACTGTCATAGTCTAACATGACTGTACACATAGGCAATTCAGTATTGCATCAAAATTTGACCTTTTGTTTTAAGGAAAATGAAAAGATAAAGAAGTCATTGATTTCCCAGTAACTTCACCTATGGGAAGCCACCACAGTGTGAAACAGAATAAATTTTAGGGCAAATTTTCCAACGGCTAGGAAAAGGTGCTACATTTGGTTCAGAGATAATCTGAGTCAAAGTCCCAACTACATGCTGGGCCTCCTGCATGCAGATAGCTATGCTTATGGCGTGTTTCCAAACTTTCCTCTGTTAATTAAAGGTAATCTCACTTGCTATCATAGGTAACACATTCTTTGATTATGTCTTCACATGCCTTGAGCCTGTATCACCACCCTCACCAGCTCTTACTTTACCTGCTCTGTTTCAATTCCACATGGAATTGCCTCACGTGGACATGCCCTTCAGGATCACCTTAGACAAGAATTTTTCGGCCACATGGTTTAATATTCAAAGCATTCTTATCATACCATCACTGAGTCCTTGACTGAGAGACACCTACCTGTACTAACAGGAAGTCTTATGATCAATGCCCACAACAGAAAGTAAGGGAAGATGGACTCCCAAAGCTCCTCAGTGTTCACAATGCTAACTTCAGCTGGTGAATGCTTCCTTACCATCACAGCACTTCCACAGTTAAAGCTGACTCTAAGATGTACTGGTGTGTGTACACATGTATTACAATGGAGCAATATGAAGCCAGAAGCACTTATTGTACACATTCACAAATGCATTCAAAACTGTTCATTTAATTCACTAGAATCACAGCATTATTAAGGCTGGAAAAGACCTTCAAGATCAGCAAGTCCAACCTGTGACTGAATACCACCATGTCAACTAAACCACAGCACCAAGTGCCACATCCAGTCATTTCCTGAACACTTGCAGGGATGGTGACTCCACCCCTTCCCTGGGCAGCCCATGCCAATGCTTAACCACCTCTTCAGTGAAGAAATTCTTCCTCATGTCCAGCCTGAACCTCCCCTGGCACAGCTTGAGGCCATTTCCTCTGTTGTTGGTTGCCTGGAGGAAGAGACCAACACCCATCTGGTTACAAGCTCCTTTCAAGCAGTTGTAGAGTGATAAGGTATCCCTTGAGCCTCCTTTTCTCCAGGCTACACACCCCCAGATCCCTCAGCCACCCCTCCCAGGACTCACTCTCTAAACCCTTCACCAGCTTCACTGTCCTTCTCTGGACATGCTCCAGAACCTCAACGTCCTTCTTGTGAGGGGTCCAGAACTGGACCCAAGACTCGAGGTGCAGCCTCAGCAACTTGATCCAGGTCTAACTGACCTGTTACCCATGACACAAAGAAGTCCTAGCTCTACTTTCCAAATAAATCAATCAGATCAGGAAAAGGCACTGTTTCTTGTAAGCTGTTTGCCTGAGTTTTCAAAGATACAGACATTCTTACAGAGCAGCCATACCAGCCAATACTGACAAGTCTTTATTTAACCACCAAGCCTGTATTGAAAAAAGGACTGAAAAAAATTTCAGAATTTTTAGGTCACTCATACCCCAACTTTTGACCAGTGCAGACCTTTGTAGTCTCTTCTGGAAGCACCCCAAGGTTGTTTGTCTTTATCAGATACTATCAGAGCATTATATAATATTATCAGAGCATTAAAAGTGCAACCATAACATACCAAAAGTATAGGTATCTGCTGTTGTGTACTGCATTACCTGAAACACACCCACAAGCAGGTCACAAAAAGCACTATTCTGCTAAGAGCCTTCCTTGATGCCCTCCTTCCTGGTGCTTATTCTGATGCAGATACAGCACATGACTGTTTTGTTGGGGTGGCAGCTATTTAGTATAAAACTGACCTACCCCATTAAGCTGAGAAGAAACCATAAGTAAGGTAACAATGCCAAGCCAGCATGTCTGAGTAGAAGAGTCTGAGAGTTTGTCTGTAAACCAAAATATAGTTATAAAATTGTTACCAAAAGTGACTAAAACAAGAGGTCAAAAAAGCCTTGTTCTCAGCAGCACATAACAAACACCACAAAGATACCAACTACACTAAATTTAATGCCATGGGAGAAACAGAGAGAGAGAGAGAACACATCTATCTCATGTCTGAGGGAAACTACTGCTCTCAGTAACATCAGATCAGGATGTGGAGAACTGCATCTTTAAAAAGTCAAGTATGCTACTCAAACATTATAGAGCTAAACAAGGTTCCCATCAGACTAATTAAAATCTGGAGATCTTTTGCAATGAAACCCTCTGCAGGCATCAAAAAGTAGCATCTATATATAATAAATAAAGATATGTAAGGGAGGAACAGCAGCACTTGTGAATAAATTCTTTGTTAAAAAGAAGTCTTAAAAAGATGTATATCAAAGTAATCTTAATAATCCTTCAATGTACAGTTTAGCAGAGAAACTGATGCTTCAGATGGTACTGAGAGTCTGTAAATCTGAAGACTTAAGCTTGACAGGCATCAATGCATCATTATAATCTTTTTGAAGAGAAAACATAGCTATAGATTTCCAAAACTCAGTTTCATGCCAGGATCAAATAAAACCACATTAGCAGCAGTTTCTCCAACTTTAGTTCTCTTGGCTTCAGA
This sequence comes from Promerops cafer, assembly GCA_013398275.1. Classification (NCBI taxonomy): domain Eukaryota; kingdom Metazoa; phylum Chordata; class Aves; order Passeriformes; family Nectariniidae; genus Promerops; species Promerops cafer. The sequence goes on along the minus strand of VZSE01007792.1, from coordinate 213,651 downwards.
TTCTGTGAAGGTTTGTATCCCATTTAGGGGAATAAAACCCCAAAAATAAAACAAGAAAAACAACTCAAACCCAAAACCCTTACAGAGGACAATCCAGTTTTTACCAGCACCACCATATAGTTTAGACAAAGTAAAGCTTAAAGAAGAAAAGAAGGAAACTACATACATAAAGCTAAGTTTCTTTCACGGGCTTCGTCGACACATTTTTCACCATTCTAATCGGATTCACTTCTGTTTCAAAGCACATATCGTCAATCACCATGGGTCAATAAACACAGTAAAACAGCTCTTAGCATAAGTCAATTGAAAACATTTGTTCTGATTGAGACAGATAAGAGGAAAAGTCATCTGGATGTTCCATGAGCTTCACCAGTGCCATCCTCACATCAATATCTCACTGGTACAATCTTGCCCTCTACAATTATTTATACTTCACCTAATGGATTGTTTTTCTGTCTTTCCCTTCTCCCTTTGACCTTCCATGTTCATTAAAGCAGAGCCACAGAGAAAGAAATTAATTACAGCATTAGGTCCTAATTCTTAGATTAGTTTCAGATTAGGTGGGCTCTTGTACACACATACTCCCACAGAAATAAAGCACCACAGATAATGTGAAAACCATAATTTGACATCACTCCTTCAGGTATTACAAACCCTTCCAATCAACATTTTTTCCTAAAAGGTTTACTTCTAGAAATTATGATATAAAACCAGCACAGGGCAGAGACATGGGTCTATACTGCATAACTTAACACTACTACTTTATTGGTGTATGAGAGATCTCTTTGAATGGACAATTTATTATCACTACTTCTTCTCTCTGAAAATGAAAACAAAATTAAAACCTCATGCTTCCCCACTAGCATGAGGCCCTAGATCCTTCTTACTGCTATACAGGAGAATAAAAACACAGCTGTGCTAAAGGAAAATGCAACTATAAACTCTTGCAGAGCATCAGTTTCACATTTATCAACAGAAAATACCTAGGCAGAGAGGGCACTGGCAGATTCTGAAGTCGCATTCAGTTCAATCACAAGTAATAGGGTGGTATACAAAATTACACACTCAGTTTTATGCATTTTTTTTCTTCTTATCGTCATTGTAGGATATATGGTCATACTAATCACAAAACCAATCAAACAGCCCAGGGAAGAGAAAAATCAGACTGAAATAAAAATCTCCAAATCCCACCAAGTATGCCTTAGCCTTTCTCAGTTACAAGAAACCACATGCCCCAACCTGGCAAACTCCTATACTGGCAGGCTGGCCTTACACACAACGTCCCAGAAGACAGTGGGCACCTGCCAGCACCTATGTATTTGTCCACATGGAGCAATTCAATCATGTCGAGTTGCTACCAACACCTTGTGCAACAGGAAGGTTCACATGACCTTGCTAATAGTTCCTCAAAGATCAGAGAAAGCAACACAGTAACCACTTTGTCAGGGCACACCGCCTTCTCCCGTTACCCGGGCCCCGAAGTTGCCGAGACCTCTACTTTCCTCTAGCATCCAAAGCAAACGCCGAAACAGCCTTCAGTGATTTGGTGAGTGACGCAAGGAGAAAGAAATAACCAATGTTAATTAACCCGTTAAAACAGAAGTCCGAACCCAAACTGAGCACACGTACACAGGGTCACGCGGGTGACAGCCCTACGCAGGAATAGCTGGCACTCCGTTAGGCGTCACACTTGGGAGGAAAAGCACTCCGGAAAATAAAAGCGCGTATGCCACGCTCTCACCTCGGCACTCACACAGCCCTGCGCGAAGCCTGGGTCCTCTCTCTCCCAGAAGTTTGCGACCAACGCTGCCCAAGGGTCGCCCTACAAACCAACAGCGGAAAAGCCGAGCCAAAAAGATAAAGGGGATTAGGCGGGCATTACTTCCACTGACCTATATACTGCCCTCAGCCCGCGGCGGCCCTGCGGCAGACGGCAGCTGCTCGGCCGGGAGTGACACCGGCCTGACAGCCCGCCCCGCCCGCCGACGAGGCCGAGCGGCGGCACGACACCCCCGACACTCGGTGCGGAGCCCGTCTCAGCCGCCGCCGCCCCCTCACGGCTCCCGCCACAGCGGGACCAGCCCCTACCTGGCGCGGGTGGCGGCGGAAAGTTTCTCCGGGGAGGGGCCAGGCGGGCTCCACTCCCTCTCCGCCTAAACCACCGGCTCCGGGAAGGAAGGAAGAAAGGAAGAAGGGAGGGAGGAAGAGAGGGAGGTGGCCACCCAGGTAAATCGCTGTCCGCGACGGGACAGCGGGGCCGTCGTTAATCCCTCGGACGGGAGCGCCCTCACGCCCGCCCGCCCCGAAGGCTCCGTCCCCTCAGGGAGGGCATCTTGCCCCGCGCCCCCCCGCTCCCTCACAGCGGGCGGCCCCAGCTCGGCACCGGCCGCCGAGTTTGTGTAAGTGGGGCCGGGCCGTGAGTCAGAGCGGCGGGGAGGAGCCGCGACCTGCCGAGGGAGGCCCGGCCCAAGGCGGCCCTCGCCGGGAGGCTGCCCGCCGAGAGACGGTGCGGGGGATAGAGCTCGACTTTAGAAACGCTAACCCTGCAATTAAGAAAGCTTCCTGCCATCTCTGCCTGCCTACATGGAAAACCCGCAAGCCAGAAGTACCATTTTAAATCTATCCCGATCTTACAAATGAAAATTAGAGGTAGTTCCCCAATGATACAAGTTGCAAGGTGATCAGTGGCCTGGAGCACCTCTCCCCTGAAGAGAAGCTGAGAGAGATGAGGTTGTTCAGCCTGGAGAAGAGAAGGCCTTGGGGAGACCTTGTTGTGGCCATCCAGTACTTGGGAGCATCTCTCGTGAGGAGAGACTGCAGGAGCTGGGCCTGTTTAGTCCAGAGAAGAAAAGACTGGGAAAAAAATCTCATTAATACATACAAATATGTCAAAGTCAAGTGCCAAGGGGATGGTGCCAGACTCTTTTCAGTGGTGCACAGCAACAGGATGAGGAGCAATGAGTATAAACTAAAACACAAGAAGTTTCACCTCAGCATGAGGAAGAATTTATGTTGAGGGTGGCAGAGCACTGGAACAGAAGTCATGGAGTCTCCATCTCCGGAGACCTTCAAAACCCATGTGGAGGAGTTCCTGCGTCATCTGCTGGAGGTGAACCTGCCTTGGCAAGAGAGTTGGACTAGATGATCTCCAGAGGCCCCTTCCAACCCTATCAACTCTGTGATACTTAAAGTAGGCTCATAAAAAAGAGCGAGAGGGACCTTTTGTATGGGCACATAATGATAGGACAAGTGGTAATGGTTTTAAACTAAAAGAAGAAAGCTTTAGATGCAATGTTAGGAAAAATTCCGTATTCAGAGGGTGATAAGGCACTGCAGCAGGTTCCTCTCACCTCTGGATGTTCCATCCATGGAAGTGTTCAGGGCTAAGGTGGATGTGGCTTTGATCAACCATGTCTAGTGGGTGGCATCCCTACCCATGGCAAGAGGTTGGAACTGGGTAATCTTTAAGGTCTCTTCCAACCCAAACCTTTCCGTGATTCTGTGATAGTATGTAGTTCTTATTTTTAAATACCTCACAGTAACTGTGATAGACTGCTGTGGTGAATAGCTAAGCATAGTTCAATATGCCACTATGTTTTCTTCTCTTTTTTTTTTTTAAGGCTTCAGAAAAATTAATTAGACTGTAAGTGGTCTCATTATGGTTTCACTAAAGACTCCAAATAGGAATAGATGCTGGCCTATTAGGGTAACAGCTCATTTAAAGAAATGTATAGTATAATCTACCAAGTGTAACGGTGTTGTCTCTGAGCTCAGGAAGCATTCTTTCCAAAGCTCAATGTAATTAAAGGATAATTTACTGAGATTTCTAACTAACTAGACTCGCACAAACTAACTCACACCTAGATATGCCAGTTAAGGTTTCCCAACCCAGGATAAAACTGTCATCCAAAAATCCACTAAGAAATAAAACTGATCTAACATAACTGAGGTTCCTCCACTCCTCCACTTAGGAAGACTGGAAGAATCATTGGTTCTTGTACTATGTCTTGTCACACATTGAAACTAAATCTAAACTTTAAGGAGCAGGGAGTACTGCCATTTCTAGGGACTATAATTCCTCCCTCACATGCTGTTATTTATTGGTTTTAGAACTGCAAGATGAAATAGTAAGGCCATATAATTCTTTATTGAAAATGCTATGGCAGAGGTGCTTGGTGCTCGGCAGAGCTAGTAACATCATCCCCTCATAGTCTGAATCCAGAATCTATTGCCTAGATGTCTGAGCATGCATGTCTCTCTTTGGAGAGCTGTTTTCCAATGTTAGATCTGGTATTTCGTTACATAAATTCAGGAAGCGGCTTCCAAGTGCTGCTGTTGAGCCTGGGTGTGGAGATGGATAGCATTTGGCTGCTGTCTAGGACAGCAGAGCAGAAGCCAGCTTAGGAATTTGGTAAAATTGTCTAGAGGACTTTAGGAGAAACTGAGAGGATACTTCTGTTTAAATTGTTTGGTCTCAGAAGCACGGGAACCATCAGGCAGCAGACGGAGGAAAGATGCCCTTTGTGTGAAACCTCACATCATAAGCAGATCATTAAGGAGTGAGCCTCTGAAGCATTGCCTCTTGCAGATGCCAATAGAATCTATTTTGCTTCTTTCCATTGCTGCTCAAGTATTTTAAAAGCACTCCATAATTATTTTTGCTGTGATAATTAGGTTGGATCCAAGATAGCTGTCCTTTTACATCCCTATGTCTTAATCATTTGATAAGCTGTTCTATCACACGGAGTTAGAAGAGATGGAAGTGTAAAGATGGCTTATCACAAGCTCACACTAATCCTCCTACTCACCCTCTTTGTTCTGAAGGCATTCTTAGCTACTGACAAATACTTCACCCGAGTGTAAGAGAGGCGTAACACATGAACCCAACCACAACTGACTGACAGCATAATTGCAAGTAGTAAAGGTAACATGAGATTTCATGACCAGCACTTGCCGGTCTTGAATGTTGTGTCATTGATACAATTGTGCAGTGCCTCTAGTGAAGTTACTAATAATTACAACTAACTTTGTATTTGCAGTAGTTATAGAACACAACAACATGTATGCTTATACTTTTGGTCACCAGTTTTAGTCCACAGAAAGCTCAGGCTTTCTAAAGAAATTCAAGAAAGTTTCTGCTTTCTGTGACCCAGGGCATGCCTGCAGCATCAGAAAGATATTTACTGTTGCAGACAAAAAATGACCAAGTGTATCTACATAGGTAAACCAGACAGCTTTTAGAAGAGCTCTCTTACAGTAGATTTCTATACCATTTTTTCAGGCTACATATTTTATCCATTTGCCCATAAAGAAATGTACTTTATGCAAAGAATTGAATTACATTCTCCAATTACTAGTCACAGGTGTACTACAAAGAGAAAATCCCTAAGATATAAATAGTTTCATTTAAAGAAACCCAAGTTACTGTCAACAAACCAGAATGCTCACTGTCAATTAAGAGACCCCTTAACTGCCCCATTTAACACAGATTTTTCTTAGACTTGATCTAGCTACCACCTCAGTAAAACAAACCTATACTACATTTGCTTCTTAGCAAGAGATCTGATTTCCAGGAAAGGTGTTAGAGGATAAAGATTTCCCATTTAAGAATGAAGAGAAATTTTCCAAGTCATGCTATATGCTATAGCCGTTGTTCCTTATCTTCACTGAGCAACAGGAAAAAAGAAAGTTTGCTTTAAATCTTCAGAAAGGTACTTCAGAATTTTCTCTACACATATCTTAAAACTTTCATACTAAGAAAGGAAAGCACTCTAAATGCCTATGAAAAACGTTTGGTTACTTCTACCTAACTCATATTTCATCTGAATGGTATAAGCCACATTCATCCCTTAATGTTAAAAGATGTCCCCAAGCTTTTTTTGAGATACAGTTTTGCAGATATTTTGCTGCAACACACAATTTGCAATGTAGTGCCATTCTGAAATCATTACTACAGGACAGATAAATGTTGCATTTACATGGATAGAATCCAGGCACTTGGCTGGACTGGTAACTAATGCAAATATGTATATAGATTGGAAATGACTACATTACCTTTAAGTGTTTGTACTTTGATGAACAGAAAGAATGTTAAAGATTTCATAATCTATCTTAATTGCTATGTATTGATTTACCTGTTTCAAGACAACTCTTTAAATAAAGGAGAAGTTATATAACAGGATTCAGTTGAAGGGATTTACCTATGACTATTAGAAGTTAGTGATTTATGAGACAAACCAAAATAAGTTCACTGCCCCTTAAATAAAATTATTTTTCCTCTTTAAAACCAGATTTGGTTATCTATGATACATTGTAAGGGCCTGACAGTAATTTTGAGAATACGTTAATTCACTGTGCTCCAAAAGTCAGTCCACTCGCAGTCTGTAATTTCCCATGCGCTGTAAAATGTCACAGGTCAGCACTGCTATCAGAAGAAGTAATCTTGCCTTCACCCATTCTGTTCCTCCCTACATTTCCATCTTCACTGATCTACACAGCTGTTTAATAAATGAGATCAGTTCCACAATCCAGATTAAAATTAACCCCCCTTTTTTGTGCTTAAATTTAACATGGATCAGTTTTTTGATCTGCTTCACCTGCCACCACATAAATCCTTACTCTGGCATGAGAGAGGGAGCAGCATGAGGGCAAGAATGAACTGGTGCATCATAAATTAGTGCAGAGAATATATGAAGCTGAAAGTATGATTTAAAAAATGGCTTTTAACAGATAGGCATCTAGAAACAATTGTACTCTATTCTATTGGTTGTGAGGGTGATTTTTTAAGGTTGGGGTTTTTTTTGAGATTATGTGCCCAAAGCTCATGACACAGTATTGCCACTCCATTATCTGAGAACTTGCCTATGTTCTCTTTAAGTGCTTACCTTTTCTCTTTGTGCTTTAAAGACACAGATCTGAACCCTGGAGTTGTGCTGTAAATCCTTCAAGCTGTGTCTTTGGGGAAGAGGAAAGCAACTGACAACTTAGGAAAAAATCTTTCCTTCTGGCAGAAACAAGACAAGACCTCCTTCCTTCTCCGCAGGCTGCTAGTTTTGCAGGATAGAAATTTTTTCTGTCTCTTACAGATTTCTTTCAGATTTGCTGAACCATCTTTGCCAGAAAAGATTTATGTCTGGACCACAGCAAATCCCTTACCTTAAGAATACAGCTGGAGGATATTAAACAAAAATATATCCCTAGAGGCTGAGTAGCAGTAGACATATAAAGACTCAATCCTCCTTTTCTAATTACAAGTTGTACTCCAAGGTCCAGTGGGAGATTTGTCCAAGAACTACGTAACACATTTCTTAGTGAAAATTAGGTTATCAGCATTACTCTGCTGTTCTGGTTATAAAAACTGTGATTATAGTAAACATGGTATTTGAGCAAATAGAGCCAAAGCTACTTCTCTATAACTGTGTCACATCATAATCAATAGTGAAAAACATCCATGTTTTCTAACACTTCCCCCTCAGAAGTCATCTCTGAAAACCTGAATTTAATAATTTAATTGTTTCAGATTTGTAAAAAAAAAAGAATGCTGACGGTTCACCAGTAGGGAAAATTTTAGTAGACCACAACAGCAGTGCTGCACACTGGGTCAAATACAAGGCCTCTTCCTAGCTAATTACGATGCAATCTATGGAGATTCCCTAGAGAAGCACTTGCTTATTAATACCTACACAGTGTTCTCTGTTTCCATAACATCTCCCTTAGTATTCACCATTATATTGCCCTTCCCAAGTCACACCTCTCTCTGCTTTCATAAAACCTTCTACTTTGTCCTCCTGATAGACCTTTTGGCAGACTCTAATCACTGAGCTACTGACAATGGGGAGTATGTTACCTGTGATATGGGAAAATCCCAAATCCCACAGTCTGAGTTAAAGAAAGCATATCTACTAAATGTGAAATCAGACTGGAATACTGGAATTTTGGAATTTTTAAAAAAATTTTATTTAATTTTTTTTTCCTGAGCTAATATAAATTTTCTTTTGCTGGAAACCGAAGGAAGGAAAGATAAGATGTCATACTGTACAAGCCCCCTGTCTCTCTTATATTACTTGAAATACAATGAAATATTATTAAGTAGCATTCTTGTGTGAGTATATGAATGCTGATTTTCTCTGTGAATAGGCTAATGCTAAACAGGAGATGAACCATTCAGCTGCAAGGCAAAAAAACCTAAAAATCAGAGACTAGTTGTTAGTAATGTTTTGTTTCTCTGCAAGGACTTTTTTGTTCCTTGCTTTGGTCTGGAATAAAGTGATTCTTCACCATTTTCAGATACATCGCATAGCCAGTAGCTTTTACTTTTTACAGAGAAAATAAGAGAGAGAAGTAAGACTTGGCAAGGAAGAAAGCTTTGCTTTGCATTTCTTGCATAGGATGTACAGAAAATAAAAGTTTATTTCCCGGAAACTGAGTTGGCTTTAATGTTTTGCATTGTAGCTTAAACTTCTCTTCAGAGTTTGTGGGTGACAGGAGTTAAGAGTCTTAAGTATAAAGTACTTAATTGATAGACGTTTTTACTTACTTAGTTACTTACTTTTGAAAAATTGTTTTTAACTTTTTTTGCAAAAAAATTGATTTATTATAATAATTATGTAATTATTATAAATAATAATTTAATAAATACTTAGTTCAAGAGAAAAGCTGAGCGCCTGTCTTTGTGCGCAATTAAGCACTTCAAACTCTCAGAGTAGACAGCTGGAGAGAGACAAAACCTCCAGAAAGACTACAAGCCAAATCATACATATAAAACCCCATATTTTAAGGTCCCTCCTTGTTCTGCAAGGTGTTGAACAGGAAGTTTTACTGAAATTTTCATAAATTTGCTGAGTTAGAGGTCAATGGATGTTGGAAATTTGGAGGTGAAATATCTGCATTGGTAGGTGCCTAAATTATTTGAAATAAAATACTGTTGGGATTTTTTCAAAAGCATCTAGCAGGTGAGAAGCACTCATAACCCTTTGCATTTTAAAATCATGGGATAAAATTCAAAGACCGAGCCCAACGTCTCTTTCTCACCCTTTGAGAGTTAGTTCTTAGCTGCCAGCTGATACAATCATCCTCCTCTTGCTTGCTCTTCCAGGATTGTGCTCTTTGCAGCATAGTACTCCAGCTCCAAAAGACTCCCTAATTTCCCACTTTGCATAAATTGATGGGTAAGAAATATTGATGCAAGGAAGGGAAAGTGAGTTTTAATTTTTTTGGCTGAGTTAAAATTAAGTCCTGATCTTTTATATTGCAGGCAAATGATCTATTTATGTGCTATATCTAGAGCCAACAGCAGCTCCTCAGCAGCTATGTTCTGAAGGAAGCTCCCTTCTGTTCTTTCTGAGAGCAGTTTCAAAACTCTGGGTGCTCTCTAAATAAAAAATCTTCGTTTGCAGCCCTAATTTGTACCCTTAATCTCCAGGGAGTACAGAATTGCAGTTACACTGCTCTGTATGACAAAACCCTTTAGCTGGCTCAGAGCAGCTCCCTTCTCAGTGGCACTTGTTGGATGGCCTGTGTAGGGGCTTGGTTCTCCCCACGCACTCCATGAGGGACACATAGCTTAGGGGTGAATCTCACTCCAGCACCTGAAAGTTAGGCATTCTCACCACTGGTGGAAATCTGGCCATTAACTGTCTTGCTGAAGGCAAAATAGAGAACCAGAAATACTCAGACTTCAAGGGAATTTATCTTTGAGCTGCCTTTTTGGGTATTTCTGTTGATTTTTTTTCCCTTATGTTTCTCTCCCCAAAATGAGATTCTGTAGTATTTTATTTGCATTAAGGGAAACTTGCATATTGTTGCCATTTACCAATACAAATGAAAACAATGTATAGTTACTATCCTAAATAATTTGGATGATATATTAGGATGTTATTGATTTTGAATATGTGCCCTAAATGTAGAGCATGAGTTGTATACGCTTGTCTCTGAGAAATCAATTTCAACGACCAAGAACTCATATATTTAGAATTTAAGCTGCCAGATACTAGTATCTTGAGATTCTTTATCAAAATAATTATTTAAGTTCAAGCTTGACACCCTTGTTTTAAAAAAAATAACCATTTTAGAGACTCTGTCCTTTAAGATATAGCCACTGGAAATCGCAATCCTGATGGAATTCAAAGTTTTTTATTTGTTGGCCCTGGCAGCTGTGTATTAGTAAAATAAATAAATTAAATAAACAGAAACATCTGTTCCAGTCACTAGAGGCTTATTGCTGCAGTTATCTGCATCAGATGGGAGGAGATGCTCTAGTAGAGAAACTTGGCTTTCCAGAGCAGAGATTAGTGAAATCAGTAGGAATAAATATGTAGAATTGTTTGACCTGTGGGAAATATCTCACATGCCAAATGATGACGCTAACTAGTGTTAAAGTTTGAAGTCCTCTAGCATCTATTCTGCATTATTCATACAAGTAGAAATCCCATTATATTCAAAGAGCTAGCACAGTCCCAGTCTGTATCTTATTAAAAGATAAATCTGTGGCTTAGTTGAGAACCTAAGCCTATAAGTTTTTTTTTCTTTTAGTTCATTATTATTGGATCCAGGATACCTTACTCCATGCATGTGTAAGAAGATTCTAACTATGTGAGTGTGTGTGTGTGTGTGTATATATATATACACATAATTTTTTGTGTGTGAGTGCACTGGATAGTTGTCATGCACAGAAAGCAAGAAAAGGCAACCTAATAATGCCTCAGAATTCCAATTCCATGAATATCTCAATAAATCTGAGAGAGCAGCCAAAATAGGTATTCCTCTGCAAGCATTCATATGCTGGTGTTCCTACATGATAAATTAATCACAGTTCTGGTACAATTTTCAAAAAGATGCAAAGTAAATTCTTCATCAGCCGGACACACATAACTTGCCAATTTCCTGAAAATAACCTAGGAAAGTTGTATATAGCTGTAGGAAAAAAGTGGCAGAATGAACTAGAATGTTTCACTTTTTGATTGTAATGTGGAAAGTCAAATGGAAGTTGCTTACTGGGTTTGCAACTGTATCCAGGAATACATGATAATAATAAACAATAAAATAGGAATGAAAACAGAATTGAAGTTTATAGACTTCTTCCGAAGATGATTCAGTTATTGAAGGGCTATAGTTGTATAGTGCATGGTTATTTCAAATGGCAAAACCAGATTTCTTTGAAACTAGTTCTGTAGTGAATCCTAAGCACTTCAGAAAATAATTTCTGGTAGTTAATCTGTTCCTAACAGGAACTCACAAGCTGGGTTCTTTTGATAGAAATTGCTCTCTTCTGAGAATCATGGAACCGTAGAATGGTTCATGTTGGAAGCAACCTTAAAAGTCGTCCAGTTCCAATCCCTCTGCCGTGAGCAGGAATAGCTTCCACTAGACCAGGTTGCTGAAAGCCCCATCCAGTGGTCTTGAACACTTCCAGGGAGGGGGCAGCCACAGCTGCTCTGGGCAACCTGTTCCAGTGCCTCACCAGTGTCACAGTAAATTTCTTCCTAATATCTAATCTAATCTAATCTAATCTAATCTAATCTAATCTAATCTAATCTCAATCTACCTTCTCTCAGTTTAAAGTCTTTTTCCCTTGTCCTATAAATGCCCATATGACAAATTCCTCTCCAGCTTTCTTGCAGGCCTTCTGTAGGTCCTGGAAGACTGCTGTAAAGTCTCCATGGAGCCTTCTCTTCTCCAGGTCAAAGAACCCAAACTCTCTCTCAGCCTTTCTTCCTAGGAGTAGTGCTCCAGCCATCTGATCATTCTGTGGCACTCCTCTGGACTCACTCCAACAGGTAGGTCCACTCACATCCTTCTTGTCTTCCCCACCTTATTTCTCACCTTCTTCTGGTTCAATTGTACCAACCAGGGACTCATAGAAACACAGAATCATTCATGTTGGAAGAGATCTCTGGAAGCCACCTTGGTCAATACCTTGCTCAGAGCAGGACCAATTAAACCAGGTTGGTCAGGGCTTTTTCCAGCCCAGATTCAAATGCTTCAAAAGTTTCTAAGGATGGAGATTTCACAACATCTCTGGGCCATTGTTCCAGTATTGGACTGCCCTCATGGTAACAAAGTTGTTTCTGATACCTCATGGGAATTTCTGTTTTCTAACTTACTCCCATTGCCTCTTGCCCTGTTGCTCTGCACCTTCAATAAAAGATAGGGGCATGGTGCCAGTTCACATTCAATTCAATTTCAAACTCCTCCAGTATCTCCAAATCCTTTTATGCAGAGCTACTCTTTACCCATCTGGCTTCTAGCCTGTCCTATTTCATGAAGTTATTCCATCCCTGACACAGGACTTTGCATTTGCCCTAGTTAAACTTTATGAGGTCACCATCAGCCCAGTCATCCAGGATACAGAGGTCCTTCTGAATAGCAGCCCTGCTCTCTAGCCATGCCCTCCAGTTTGGTATCACTTACAAACATACTATGTGTACAATCCATCCCATCATCTGGGTCTTTATTAAAGATGTTATACAGTATTGACCCTAGTATCCAACTCTACCTGAAGGCCGTGCTAGTAAGTGACAGCTAGCTGGATTTTTTACCATTGATCCTAGATAGTTTCCTGAGGCCTTTTGATGTTTATTCCCTTAATTTCAGTCAGTAGAGTCTGTGGCACCATTATTATCATAACATAAGCACTAGAGTGCTGCCAATGAAAAGATCTGGTTGCAGGTTTAAAGCAAGTGAGTAAGCAGCAGGTAGTGGTAGTATGAGGGATAGTAACTGAAGCCTAGGAGGAGGTTCTCAGGATCAAAGGGGAGTAAATGAAATGGAGGACAAGTCTTACTGATTATAATTGATATGGAAAAGAAGTACTTCTGGCACTTCCCTAGCTCAGAAAGTTTCTGATCACCTTGCTGCTGAAGAGAGAGATTACTCAAGCTATTTTCATACTTTTTCCTGGAAGTATGGACTATTTGCTATTGCAGAAGATGGGATATTGGGCTGGACAGACCCATCTGTGGCTCACTTTGTGAACCATTACTGCTTACTTGACTTTCATCTTTTTTCACATTAAAAACATGAAAGTATCAACAGGCTAAGAGGTAGTGATGTCAAAGTTCTAGAAAAGAAGATGTTGGCTTTGCTTTGATAACCAGGAGAATATTGAGAAGGTTGGAGATTCCCACTATCTTTTTAATTCTTTAGAAACATCAATTTATTGCAAATAACTGTTACAGTTCTGGGAAGTATTGTATTTACCAGTTCTCTGAACTTTAATCATTGAATGTCAGCCAAGTAAGTCAGATGGATGTGTGTGGGTAAAAGGGATATGTGGTAATTTGAAGCAACATGAGTTTGCCAGCAAAGGCTTCCTCAACTTTGTGTGAGGGTACTCTAGTTTTCAATTTGTATCTCAGTCTGCTAGATAATCTTCAATCTTGCTGAAGTCAAAGTTGTTAACTTTAAAGTATAGTGCAGACAGTATTTGATTACTAATTGGTTGGCATTTATCTCTCCACTTTTCTCAATTTTATATTAATTCTGGTTTCCAAATAATATGTGTGGACATCACAGATAGAAATATCAGGAATTGCAGCATGAAGACATTTATTGTGTAATAACTAAATTTGATAATTGCACCTATTTGAAGTAAAATTATAAATGGTTCATATAAAATAATTTTGGTTTTAAGGATAATGAGCTGTATAATTTAGTAGCACTGGGAACTAACTTCTTTAAAAGTTGCTGTGGCTAATGCTTTTCTCACACTAATTTCATGCTGTTGAAACCACCAGCATTAATGGGGTTAATCCTAATTTTCATTTACATAAATGCAAAGAAAGCTCAGCCTCAGTGATTTTTTACATACTGTTTCAAGGGTGCTTGAAATTGCTAAACCCACTTAATTCCACATAAAAATAAAGCTTAATGCAGAGAGATCTAATTGTTCTTGTGTCACACATAAAGCTCTATGGCAAACAACAGAACAATGAAATTCTGTTCTTTGACATTCTAGATTTGGAATGCTGGGTGAACATTCAGAGGCTTTTTGAGCTGTATTTTTATCAATGAAAAGTCTGTGAAACTGCTTAACTAAAAATTAGCTTGTGTTAATGTTAGCTTGTCCACTAGTTTCCACAGAAGATGGAAGTGCTTAACTGCCTGAATCAAAGGGAAGAAAAAGCATTTGATTTTTAAGGCATAAATCGAATACTTCATTTCTTACTCTTTGATCAGCTTTGCTTATACGGGCATGTAATCTGACCGCCTTTGCCATCCAATTTTCAACCTCTTTCCCCTCCCTCCCCTTAGTATTGAGCTTTTATCAAGGCCAGGTTTCCCCCTCCCCTTCCCCACTACTCCCCCCTCCGGGGAGTAGTCATGCCTTCTGCATTTTTCTGTCTAGTGTTTAGAAACTCCTCTGAAATGTTAAATCCTTAAGAAACACTCACTTCTTGTAGCATCAAGTGCATTTTTTTTTGTTACTAGGCTGCCACTCTATGGTCGTGCACATAAACTACAGCTTTAGTTCCACTGGAGTAAGTTATAGTGGAGGCGTTTCTGGGAATGAGTGAGAGAACATCTGGGCTTCATGTCCTACAAGGTGAGTATGAATATCTTAAAAGCAGACGAAGGAAAAATCTACCATATCATGTGTAGGCATCTACCAGACTGATATCTTAAATATGTTACAGAGAATTTTTTGATCATTAATAATGTGCATACTGTAGTGCCCTAACATAGACCCTGGCTGTCTAAAATAATGCTAATTTGCATTAGATTTTCAAAGGAAAGCAAAAGGATAATGCTTTCAAAATACTCTGGGCAGGAAACCAAGTAAAAACTTAGACTGACCCATGCCTGGCATCCCTCGTAAGTATGAAGTTTTGATGATTTTGAATCTGTGCGATAACTGAGTCATAGAAGTGAATCAAGTGTTTTAAGAGTAGACATTTATATGTAGCCATACATGGTGCTTTATAAACGGGTTAAAGGGGCATTAAACTTTTCTTAAGAATGTTTTCACTTACAAAAGGTTAGAATATGCTGCCTAGTAAGTTATTATATAGGTCACTATTTTCATATCTGAATCTGAAAATGGAGAGTATTGAAATTTAGCAGATCTGCCTTCTGGAGCACTGCGAGGAAGTTGTAGATTTGTCTGCCTATAAGCACTTTCACTTGAGTCCTACCAGTGTCAAGACCTTCCATAGCCAAAAGTCATGTTCAAAAGTGTGGGAGTGGCACTCTATATGTGTGTACTATTATTCCTTACTCTTGGGCAATTTTGCATGTTTCCATTCAGAATGTGGAACAAAAGCAAACTTGAGATGTGTTCCTGCCTTCATTTTTAGTACACCCAGGTTAAGAGGAAAACTCCAAGGTTGATAGAGATCTAATTTCTTGGAGATGTTAACTTCTAAAGAACACAGTCCCTTGTTAGACTTGTCAGTGACCATCAGTTACTACCTAAAATATTGTAAGGACTTCAAAATTATACTATTTTCTGTAGAAATAATACCTACTGTTTGAAAGTGACCTGAAAAACTGAGTCCAAAGCAAATACATTCATTTGAGTAAATAAAAGAGGTTTTATTGGCCAGAGAAGCCCAGTAGATGGAAAAGAAGCTCAGAAGTTTTAATATGTATTTTGCTTTGAATATTTTCCTGTATGCACTCCTAGATTTGCTGGAGGGCAGAGAGGAAGAAGGATTGTTAAAAATTAAACAGCTTGGTCTTACTAAAATAAAAATCCATTGTACAGTTTTCATTGACTTAAACTAAAGCAGGTGCTGACCTTTGGCCATGTTAGTAACATTGTTCCAGACACTCTCTTCAGCATTTTAATATATTTTGTTAATGTAGGTTAATATTATAAGAAGGGACAAATCTTCTCAGAATGGTATTTTCCAGGATCTTCAGCTATAAGGCACCTTTGGTTTCTAAACAGAGCCAGCTGTTAAAAGTGCTAATTAGTTCTGCCAAGAAGGTAATAGTGCCTATGTCCCAATAATCCAAACTGTTATATATATTAAGAGGTTCTCAATGCCACAGCTATATCCCCCCATTTAGGAATATTACAAGAAAATTTTACTATGAACAGGACATTAAGAAAGAAGGGGAGATCATAAAAAAATATAAATTAGGAGCTCAGAAAGGAGTTGGACAAGAAACATTTTGGATATAGGAAATAAACCAGTATAAAAGGAGATATCAGATTACCTCATTTTCTTAAGTATTTCTACAGCAGTCAGTGCAAGCAAGAGCAACATAAGTGGTGTGACTTAAAACCATACGCTGAAGTTCCAAGTGACAATATTGAAAGATAATTAAAGCATTTTCAAAGAACAGGGATGCTGACCAAATAGCTGGAGGCTGAAATGTGAAAGAGAGTGAGTTTGCCTGAAGCACAACGCAGGCAGCGCAAGATCTCTCTCTGTAGTTTATTTGTTGCAGCAGAGGCACCAAGGTCCCCAGCTACCATCGGTGCAACGTAAATATCTACAAAGTGCTGCAGTGCTGCAGTCTTTGACACCTAACACATGCAGCTGAAATGCTCAAATCTACCAGCCAGGCTAAAGAGTGAGAATTAGAGCAGTAGACAGTGAAAAAATATCAACACATTTGCTGTTGGATGGCACCATGTGAGGCAGATGCACATCAAAATACGTCTGCAGAGATACAGAGCTAGCAAAAGCCAGGTTAGCTGTCATTTGCAATAATTAACTGTTGGTTCATGAAGGTGAATTGAACTGCAAACCAAACCTGGTACTGTAACAGTCAACACTGGTTTTGAGCTGCTGTAATTAACTGAACTATTTCCTGCACATGGAGCTCCTAAAAATGTCCATCTTGTACAAAGTATTGTATTTTTTCCCCTAAAACTTTTGGAAAACTTTGTCACCATTTACCATAATTTTTCTCCTGCATTATTCCTAAATGGTTGGAAATGCCAGTGCACCATATTCCAGATATGGCTGCAATAGGGCTGCAACAGGACTCTATAGGAGATTATTTATTCTGCTAAATTCCAAATATGAGCCATGGCTATTCTCAGAATGCCTCTGTTTCTTTGGTTTTACAATGGCATCACATAACAAACCTGTATTTAATTGCATACTTTTCACCTGTCTGGTTTGGCTCTGTTTCTGAGACCATAGGTGGCCCAAACGGATATGTTTTTTTAAAACAAAATAATATACCCTCAATATTTTCAAAATGTAAGAATGTCTTAGAAAGGGACCTTTTCTTCCCTATGCATCTAAATTAATCAAGAGGAGAAAAGGCCTATAAACCAAATTAACCTTATTGTCAGGACAGGAAAATATAAAGAACAGCTTTTACCTTACATTTCTTTTCTCTTGTTCTGTTTACTAGAAATGAGTCAGTTAAACAGATTCAGTGTATTTATCTTATCATAGTGTCCAGGTGATTTATTTGTATCCAGAATCCTGTTGTGGCAACACAAAGTGCCTAGAGGACCCAAAAGTAGATTTCCCAGTCTTCCTGACCTTTGCCACTAAAAATGTTGGACAGCATCATTGAACTAGCAAGGGGTAGGGCCTTAGAGAGGCTGAGTTAATTACCCACTTCTCCCATTCCTGCTGAAATGCTGTTTCACTTTTCTGTTATTTCCATTTCCTCATCCATTATATTTCCTTCCTCTTGTCTTTTTTTGTCATTTGTTTACTTGTTTGTTTGCTTTTTGGTGCTGTTGCTTAGCATTTTGTTGGTCTTTTTTACATATTTGTTTGGATAATATGCTATTCAGTATAGAAACAGTGCATCTAAACCGTCCAATATGAGTTGGAAGCTCTCTGTGTCGGTATAATCACACTAAAAATTCCTCAGCTCAGCTACTCTAGCTCACTTTATTTCACTAGACATAGCTCCTCACAGCATTTCCTCCTCCCTAATACTCTGTTTTAGTGGGGATGAGCAGATTAAATGAGTGTGCTGGACACCTGCTACCACCCTTGCAAAACAGTGGAAGCCATGGTCCAATCCAATCAAGAACACAACCCTAAGAGATACTGAAGGTAGTATCTCTTGAGCTGCCCAGTGCTCTGCTCTCTCTCACCTCAGATCAAGTTTTGCATTGAAATAATCCTCTGTCCTGACTCTCCTGCTTTGTTTAATTATCTGTACTGTTTGTACTATTTCTTTTCACATTATGTCTATAAAGCTACCATTTCTTTTCCTGTTGGCTTAACTGCAAAAGTCTTATCCTGGATATGCATGGAATCTAGCACAACCTTTAGGCAGTAGTGAATCCCCAATACTGTTATTTATAAAAGATATTCTGGGGACACTGTACACACAGTAGTAAATTTATTGAAGTGTAAAGAGAAAAATGGCTCAATACAATGAAACACTTCAGGAGCACATTTTGATATAGCTCTCAATCACACACAAACATGAAGTTATACTGACTGTCATAAAAGAATTGGATGTGATAAATTCTGTGAGCAGTATATTAAATACAAGGCTCAGAAAGCTAGCCACTTTCACAGTGTCAGCTACAAGAAGCTGGCTTGATTTTTCTTCAGTCTTATATTTAATAAATTGCCACAAAATTATGTGGGTGTTCTTTTCTTTCCCTTCAAAATACAGCTTTTTGAAACATCACCCTTTATTATTCTCATTTCACATCCCAATGGATAAATATTCATATCTCAGAATTTCCCACAGCTGGCAGAAATTGGCAGCCCTGTTGTTTGCTAGAAGAGAGGCAAAAGACTGAAATGGAATGGCCCTATTGCCCCACAACTGTGATCACATCAAATCAATCTGCAGATTTGGAAAATACCTAGTTTTCCATTGAGTTATTGCAACATTGTACATGTTTTGTAGATAATGTGAGGATTTACATGCCTAACCCAAAACCAGCTGAAGTTCGTAGAAAGACTGATTGTAACTCTTTGGAGTATGTGTCCTCTTCTGCTGACAGAGATTAAAATAGGTGTAAAGAAATACCTGTGCCAGGCTCCTGTGCCTGTTTACAACACAGGGAAAGCATTCCTATTTGTACAGGTTTTTTAAGTAAGGAAACCCAATTCTGATGTAGAAAGGAGCCTGAAAAATTATGTAAACAATGTAGCAGGGCTACAGGAGAAATTTTTCACTGCATATGTAGAAGGAGAACTGAATTCACAGCCTTAGGGGAGGATAAGCAAGACTGCCTTTAAACCATCTTTGTACTCCTCGGATTCTGGGTTGCTCAGCAGTCTGAACTGGCTTCTGACTGGTCCTGAAATTCTGGCTCTTGTTTGCCATGTTCTGCAAGAGGCCTCTGGATAAACAACCTTTATATTCCTTATACCACCACCAAGGACTCCTCCCATTGCAGAACACTCCAGATATCTTAGTGAGCATAAAGTGAGTAGAGCACAGCTGAAGACATTTAAAGTGCAGAAGAACTACTTCAATACTTTGCAGTGCCCTAAGGTATTTCAGTGAGGCTCACCTGGAAGCACTGTGCTGATACATCTTTGTTGTCACTGTGCCTGTTCATCACTGAACTTGCTCCCAAGAGTAACAGGAGAAATGGAGAAAACATGACACCAGAGGCTGTGGTGAAACCTACACAGATCTTCTTGAGATCAGGGTCTGGGTTATTGTGGACCATGTGGGTTCATCATAAACGTACAAGAATATTTATTATACAAAAACCACATACACAAACAAAACTTTTTATTGTAGCCAAAAAAAAAAAGTAATGTAACCAGGAGAAAAGTAAGGAATTATTCAAGTATATAGTTGATGGCACAGAGAACTATGATATCAAATGTAAGGCCAGAATTTCTGTGAAGTAATATCTCAGTGTGTCTTTTCATTATTTTAATTTCCTGGATTAACGTGTGAATGACCAGGAGTTGCTTGGGGCATTTAGAAGCCAGAAAAAAAATAAAATGTATAGCAGTTTGTTCTGATCCTCACCTTCCTACTGCCACCCCTTGCTTTCTGTATCTCTCATTTCCAACTCATTGTTCCTTAAAACTGCTTTTCCTCTTTGTGATCATGTCACAGTCTTTCACCGATTATACAAGACAGTTCCTCTAGATGGTTTCTGATTCTGTTTTTCCTGAATCCTCATTTCTGATTCTACCATTTCTCCTGATTTCTCACTAGCCTTTAATGAAAGTGACATTTCTCCTAGCCTCAGAATTTCCTGCTTGAAATAAACTTTCAAGTAGCATGTGTGTATTAGCGAAGCTGAGTGAAGACAGAGGAACTATGACAACTGGGAGGCCTTTTGATGAATATTTTCAATATAAAAGGATTCATTTTACAGGACTCTGGAAACAAGACATTGGACAAATCAAAAATTAAATCCAATAGACATAATTTTTAAAGGTTTTTACTTAGTTCAATAGAATCTCTTCGGTTTTCTTTCTTAGTAGTGCTGTGAACTTTTGTTTTTCCTGTTTCTTCTTGGCTCACTGTTTGTATTCTGATACCACTTTGCACAGAAAAAGATTGCCTTTTGCAGAGTTCATTTACATTGCTGTTCAAGTGATCCTGACAAAGATGAATGGTCATAAAAATTGTTCATCCTTTGAATGTGATTAGGATTACACTGCAGAAATTGTATATCAATATTGGATAGTGCTGTAAGGGGGCTATACACAAGAAATATAGGGTTATATCTGAACATGATTTGTCATTCCCTTCTTGACACCACTCATTCTACGTGCCTGTTCTTTATTTATAGGCAAGAAGCACGCTGACATTTCAATATTCCTTCAACTCAACAGTTCAGAATACAGTCACAACCAGAAAAGCAACGTCTACCCACAAATAGCCAGAGATTCATTTCACTGGATTTTCCAAGAATTGAAAGGTAAGCCACAATGCTAATTTTACAGACATTTAATAAGGAGAAGTCAAGGTTTAGGACTAAAAAAAGAAAATACATTTGAATAGCATTCATAAGATAATGAAGAGATTGGGAAAATAGAATATGAAATTCCCTTTACATTTTAGT
Organism: Promerops cafer; assembly: GCA_013398275.1. Taxonomy (NCBI): domain Eukaryota; kingdom Metazoa; phylum Chordata; class Aves; order Passeriformes; family Nectariniidae; genus Promerops; species Promerops cafer. The sequence continues at coordinate 192,725 of VZSE01007792.1, read as the reverse complement.
AGTAACTACAGGAGAAAACAGATGCTGTCCTGTCATGCAACATAATGCTTTATTTCATTTAGTTCTGGGCTTTAATTGCATTACTAGGGACAAAAGTCAATCTTAGCTTATTTCTATAAATTATGTCTTCATTACTGACAGAAACAGGAATGATTATGTGTACACAAACAGATGCAAAAGACACAAATAAATGTCATGCTATTGTAATTCGAAGGATGAAAATGTGTATTAATTGAATTAGGCTTCAGTTAATTTAATTAACATGCCAGGGTATTGTGATCATGAGCACATTAGAGACATCTTAACAGTGATGATTTTCTATCTCTCATGCCCTCTTCAAATATGTATTTTGTCATACATTAGGAAAATATGAAAATTCATAGTTGTTTCCTGAAAGTCTTGACCAAGTAATGATGCAGAATGAATACAATACTTCTGCTGGTAGAAGACTAAGAATGTTGAAGTATTTCAGAGTATCTAAGATTAAGATTACATCTTGCAAAAGCAAAGTATTTTTGTATTTTAAGCTAACAAGAATCTTTGCACTCATGAAAAAATTCACTTCCCAGGGAGAACAGGAAGTGTAATCAGGCCAGTAAATTTTCAGAAGCCTTGAACAAATTCCAAAAAAAGACTCAGAATAGAAACATTCAAGCATATAACGTTTCCTGTTTTTAACATAACAGTTGTGATGTTGGCATATGTGAACCTGTACAGCACTAAGCAGTCACTTTCTTTTCCCAACAAGATATTTTTCATCAAGAAACAAAAATAAAGACCCTACTAGATTCAGAAATCTCTGGTTCAGCCAACATTATGTCAATATTTTTTGGCTTCAGTTGCTAACAACTTGCAAGCTGGAGAATTAATAACTAGACTTCAGTTGCCACCATTCGCTAATGAGGCTGGAACGTGACCTGTACACCTAACCAGCTGTGAACAAAAAAGAAAAAGCACAAGGTTCTCTTACAGTTGTCAAACTAAGGCATTTTCTTTAGGGCTAATCCAAAGATGGATGAGCCCTAAGTGCTGCAGCAGTATATCAACATTCAGCCAGTGTAAGCACCAGAGTAAAACAAGACACAGTTTACTCCAGAAGTTCTCAATATATTTTTTCTTTTTGCTTTGAACATTTCCTATGTTTTGCCCTGGGACTGGATGATAAACCCATATTAATCCCCTTGGAAGGCTGTATTTACTGTAATTGTGTGAGATGGACCAAGGTTTTATCTGCATATTTTATATTATCCTTTTGCAAATTTTTGCATTCCTTTCTCAGCTTTAAATCATTGCTTTGCCAATAGTAATTGTGTACGCCTGAGCTATCAACAGTAGAAAATTCCATATGTTGCTGCACAGATAAAATACAGACAAGAGAGTAACTCAAACCTACCTTCTTTATATGCACGCCTCCAACCTGAGCAAAAGAGGTGGTTTATGTAGATTTCTAGATTTCTAGTTGAATTCTAGATCAAAAATTGTGTTTTAATTATATGTTCAGTTCAATCAGAACATCTCACTTGTTTTCTCTCATCTTGAAGGAAGTCTGAAATTGTTTGTCCAGGTACAAATTTGGGGCATGACCACATCATAGACTTTCAGAATACAAAGGCTTTGTTAGAATCCTGAAGATTTTGTGGAATAAAGTTGTGTCTGAAAAAGCTGCTTCAGGACTGATACGTTGTTCCCTGGCTCCAGCACAGTGCTGAACACATGGCTTTTGTAAAAGCATCTCAGAAACTCCTTCTGACACTCTCTTCCTTATTTTCCAGACCATTGAACTCTTACTGATCGGGAATTGAACACTGTAGAGATCCTTTAAACAACTTCTGGTGTTTAGACAGCATTGGGAGGAGGGGAGTTCACAGTAGACATAAAAGATTTTTTTCTGTGAAGCAGTTCCTGAATTGATAAAGTTATCCTGAGATAAGCATTTAGGGAATTTTGTTGATAAAGACAATATATTTAGTCAATGGGAACAACCACAAAGAGTGCAGAAAGCACAGGTGTGTGTGTCTGGAATTCTTTTTGCCCTGCTAATTCCTGGATACCACTTCCTGTCCTTAGAAACAAGAAAGAACTGTGTAAATTGGAGTGAGGCCTTTTTTTAGAGAGAGGCATAGCCAATACCTCCTTCCATGGTTTAAAACCCCTAGAAATTCTACCCAGGCTTTTCTCTGCCTTTAATGCTTTCCACACTCCTAAAGCTTTCTGCTCAGCAGCCCCTTGAAGAATGTGGCATCTCCTTTGAGCTAATGAAATTGCAACAAGCAGCTCTAAGATTGGGACTGTATAAGCTGTTTTTCCTGTGAGGAAAGAGTGTATTTTCTTTATGGGTAAAGGAATAAACATTGTGAAGAATAAACAGTATGAGTAGCTGTAGCTGAGGAAGACAGAAGTTTGGGATAGGCTAGAGGAGTTACAATATATGCACACTGGAGAAGAGGAGAGACATAAAATGCCACAGAAAAGAAGATGTGAGGGAAATCTAAAAAGGTTTGAAAATGATGCCTTAGGGGAAATCCAAGTTGCTTCAATTTTCAGTTGGGAACTATTGTATACAGATCTCACCCAGAAACCAGCTACTGTGAAGCTCTGATTCAAGGTGTGAGTTTGCTGTGAGAAATTTTCCATCCTTGTCAGGATTTTGCCAACAGCATCTTGCAAAAATGCTGCTTCATCAATACAGACCTCACTGGGAGCTCCAGACATTTGGCAGATACTTGGATTTCACTTCACTGAATCACAGAAGGGTTAGAAGAGAGCTCTGGACATCATCTAGTTCAACCCCCCTGCCAAGGCAGGGTCACCGAGAGCAGGTGACAGAGAAACATTTCCAGGTGTGTTTGGAATGTCTCCAGAGAGGGAGACTCCACAGCCTCCCTGGACAGCCTGTTCCAGTGCTCTGCCACCCTGAACATAAAGAGGTTCTTCCTCATGTGGAGGTGGAACTTCTTGTGTTTTAGTTTATGGCCATTGCTCCCTGTTCTGTCGCTGGGTACCACTGAAAAGAGTCTGGCACCATCCACTTCCATGACTAAAGCAGGAGATTTGGTTACTGTTCTACTATCACATTATAAACTTTAGCTTTGTATTTTTTAATCATATGAACCCTTTTCTTTTGAATGATGCAATCCTCTGATCATACTTGTTGAACACGGAAAAAAACGCTGAACCCAGTGAATGTGCATATGTATATGCAAAGTAATAAGGAGATAGAAAAAGCCAGGATAAGGCCTCCTTTCTTGCTATACTGCTACGAAAACTCAACATTGAAGAATTTAGCAAGAGGTCATTGATACCAAGAACACCAGATTGCTTTGTAGTAGTAATATATGAGTAACATGAAACTGTTTCTGGGAGTCAGAAAAAGGAATAGTTCTGAAGCTCAGTTTTTCATCTATCTAAATAGTATGGATATGCCTTTCGGAGTTGTCTGGTCAGAAACTACAGTTGTTTAAATAAGTATTTTTAATTGGAGTGAAGGACCCCTAAAGCCTAGCAAAACAGATTCTTGCAAGCATGAGTGTGAAATACATAAACCCTTTGGTTGATGTCAAGTCTTAAGCCTCTTTAAAGCTACTATGGAGGCCCTGATGATGAGAATGCTTGTCATCATCTATTCCTCTATTGACATGTGGTGATTAGAGTACAGGTTGTGGTGTAAAATTGAAAAAGACAGGAGTGACACTATCTTGTAGGATTAATTTTCTTTTCCCTTTAATTGCTACTGAGGTATGCAGGTCCTTCCTTCTTACCAAAGAAATTGAAAAATAAACACTGTTATATCTTACATCATGTTTGGCTTAAAAAAAGCAGGTGTCATCGACAATTTGTCAGGGGTCCTATCCAAGTACTCAATCAAAACCTTCAAACTGTTTTTTCACTCAACTTTTAATAAAACAAAATTGTTCTAAGAAGTTGTGTGTTGATGAAGGTATGACTGAAACATAATGTCTGGAACAGATCAAAGTAATTTAAAGTTGGAAACTCTTAATATTCTATTTGTCATAGTGTATTTTGAATTGTTTTAAAACTTCCTCATTAGAAAAGTGTTTTTCCATTAGTAAACACATATTAATGCATCTAGACTGTTACAACCTCATTAATATTAAACTTCTGAGCACTGAATTAGTGTCATAATCATAAAATATGTCATAAATCATAAAAATATTTAATTGCAAAATTATTCTGTTGCTGTATATTAATGTCATTTTGTGAACACTTCTGTTAAGTGTGAATTCTGTCAGTGTTCAGCACAAGAAAAACATGAGAGAATGCCTAAGTGCTCACAGATGGTACTGTGGAGGGGAAAAAATCCCCAACCCAACCAACAAAATACACACACCTCCAAATAAAGAAAAACAACCAAAACCAGGAGACTGTAAATTTTTGTATTGAACTGCAAAGATTCTCTACCTGTATGTCATATATATTTTCAGTGAAAGGCAGTTTAGATGCAATTAATGACAGAAGAACAGAAGAAAACAAAATCTGAGCTACTCATGCCTTTATCCCATTTCAGTACTGAGAAACTCCTAAATTTACCTCAATTGACAAATTAATGCAAGAAACACCTAAATTTACTGCAAAAGACAAATTTATGGCCCCATTTCACCTTTTGAAGTTATTTTTAGGACTCTGCTCTCTTCCATAAGTTTTTCCCTTGTCAGCCCTTTGCACTGAAGTGCAAGCTGCAGCAGGGAAGCTGCTGGACTCTCTCCTGGGGCTAGCATTGTATATTCTTGGGTATTAGACTCATGTGTGTCCAGTGTGGTAATACTTCTTACATCATGCCGCTGCCAGCTCGCTTAGCACAACATCAACTTTGTCCTCTGGTAACTCTGTGGTTATAGAGCAAACATGAGCACACTTCAGCACTCAAACTATGAATCAATTTGGCTTTGACAGCCTCTCATTCTAAGAAGTATTGACATCTGAACCAGCTCTTTTGCCTTCCGTATTTTCTCACTTTTTTCTACTTCTTTTTCTTAGTCTCTCTAATCATGAAGGCAGTATAAACAAGTTTATTTATTACCCCACAAATTATAAGAATAATAAAGGAGATTTATACTTTAGAAAGATGTTTGTTAACAGGACGGGAAAAGAAAGGGTGCTTTTAGCCCACAAAATTTGGAAAACAGCAAAAGTAACAAAAATTATTTGTAAAAGTAATATTAAAAACTAAAAACTGTAATAATCTCTCTCTGAATAGGTTTTCCCCCCTTGACTGACAATTTTTGATCTTTTGAAATTATTTGATTTGCTGCTTTCATGCAGAGAAATCCTTCTCATTTTTTGAGAGCAGTCTCAAAATTCCTAGTTTTGCATCAAGGTGATTTTCCAGAGTTTCAGTAAGAAAGGTCCTTATTCAAGGAAACCAATACTCTTCTATTTTAATTATCTTCATTCACCACAAAACCACTTACCTTTAGACTGTCATCATGCTGATATGCTAGGAGCCACAAGTAGTTGCAAAAATGCAAGGAGAACCTGCTTTTAGCTGGAGACATTTCAGGAAGCCTGCAGGCTCCTGATACGTCATTCTCCAGCTACACTGGAACTCATTGGATCAGCTGAACACAAATGGAGATCAAATTATCAGATCTTGGCCCTCACCAATGTCAGCTTCCTACACTGGCTGTAGGATCGCTAACGTCATTCGTCTATTGAACAAGACCCTTGCTATTTTTACTCAGAACAAAAATAATGTTGTCATGTCCAAAGGCTACATTTTCCCCTTTGAAAATACTCTTTTTCATCCTTTGCATTTTTTAAAAATCTTTTGTCTGCATTCTTTTGTGGTCTGAGGCTCCTGTATCTCAGCCAAACACTGATACATTCATTGCAGGCTTCAGCTGCTTTGTAGAGCCTAAATAGACATTGAGGCTACACGGGCGACTTCAATTAAGCAGTTCTATAGAACTGACATTTTTTGTTGAAAAACAGTGCCTTTTTGCAGGGCCAAACAAAGTGGCAATTCCAAAGATGCAAATCAGAACAAAATACTTATAAAATAATAACTGCCAAGGCAACTAATTGCAAGCATTCAGCAGAGAGTACAAAGATCCATTTACCCAGTTATTTCCTTCTTTTACCACTGTGAAATTACAAGTATGTACATTACAGCAAAGATGCATATAATAAAATAAAATTTCAGTGAGAAATTTCTAGATTTCAATAACCAAATTGCAGACTTTTTGAGACAGTAACATTCTTTTTCTTGGAGAATTGTAGCTATGAAAATACACAAAAGCCTTTTATTCCTACGCACATGTATGCATCAGAGATTCTCACTGAAGTAGAAGAATGCAATTATTTTTCCTTCATCCTGCTTGTAAGACACAAATACACTGTACTTCTTGAAATGCCTTAGAGCAACATATGCCACATACTGATGCGTTCCTCTCAATCACCTTAGACTACAGCAAGTGCTTTCCTTCTTTTTCAGTTTTTTTTTAATTCAACTTCTGCAACTTGCATCTGTATGTACTTTTTCTTCCCATTTTGTTTCTTTTTATAATTTCTATCAGTTTATTTGCTGAAAAGTAAAAGAGGAGCTTGGTTCCTTGACTTTGGGAAGAGAATTTCCCACATGGCTTTAATTCCTTCTGCACTTCAAATCATTTGGTCCAATTCATTCTACTCTCCTCCTTGTTTCCTTCTTCCCTTGGGCCCATCAAGCAAGCAGCAGAAGTCTTTGTGTGTGTATGTGTGTCTGTGTGTGTGTGTGTATTCTGATCTGAGCCAAATGATCGCAAATTACTCTGTCTGGCCTGGGCTATTATTAGACTTGCCAGCAACTGTGGTTCTTTTGATTATTTCAACAGCTGGTTTTGTTGCTTGTCTAAAGATGCAAAAGCGCAGCTCTCTCCTCCCCGCAGAAACTGCTTACCTGGATAAAGGACTGTGTCAGGATCTGTTCCAAGACTGCTAAGGTAGATCTGCCATTGCTGCTCAATCTACCTCCTGCAGACTTGTTAAAGCCTACTTCCCTTCCTAGGTACCTCTATTACTTACACACCTTTATCAGGTATCAAGCCAGTGATGTGTGGCAGTTGACAAAAAAACCCCAAAGCTGTTTATCACTTGAAAATACCAACATAAACCAGGAGTCAAAGCTCACAGACAGAGCATGGATGAATGCATCTGGCAAGCACTCACTATGAAAGAATTACTTGCAAGAAATGGAGGCATTTAAAACCTAAAAACCACTTCCAAGCTTGAATGCTTGTGGTGTTCCTCAGGGGTCCGTACTGGGACTCGTGCTGTTTAACATCACTGATGTGGACAGTGGCACCCAGTGAAATAGCAATGACACCAAGCTCTGTGGTGTGGTTGACAACCTGGAGGGCAGGGATGCCATCCAGAGGGACCTGGACACACTTGGGAGGTGGGCCTGTGCAAACCTCCTGAAGTTCAATAAGGCCAAGTGGGAGGTCCCACACCTGGGCTGGGACAATCCCAAGCACAAGTACAGGATGGGCAGAGAACGGATCAAGACTACCCCTTGGAAGAAGGACTTGGGAGTGTTAGTGGATGAGAAGCCTGACATGTCTCAGCAATGTGTGCTTGAAGCCCAGAAACCCAACCACATCCTGGGTGGATGCATCCTGGGTGGATGCATCAAAAGACAAATGGCCAACAGGTCGAGGAAGGCGATTCTCCTCCAGTACCACACTCTGGTGAGACCCCACCTGGAGTGCTGCATCTGGCTCTGGGGTCCTCAGCACAAGAAAGACACGGACCTGTTAGAGAGCATCCAGAGGAGGGCCACAAAGATAACCCGAAGGCTGAAAAGCCTCTCCTACGAAGACAGCTGAAATAGCTGGGGTTGTTCACCCTGACAAAGAGCAGACTTTGGGGAGATCCCACTGTGGCCTTCCAGTACTTCAAAGAGGCTTAAAGAAAGGAGGGAGAAGGACTTTTTACATGGGCAGATAGTGACAGGACAAGGGGGAATGGCTTTAAGCTGAAAGAGGGTGGGTTTCAATTAGATACTAAAAAGAAATTCTTTAATGTGAAGCACCACAACAGGTTGTCCAGAGAGGCTGTGAATGCTCCATTTCTGGAAGTGTTCAAGGCCAGGCTGGATGGGGCTCTGAATAACCTGGTCCAGGGGAGCGAAGGCGTCCTTGCCATGGCAGCTGGGTTGGAACAGGATGATCTTTAAGCTCCCTTCCAACCCAAACTGTTCTTTTGTTCTGTTACTGGTGCACTGGAAGTGTGAGCATGCCTACAGACAATTACCCTGAAGAATTCTATCTACTAGTAAGCAACCTCCATTTATGGGGATTGGGCAATATTGAATATTTTTTTGCAAAAATTTCAGAAATATGATTTAAGTATTTCATTGAATGCTGCCTTACGTTTTAACTTTGTTTAAATGTTGTGAAATTTTCTTGTTCCAGGAGTACTGATTGGGAACTGTTTCCAGTACTGTTTACAGTAATATGTTGGTTATTGCTATCTGAATGTTGTATCCACATATGTATTGTATCTCAGTTTGAGGTCTTCCTTTCTGGTGAAATCCATCTTCAAACAGTTACAGGCATTTTTTTGAATGGCTCCTCTAACCCTAAATACAGTCACTGTCCCATGTGCATTTCTACCTGGCAGAGCTTGATACATGGCCAAGCAGTTGCTTCAGGGACTTTATCACTTTCTACAATTTGGTTATTGCACTTTCATTTTTAAATTGGACTTCCATGGTGATCACTAAGGAACTCTTGATGATTGTCAATGTTAAACACTCATGATTGCTCTATACTCTATTATGTAATACTTCTGGGAATGTTTTCTTAGTAGTAGCTGGAGCTACTCTGTTCAGCATGATTTTCTTAGGCCTAAGTTTTGTCCAAATGTACTTTTCAATTTTATATGCATGGAAGCCTCTGTTCAATTTCATCAACAGCAACAAAAGAAGGCTTAATCTAGTTTTTGAGGACTCTTTGAATTTGTGTTATGTTCTATGGTTTATTTCTGGTTTACTCTTTCCTTAGTAATTTTACGTTATGTCAAGTTTCGCTTCTGCCAAACAGCAGTAGAACACACAGTATAAAAATAGGATATTTGGGAAATGAAAAGAGGATGGTCCTTGTTGTTCTTTGTGGTTAGTGGAGTTTAGGAGCTGAATACAGGTGCTGCATTTTGGCTTCACAGTAGAGAACCAGAATACAAACAACACACAGTTTGTTTTACATGACAGAGTCTCTTCTGTCTCTCACACATGCACATACCAACAGCATGTACCTGTGACAGCAGTGCTCCACTGAAGAGTTTTGTATCCGCTCTAGATCATGTACAAGGCATGTTCATCTGAAATTTTTAAGGCAATTTCCTTGGACTACCATGCAATCTATCCATGCAGAGGCCATCCAAAGCATGAGGCTTTTGAGAACACATACCTGTATTGGAAGGTTTCATTTGTCTGTTATACAGTCCTGCTGTACATTCAGTTTTATTCCTGGCCTTACATCTTTTTACAACATAAAGCCTTATGTCCTTCAAAGCATAACTATTATACCACTTGAACACTAAGAGCTGCAGTGGAAAAAAGCCTCTGTTAAGGAACAATGATTGTAAAGTCAAGCACTGAGACACTAAAAAATGCACAGACAATCATTTGTATTCGTGCATTATACATTTTTCAGTTTTGTGATGACTTTTTATTCAACCTGTACAATATGCTTTATTCACTGTGAGCACAGAAGGTGCTCAGTGTGTCAGCACAGATATTGCTCAGCATTAGGATTACTCACTGTTTGGTTGTATCTTCCTGCTCTAATTTGTGGTCATATACTTGATTGGTTTACTGTCCCTTATTTACTTACTCTGAAGCTTAATTTATCTTCCTTATATCCTTTTTTAGTAGTACCTACAATGAAATAGTATGTAAAAACATTTATGATTTGGTTTTACAGCTACCGTATGAAGTGAAGAAGCAATATAATTTCTATATAGATATGGGCAACTGAGGCCCTGGGGGGCAGGGGGGGGGGAAGATAAAATTAGAGGTAAAATCACACAGGTGTCTGACTTAAAACATGGCCATATTTTTCATATCACTTCAGTGGTGTTAAGTGTGTGCCTCACTGGTTTCAAGTAGGTCCTAAGATAACTTCTTAAGTAGTTCAAACCACGGTAATGAACTCAGGCCAAGACACACATCCTGCTAGCAGTGAACCACAACTGCTGCCGGACAAAAGCCTGCCTGCCCCCAGCCCTCAGCCAATATCGGGGCCACAATCTGCTGCACCTACAATTCCCACAGCTCCCGGGGCTCCCGACTTTCCGGCCATGCACAGCAACTCTCACCCACAGAATCACAGAATTGTTAGGAGGTCATCTAGTCCAACCCCCTCTGCCAAGGCAGGGTCACCTAGAGCAGGTGACAGAGGAACGTGCCCCGGTGGGTTTTGAGTGTCTCCAGAGAGGGAGACGCCACAGCCTCCCTGGACAGCCTGTTCCAGTGCTCTGCCACCCTCAACGTACAGAAATTCTTGCCCATGTGGAGGTGGAACTTCTTGTGTTTTACTTTATGGCCATTACTCCTTGTTCTGTCGCTGGGTACCACTGAAAAGAGTCTGGCACTATCCTCCTCTTGGCATCTTCTGGCTCTCGTCACGAGCCAAGGCAGACCTCGCACCCTCTCGCCGCAAGCCCCTTCTCCCCATTAACAGGAGGCCGCCCGGGTCCGCACAGCCCGCTCACTGCCGGGCGGTGCCGCCGCGGGCCTCGCTCGCCGGCCCGTCCCCGCANAAGCGCGGCGGAGAGGGCGCAGGTGCGGGGCGGGCCCGGCGGCCGCGAGGGCCGGGCGGCCGCGCCGAGGAGAGGGCGCCGGCCATGGCAGCCCCCGCTTCTTGAATGCTGCCAGCCGCCCCTCCGCCGCCGATGGCCGAAGCCTGGAGGCTGGAGGAGGACGAGGAGGACTTGCGGGAGCTCGGCAGGAGGCACCGGAGGGTCGCGCTGAGCTCGGCGGCAGGTGAGCGGCGAGGGCGCGGCGGGCCGTGGCGTCGCTTCCTTTGGGTTGGCCCTGGCCCGCTCCCCGTGTCTGGATTCCTGTCGGGGGCAGGGCGGCATTGGCGGTGCCGCCCCGAGGTGTGCCGGTCCCGGCGGCCTCGCCCCAGGGCAGCTTGGTTCAGCTCAGGTGCATCCGTGCCGCAGGCGTGTGCCCGCGGGCCGCCCCCACAGCCTGCTCCTGCTCCGAGCTGATCATACTCATACAGTGGTTTAAGTTAGAAGGGGACTTAAAGATCACCTGGTTCCAACCCCCCTGCCGTGGGCAAGGATGCCTTCAACTAGACCAGGTTGCTCAGAGTCCCATCCAACCTGTCCTTGAGCACGTCCAAGGATAGGGCATCCACAACTTCTCTGGGCAACCTGTTCCACTGTTTCACCACCCTGAAGCTAACACGGGCACGTGCTGACTAGCACAGACATGTCCAGGTGCATAGGGTGCCCTATCAGGAAGTTAAATGCCCATTTTTTTCCCAAGTTCCAAGGTAGAGGAACATCTAGATAGCAGCTGTTCACATTTAGCCATTTCTGTGTAGGTATTGACAGCAGGCCCTGGTGAACAGACAAGAACCAGTGCATGTGAGAAAGAATGGAGCTAGGGAGTGAGCAGATTGTCTTTGTAGAGAGACCTGGACAACAACAAGCTTTTGTTTGAGATGAACTCGACTGGACCCTGGCAGCAGCTGAAATTGTTTAATTCAGACATCATTGTTAATTGAGGGTCAACGTGCATGTCACTGTCCTGTAGTCACTGAGGTGTGAATGCAGCATTTCTTTTTGTGTCAGTGTAAAATCCCTTCCAGAATGAATCATTTTCATAAGATCTCTTTCCAGGTAAAATCTCAGCCATGCTACATAGTTGAAGTTGAATTCCAAATATTTTGATTTTTAATAGTTATGATACAACTGTAACAATATCGCACCTTCTGCAATTCATGTGCGTTTGCATCCGTCTGAGCAACAAGCAATTGAGTGTCCCTTTTGTAGTTAGCAAAAACACAGCAACATGAGGGATCCTAGAGGAAGACTTTCAACAGGCAGGCCCTGTGGCCTTCAGTAGCTCAAGTTATGTCAATGCCTGCCTGTGCAGGTGCAAGATTAGCAGGACCTTATTGAAACCACTGTGGTTTGGCATGTGTGCAGGGTTTTGCTTTGTCTGGGGCACAGTGCAAAAAATCACTATTGGTTCCAGTATGGTTTCCTCCACAGCAAAATCTTTGTGCTGCTGGTTATGATGTTTGTTTTCTAAAGGTGTTTCTCCTAGAGGTTTTTATTAGCAGAAAACATAGAATTGATTCTTCACTTTATATATGTGTATAACCTTTGCCACCTTCTTGTGGAAGGATCAAAGCTTGTTCCCAGAATTTGTCTTTGGCACAGTGCTTAACCAGTAATAAAAGGTGTTTTTTCAATTTTTACTAGTATTTTTTCCTGACAGCCAGCCTTTGAAATGGGGCCAGCACTGTTTGTTTACCTTGCTGGTGTAAAGTATGTGTGAATGAATAGCATTCTGCTTGAGCTGTCTCGCCTTCTTTCCATCTGTTTGCTCATCTCTACACTGGAAAACACCACTAAGGCTCCCAGCGGAGTATTCTTAAGGCATCAGTGAAAAATATCATCCAAAGTAGATGAGTTTGCTGCTCTTCCCTTACTTGACCTTTATTTACATACTTTTATTTACAAACCTATTGAAAATTAGTGGGGCTTTTTTGCATGTAATGTGTGGTTATGCTGCCAAAATGGTAATATAAATAGGTGTTAAGTAAGCCTTCGAGAGATTTTGTTGTAGGGTTTAAAAAGTATAGTGGCTTAGTCTGCCTTAGCAGACTGTCAGTTTAAGGATTTCAGTCTGTTAAACTACTTGTGAATGTAAGCAGCGTAAATTTCTGCTATGTTCAGCCTGTGCATGGAAGTGTGTAAGGGCAGTTGATCACCTTTGTCCTGCTGGTGCAAGGCATGTATACAAAGTGGGAGCTGAAAGGTGAAAGTTCACAAGTGCTTCTGACTTACTGAACGCTCAGACTTACTTAGGAGTGGTTTATTGGAGAAGCAGAGCACAGGAGGCTCTGGAATGAAGTAGCATTTTCCCTTGAAGCCAGTCGCAGTTTTGCTGTGCCATGTACTGTAGGATGAAGCCAGCTAGACTAAATTAACAGCTTGCTGCTGCTCCGGAGGTGTGATCTCCTTTGGGGATGTGCACTTCTGCTCTCTCTTGTCTGTCAGCTCTGCTGCTCGTCCAACCTGTTGGTGAGTGAAGTCACTGGAGTTGTGTTTTGGTGGTAGCCTGGGCTGATGTACTGGGTGGCTGCCTCACTCAGAGCTCTTGTGCTTCCTAGAACCTGCACCAACCTGTTCTGGTGCATTGTGGAAGCAGAGGGGTATTTTTCTAGTTCTCTTCAGTGGCTGGGAGTCTTCTGCTCACTGTAATGGTTTTGTGTGAATGTTGAAGCTGGCACAAGGGAAAGAGTAGGAACATGCAGCCAGAGGGAGGTAAGAGCCTATGCCAGTCAGAAGTTAGTTTGGTTTAGATTGCCGTGAAACTGCAGGCTGAGAGCTGTTAAGAGACCTACTCATGGTTTGGTTTTTTGGGATTTTAAATTTGATTCACTGGAGGATTGATTTGTTTGGTTTTTTGCTGTGTTGGGTTGGGGGCATTTTTGCTGGTTTAATGCGCTGAAGATGCTTGCTTAAGCAGTAGACTGCCAGAGCAGATGTTGAAGCAGGGAAACTTGGAGGAATGAGATAGCCAGAACCATTTGTGTCCTTGGGGTAGTTGTAGATAGCTCGGGTGGCTTGTCTGACTGCCTGTGTCTAGCACACTGCATGTCATGATCCCATGTCATGGCATCATTTTCTCTAAATTCAAGAAAGTTTTTATTTGGCATGTTCTGGAAAACCTGTGAGAAGATATATTAAATAGAGCAATTTGAAAGTCTTCAAAAGAAATTAATATCCCTTTGAGAAAATGCTGATTGAATTTTTTATATATATATAAATATATATATAGGTTTTTTAGGTTATAAGGAGGAGAACTACAACACATTCTTTAAAAATTGAGAACAATGAAAGTAGATACATAGGTTCATTAAGACTGAACCATCTGGTCACCTGCTCTGGGAAAGGAAGCCACTTTTTTTGGAAGCTTTTAGGGTTTTTTACTGCAATATAAATAATGTGATCGATTTCTACCTCCATTGTTGCTTATTTCTGTCACATGCATTATTGTTCTGGGAAGCTATAGAGACCACAGGATCTTTACTAGATTTTTTTGTTTAGAATGTTAGTATTTTTACTTAGTTTGTTTTAAATAAAGTGGAAACAAAAAAATGCCAGACAAACCAGTACAACCTCACAAAAATGCTGTTTCTCCATAGACTTACAGGTTCTCTCCAGTCTAACTCTGGGCCTTAATTTGGTGTGCTTTCCTATTTTCACTACCTTTTTATTCTGTGACTGCTGACTAAAGTGGACTTGCAAGAAAGTTTATAGTGAATATTGTAAATTTTAGTTATGAACTGCATTGGTTGATTATCTGTCCTTGCTGTCACATTAGGGCTGAGTGCCATAATGTTCTAATATTATCTAAAGCACACAAGAAATTTTTAGCATATTCAGTATCTGCATTATTTCACTTTGAATTCTGGCCACTGTTCCCTGAGAAAGAATAGCCCATTATGGATGTGGCAGAAATTTCCTTACTTGAAAATAAAATGAAATTACCAAATATGGAAGCCAATAATAAAAATTTGAGTTGATAATGAAGACCTATGTGATTTTTAATTTAATGTATGGGTAAAAGTACAGATGGTCAAGGCTTTCGTTTAATTTAATATTACTCTGTTTTACTTATCACAAATGCTTGTCAGTGGTTTATTCTCATACAATGGCTGTAAATTTTGCACGAGTTTTGCTCTGCTGATTGAAACATCTCTGGGTTGAGTTTTGTTGGGGTTTTTTCCCCTTCCCCTATTTCTCTTTCTCCATAGTAGTTCAGATGTTTCCTGGAACTTTTTCAACTCTAGTGAGCAGTTTTAGATTATGGGTGAAATAATCTGTTTTTGGTTGGTTGATTGCCTGAGTGCTTTGGGGTTTTTTATCCCAAAACAAGATTTAGTTCAGAGTTGGATCAATTCATTACACTCCCACAACTCCCACATCAAACTGGCACTGACTTGTTTCCAAAGCTGAGAACAACGAGCTATATCCATCCAGTATAACAAATTAAGGGTGAATATTTCACTGCTCAACATGCTGAGAGGTTATGGGGGTACATTTCTGTAGTGTGTCTGATGAAGTTCAGTGAACATTAATTTACAGGCATCATGGACTTTTTACAGATAAATGAAGAATTTAATACAACAGTGCTCAGCAGTTGTTCCCATGTTAATGCAAAACTACATATTTGACCTTAAGAAGTAAAGAATAAGATGGTCTGAAATTCTTCATTAAATTCTTGAGTTTGAGACTCTTTTGGTGGTGATGTCCTTTAGGGTTCACTGGATCATAACAAGGACAGCTCAAGCTGAGTCCTTCCCAAGAGGCGCCAGTAACCCTGGAGCTGGGAGAAGGCATGATTAGGAAAAGGGTAATTCAAAGACTTTGTTGCTTAACCGACTCTTGTATTTAAGAAGTGGAAGGATCAGCATCTTGCAGAAGAGAATTCAGCATTGGTCAGCTGGAAACTTCTTTGTCTACATGCCTATGTCCTTCAGTGCTGATCTGGAAATTGTTCTGCTTGTCTGTAGCAAGTGTAACCATTTATCCTCTTTTATTAAGAGAAAAAAGTCCCCTTCAAGTAGATCACTTGTTTTAAATAAATTCATAAATCTACCTATAATCTGCTAGTCTTCCCGTGTGTACACAGGAAGCCCTTAAAAAAAGAGGACTAAGAGGAGCATTCAGGATAGGGGAGTGGATGCTACTATTTATTTCTTTGTTTAGTCAGTTAGCTCATAAATTCAGAAAGTGGTGGAGTTGATGGCCAGCTGAACATTGCTTCTGTCTTTTCCGTGGGATTCAGTCTGTTTTGTTTTGATAGTCCTGATGCAGATTTAGGAGCTTCAGTTTTAATAACTGCTACAGGCACCACCACAGTAAAACACTTAAGATCCAAAGAGCACAAATAATGAATTCTCCTGTAATAATCTCTGACTGATGCTGGTATGTTGTATCTTGGAACTGTTAAGACAATTACATGATTAGGCATTTTTCATAGTCCATTGAAGTTACTGGGCACATTTCTACTATATTTCATAGTCTTTGACTGTAGCTTGCTTGAAAAATAAATACTAACTAAAGGTTTTCTGGAAGTTAAATAATATAGCCTATACATGGAAATTCTCCAACGTATCTTGGGATTCAAGTCAGTGGCAAGAAAAAAACCCGCTTGCAGTTACTTGGCCGGGAGTATAGACTGAACCCCAAAGAATGTTGTGCCCTCTGAAGAAACAATGCTTCTAAAAATGAAGGCTGCTGTTAGGAAAGTTATTTAATAACTTCTGGTAGTCAATGGGGTGATTTCCTAGCCAAGGAAATTGTAGGAGGACAAATAATAATAAGTATCATTATTAAGTGATTAAATGGACCTTCTTCATTTAGGTTAGAGCCAAAGCAAGGCACAGAAGTATATAATTGCCTAAGGAGAGGTGAGTTTGTAGCCAGAGAATGACCCACAGAACTATGATTGCCCAAAGACCTTGCTGTTACCTGTGTTGTAAGCAATCACTTCCTGTCAGGACAACAAATGATAAGTCTGGGTTGTTGCATAAATAATGGGGATAGACAGCAAAGCGTAAAATGAGTCATAACCTCATTGCAAGAAGCTTTTACCAAAGTGGTTGTTGTTTACAGATGGGAAAAAAAGTAATATTTGTAAATAAATTTGTTAATATTTGTTAATATTTAATATTGAGAGTATAGCCTTTGTTGTCCCCAAATGGATTCCTTCACCCAGTGTGCAAGAGGCCAATCCACACAGAGTTGAGGTATTTGATTTATTTATTTAGTTCAGCTCAGAAAGGGGTCCTAGCTGGCAAATTCACAAAGCCAGTACACCAATTATCAAAACTTTTCATTATTTATACATTTTGACAAGCAAAGGCATTAATGTTTATTGACTATACTTTATGCAGTTCTCTTATTAATTGGTATTTTATTTCTCTTAGTTAATTACTTTCTTGCTGCTCTGCTAATCAGCCCACATGCTCAGTCTTCTTTTGAGTATGTGGGTTTCATGAGTTGCTGGCTGTGAGTCAGTGGTTGTGGTCTTCCCCTGCCAGAGTTGCCTTTTACCTAGTTAGCACATTAGTTTGATGAGTTGGCTTTGTTTATTCCTCCTAATCTGGTTCCTGCCGGCCTTATCTTGGACATTCTGCCCAGTGTCCTTGCAGTCTATCAGTTCAGCATTCTGTTGTGATTCTGTTTCTCAAATTTTGTATTCTGAAGTTCTTTCCTTTTTTCCTTTCTCTATAGCTGAAGTCACTGAGGCATGTTAAGGTGCAATTACTGAGATGTTAAATATAATTTGTCTATTTGGAAGCCGTGCATCACCTTGATTTAAAATCTGGAAACAACAGGGTAGTGGTGTTGACGCTCCCCATTAAAAGTTGATGTAGTTCTGTGTGTTTTGTTTCAATAAACATCTCACACAATATGTGCTATATGAAATTTTATTTTGATAGCACTAAAGTAATTTGCCATGAACTTCTTTTCTTGATGCTTATTATCTATAGTGAAGTACAATGCTTTAGCATTCTTTAGTTTCTTTGCTTTGCTGACTTTGTGTTTGTGGCCATGCAAGTGTTGTCTGGAAGGGAGCTCTGGGGTCACCTAGTCCAGCCTCCTTCTTGAAACAGGCCTGTTGCCAAGGCTAGATCCGTCCAGCCAAGGCTTTGTCTAGCAATGTCTTCAAAAGTCTCCTGAAAGAGAGGGATTTACAGCCTCTGCAGGCAACCTGTTTCAGTACTTTACTTATTCCTAATGGAAGAACTTTTGCTCACCTACAACGTGAACCTCCCCAGCTACATTTGTGACCATTACCCCATTAAATATTGTCCACTAACGCCAGGAAGAGTTCGCATTTGTGATCTTTGTTGCTACCCTACAAGTAGCTGTGTGCTGTAGTTAAATAGCTTTGCCTTCTCTTTTCTGGGATAGAGGAGTCTGGCCCCTTCAGCCTTCTTATTGCACAGTCCTGCCTTGATTACTCAGGTCCTCTGACTGTACAGAAGAAATGCAGTGGAAGTGTTGTTTTCATTGCTGGCCAAGATTTTTTACTCTGCTCTTGAAAAACAGTATGCACCAGAGGCACTGAGGCATTCCAACAGCAGATTTGGGAAGACAGTATATCATCTGTTGATCTGTTGTTTATGCTTGGCAAGCATCCTTCCCATTAGTGAAGGACAAAAATAAGTTTTGTGGGAAAGCGTAGATTTAGTGGTTGATGGCACATACCAAGAAAAATTCCTGGTTTTCCCCTCAATGTTGTATAAATTTTGACAGGCACAGGATCCTGTGTATATCAATATTTTTAAATTGACCACTTGATGTAGTGCTGTTACACTAATTACTTCAGGTGATGTTTTAAATCTGTAGAGATTTGTATGGATTTCATGTGTTATTCTAAAAACATCAATTTGACATTCTGACTTGAGAATGTAGAATCTTCTGACAAAAGTTAATGGAATGCTAAATAAGGTGCTTCAAAGATGAACCTAATTGGTTTAGAAATTCTTGCATGTGTTACAAAACAAATCTGTCCTTGCTTTCCTGCTTTCTGTGGCTGTATTTGGGTCCAGCATGAAGGGCTGGATGACAGCAAGGTTGAAAAGGTTCACACTGCAGTAGAAGCTGAATGCAACAAATTTTACTGTTAATTTTTTTCCTTTTCCCTAAGCTTTTAAAGAGGTCACAGCATTTATGTTGTGTGTATTTGTTGCTACCTCAGTCAGCTTGTTCCAGCTTTTGAAGAAAATATGATTGGATCAGAACATGCTAAAGATTTCAAATGATTGACATCGTTGCTCCTGTGGTTAATAGTGGGCACACTGTCAGCCTTTCAGAGCTGTGCTAGTAGCTCACAGCACACAAACTGAAAAACAAATGTCTTCAGGAAAGTATGCAAGAAACACCTCCCAGGATTCAGTTTTCACTTCCAAGAGAAATTCCTTCCCCTCTGCAGTCAATTTCTTAGCAACTTCTGGGAGGCTGCATATGAAAGGCCCTGCTGAATTGCTGCCGGTGGATTTATCTTTCACTAATTCAATTCCTTTTTTGAATCCACTTAGACTTTTAGTCTTCAAATCCTACATGGTAGTAAGAAACACAATCATTTATTATATGAAATCAGTTACTGCCTTTTACATACTGGTTGGTATTTCTGCTGGATAATCACTGGTTCTTGAATTATGGTGATAAATTTCTTATCTGTATTCTGCTTTTTAATGTGGTCTTGATCATGGTGATTTACTTCCTTAAAAGCTTAGGTAAATTTTCAAGCACTGGTTTTCCTACAAAAGGGTTTCTGGTCCATTCTTCTTCTAGACAGAATATTGTGTGTATAAGTAAAAGAAGCTGTTTGACTTTTTTCTTCAGTTACAGCATTTAGATTCTATTTATAAGAGATAAGCTAAAATTAATATAATTTGTTTTCTCAAGGTGATCCTTGTGTATTCATGATGAATTCCTTCTTGCATTAAAAACAGAGTGCTCAATATCACAGATCTATACATGAAAATTGGTTCAGGTTGTGCACATCTGTGCTAAATAATTTACAAGAATTTTTGAGTGTACAGTGTGTTGTGATCTTATTTGTTATTAAAATACTGTTCGTTCATCCTGTTGGAGAGGTGGGACATAAATATCTGGAAACAAGCTCAGAATTTCAATAACTTTCTCATATTAAATTACTCCACTGGTGTGCTATATTCATTTTATAGCTGCACTGTAAATTTAGGGTACAAAACTAATAGAAATGTGGGACTTGGGATCAAAGTAGAAGCATTATAAGAAGTCTCTCTCCTTCTACCTGGTATTTGAAGAACAGCATTGTCAGGTGCCACCGTTCAACTGACAGCAAATGCTGTACATTTTGTCATTTGTCTTAAGCTTGCCATTCTTTGCAACACCCAGTGAACTTCAGACTGGGATAATGAAGTTCACCTGAGAATGGAGTTCCTGAGGCTGGGCACCTGCCATGTCCTGCCTGGACAGTTTACCACGTCTATTGTTTAAACAGGTCAAGTCCGTACTTGGACGAGCATCACTGCCAGTGTGGAATAAGTATCACTGAATGATGAGATGGGATAATGCTGCAGACCTCATGTATTCAGCACTTATCAGCTTAACTTTATGAAAAAAATGAGTTTTTTTGTTCTAGTGTGCAAAGCTTGATGCAGTTCACCAATATCATCTCTGGGAAATGCATGGTAGCAGCTGCCATGACATTAGGCACATTTCATTTCTGTAATTGCTGTCCACTAGCTTGATGTTTGTGGATCCATTATCGAGAACTATTTGAAGTGTGTCATTAAGGTATTTTGGCACTGCAGCAATGTAGAGGTGCTTATTAGTATATTTACAGAGGCTGAATGCCTCTGACAGGATCTGTACGCCTTTTTGGTGAGTGCACAGAATTGGGGAGAGGTCTAGGAGTACATGGGAGGGTAGTTATTTCCTCCCAGGTACCAAACAATTGGAACTGTTTCTGCCAGCATTACCAGAGTGTCCAGAAAAGCTGTGTTTATCTGTGATAAGGGCAGGATTCTTTCTTTGGAGGGTTTCTGAATGCTTAATAACTTTGCCATCCTTTTTCTTGGTCATAAGATTTTTGAAGCCTCTCATTGAACTGTAGGTGAAACTGCTTTGTGTTACCTTGAGTAGCAACTGAATGGATGAAATTTGCATTTAGAAGACTGAGAACAAGATGCAGTAGCCTCATGTCGAGGGTAGAAACAGGTAAAGAATTACTTTTATGACAGCTGCACAAGGTGACATCATGGTGCAAGGAATCCAGCTGTACATAGTGACTGCTGGTCGGGATGGTGTTCCAGGACCAAAGGGCACACGTATGCAGATTTATATGCACATGTTAGGCCAGTAATGAAGGACTCAGAGGTACCTTAAAAGGGATTTAGTAGATGTTTAACACTTAGCTTGGAGTAGATGTGGATAAACTCAGTGCACACCTCAGTAAAATGTCTTCAGAATGCCAGGTGATTCACATCTTTAAAAATTGGATGCCGATCACTATGTTATTAAATAATATGCATTAAAACATTACTTGCTTTAATAACAGCAAAGTGCTGGGCTTCCTGTTCTGCAGAATAGTGGCAGAGAGTTGCATAACTTCTAAGCATGTGCTCAAAGCTGATGGATGAGAGTTATCTCAGGGTACAACAATTTATTCATATATGCCACTATCATTAAATAAATCCAATTTTTGCACCTTCACATTAATCCCTTTCATCATGTGTCTAAGTCTTGTAATCTTTGTTTGATGATAAAGTGCAAAGAGTCCTTTTTGGGAATAATCCATTTTATGGTACTTCAGAAGAATCCAACGCACATAAGAAGCAACTGTTACATTCAGTTTCTTAGGTTTATTTATTTCTGCGTTGGGCAGAATTACCAATGTCACTGGAGGGGAAATATTTTGTTAATAGGCTAATTTCAAATGCACTTCCATAGAAAATTAGTACTTGTAACAAAATCAGTGAGATTTAAGTCTGTTCTTGTTTGGTCAACTGGGTAAGCAGCTTGGGGATTCTTTAATCATATATAGTGACAAAGGATCACAAAATATTCCAGGAACAAGCTACTGAGTATTTCAGGGGTATCTTAAGAGAAATAAATATTTTCATTTGGCTGGTACATTTCTTCTGTTTTTAGACATACTGCTTTCTTATGTTTGAGTGTATTACAGTCCTTTCTTTTCATACATGATTTTCTTTCTCTCATTTTGTATCTTCCCAGTCTCCTAAGTCATCCCACAGTGCAGACCTATGCACTTACTTGCATTCACTATCATGTCTGATATCTAAATTGGAAGCAATGTCACCTTTAGTCTGTCTGTGGCTTCACAGGATGAAATGGTCAAGAAAGAAATTTTCTTGTTTGTTTTAAAGCCAAGTTAGTTTCCTGATATACGGAAGGGGGAATATCTTCTGAATTGCTATTCAGTACTTTGTTGTGAATCCATGTCTTGCCCACATTGAATATGACTTAGCTTCCAAGTGCTTAATCCATAAGATTACACTGGGGACTTTTGTTGTTGAGGTTTGCCACCTCAACAGTATGTTGTGACAGGTGAATGTACCTGCGCAGAGGTGTTCAAAGCTGGAGGCACTTTTGGTGCTGGATGTTCTGGTTCTCAAGCAGGGCAAACCCCTGAGGAGGAAAATAATGGAATAAATTTGGATCTTGCATATTGTGTATGAATTCTTATAAGATAGTCTGTTAATACAGTGTCAGAAGGACAAGTTTATTCACACTTCTAACTATTGCATTTTTTGCATGTTGTGTATCAGCACCTTGTGACAGGCAGACATAGGTAGGACTGAGTGAGCTCTGGGGTCTAGCTGAGGAATATGCAGAATCTCTGCAGGCATCTTAAATCTCTGATTTGGGAAGAAAAAGGTAGTACAGTGCTCTTGAAAGATAATTTCCTCTTAATGGCAGTGCTAGCAACATCAGAGAATTATTTTTCAGAAATGTAGATTTAACATTTTGGAAATGCCTAGAGAGGAATGTATTTTGTGGTTATAAGTCTTCTGTTCATCAAAATGTTGAATCAATTGATACTTTCCTTATGAAAGTATAAAAAAAAATTAAGTAGTAGGGCTCATCTAGAGTAGCTCTTGCTGTGTTTCTGGTGGTGTACTGATACCTGTTTCTAGTTATACGTGAAGTACATAATCTAAGAATTACATTGCACTGATCAGCTGGGATGTCTTTTATGAAGATGTGGGGATTTATACTTTCAGGATTTGCTAATTTTTTGAAAAAAGAGCTTTAGAAGCAGCTGTATCCTAAATTCCTTCTTAAATAACGGTGGTAGAAGGCAAAAGTGTGGTAGCATATGCTGTAGTGGGTGTATTTGATTGCTTATATGCTTTGTTTATCATTTATGGGTTAAGAACAAGCCCAGTTCCCAGTGCTGAGTTTGGTCTAGGTTCTTACAGCACAAACCTTTTAGGGAAATGGTGAGAGCTTACACAGTCTGTTTCCTTTCTCTTTTATTTTCTGCATCAGCCCCCTCTTTTGCTGGCACATATGCTGGCACTGATGCACGCACACTTTCGCTGTTGAAGTGCAAGAGAAATGTAGGAGCAAGAATAAGGGGGTGGAACTTCAGAGTCAGAAAAACAAATGAACAGCAAATGTAGCGTTGGCAATTGTGGCCTCTGTGTCCAGAAAAATCCTTTTTTCACTTATATATTGTGCACTTAAAAGTGCACTAAAGGATTTAAAGATGATTATAGTTTATTTTTAATCTTCTTAGCAAGGTAAAGATACTATAACTCAAAGTCTTGGGATAATTACACACTTTATGGTGGTCAGTAGGTTTCAAAATTAAATACTTGACTGCAGAGGTTCAGTGTGTTCTCAGCTACGTGTTGGGGTCCAGCCATCTATCAGTTGTGTTTAAGAGTGGGGGGGAAAAAAGCATTACTCCAAGTATAGAAAACTACAGGAATGCTTTGTGCTTACAGACTCAGTTACTGTTTAGCACTAAAACTGACAGACTACTATAATTTTATTGTGGGGGGTGTTATAATATTGTTTTCTTCCTGGCAGTGTACTGCTCTGGAAGTCAACAGCATACTGTAGAATTTAAAGTAAGTATAAAAACTGTCTGCCTTTACAATTAAAAACTCTGAGTGTGTCCTGATTTTGTAGCCTTTTGCAGTAAAGGGAAAATACACATAAAAGAAATTTAAAATATTTCTTCCAAGCCTCTCATTAATCTCTGCTTGAGCCTTCTGCCTTTTAAACAACTGATAAGAGACTCTGCTGTTAAAATATTAAAATATATAAACAAATGTTCAGTTTTATGGGTTTTGCTGTATGGCTGTTCCTAACAAAATTGACCAAAATTTATAGTAGATTCTACACAGTGGAATCAATTTGCATTGTTCTGATTCCTTACCTGAGGGAAGTGCTGAAAAGAAGGAAGAGTGGCTTTGAGCCACAATATGCCTTAACAAACAGAGGCAAAAAGGTGGCAGTATCAGTGGCAGTTGTTGCTTGTCTCAGTGCAAATAAAGCAACTAGCGCTGAAAATCCCACACAAATGCAGGTCTTTTTCCCAGGAAATGTTCAATTTTTTTGAGCGAGGGCCCCATCTACACTGACAATTAGAAATGAAAATTTGGGGTTCTTGATGAAGTTGGCTGGCAGGGACTGCTGCACCATTTAGCTGTGATCACTTGGGTCTAGATGTATATGACTAAAATAGTGGCATCACTTTTCTGCACGATGCCTTGTAAAGCTGCTGTATTGGTCTTAGTGTCTGGGTTTGTTAAGGCCTGGCAGCCTTCAAAGCTCATTGGGGATTGATGCATTCAGATGCATCATCAGATGAAAGTTGTACAGCCTCTTCCAATAATTTGCTTATCCTGAAAACATCACTTCTCTCTATACTTTGGTGTTGCCAGCGCTGCTTAAAAGCCCATGGTTCCCATTGCTTGGTTTATCTGGAGGTTTGCCATTGTTACAATAGCATGTCATGCTTTCTTTCCTTGTGCATCTAATGCTGGGCTGTAGGGGGCTAAAAACTGCTGGGGTGGAGACTGCTGGTTGCTCTAACTATGTGTCCTCCTGAAGAGTGTCCCACCTCTTTTGCTGACTGGTCAATTCAACAGGCGTAGTTAAACTCAAAGATACAATTTTTCACAGAAATGGGAATGGTATGTGCCCCTCTTTCCTCCTTTCAGCTTTTAAGAGATCAAGCTGTGGAAAGGGGTTAAAAGTGGGAAGTTACAAGCCTCTAGAGGTAATTGCATTGGACGTTCCCCAGTAGCTTTACATTTTTGATGCGGCAGAATGTGTGTTAACTTTCCACTCGTTTTTCAACAACATTTTATGTTTATACTTGAATTTTTTTCTAGTGAGAGCAAACTTTTCAGTTGAAGTCACTCTTAGCAACAAGATGCTTTGAAGAAGCTTGCAAAATAAACAGAGGAAAATAATGGCTCTCACTGAGTGTGAGTTGCCTTTTTCCTTTGCTCATCTTGCAGAAACAAGAGTGATTGCCTTAAAAGATAGTGTTTTCTGCATTGGTGGTCTTTTTGGCAAAAACTTAAGCTATTTCAGGTTTGTGGAGCAACTGAAATGATATTGACCCAGTTATTTTTCTCCTGATGATTATGTTTATATTTTCCTTGTGAAGAAAAACTGTTCTATCATATTAAAAACAAACAACAGAAGAAGCTGATTTTCCCAAAATTGGAGTGTAGGAGAATCACCTTTTTTTCTGAAAGCAATTGGAACATGGCATTTCTGTCTGCCACTCAGCCTTTGAATGCTGAAAAAGTCCATGCTGCTGCTGAAATACACAGAGCACGATTTTGTAAAAAAACGCTAGATTTGCCAAACAGTTGTGGTACAAAGAGCAGATCTTTGTGCCTTAATGTTTTTCTTGATTCTTCTGCTGTGCTTAGAACTGGGCAACAGTCTTCCCAACTTCAGCCAGGAGTCTCTGACTTCTTCCACCTCATCTGCTCCACCTGCTAGCTGCTTGGCTTCTTGCAGTGTATCCTGCTTCTGAGCAAGGCTAATATATTTCTCTTGTATGGCTGTAATTTTATGAGGGCAACAAAGGTTTTGTAAATAGTTTTGTAAATAGTTTGTAAAGGTTTTGTAGATGTGAGTATGAAGTGGAGAAAATCTTAAAGTACAGTCTGCAGGAGGTTGGAGCATGGTCAGTTCTTACGGATTGAGAGACCGCAGATCTCTGGCTATGCAAATTGTGGATTGGAGGACAGGCAGAAAGAACTTCATTAACCAAAATAAACTTAGGCTCGTACAATCCAGTTCTGTAGCTTGTGAGTACTAGCTGCTTATGAATTCCTAGCATATTTTACTGCAGCTACATACACAGTAGAGAATTTTATTACTTGTAGCAACAGAAGGATAGGGAGGACAGTACTAGTGTCTTGTGTCTAGAAGGTAGTATCTGTCACTGGAAGTGACATTTTTTTCTTGTGCATTTCCCATGCCAGAGTGCAGACTGGCCTGTTTGTTCATTGTAAGTGCTAGTCCAGCAGCATTCAATGTTTACTGTGATCTGACACGCAGTTTTGGCTTCCAGAGTTTAGAATTGAAGAATATACAGTTTTCTGCTAGAAGGACATAATGTCCTGTAATGTTTTATAGCAATTTATATCTTTGATGTAGAGGAAATTCTGTAGTGTGGGATTTAATTTTCAGATCTTTGTAACTATACAGTCTTCTTGTTTATTTCTGTTAGAAAAGATTACAAAGAGATCTCTCTGCTGTTGAGGTAACATGTCTGGAGAAAAGAGAATCAGTTGTGGGCGTGTACTTTTGAGACTCAGCTTTTTCAAGTCCAGGATTTGCCTACAGAATGGAGAGATAAGATGTGTGTGTGTGTGTGTGTGTGTGTGTGTGTGTGTGTGTGTTTTAAAAAAAAATTGCCTGTTTTTTCTAGGCTTTCATATTCTAATTTGTAGAGGTGTGTCGTTATTTGAATTGATGCTTGTACCTAATGCCAAAACAGCATTTAGAATTGAAAAATTTACAGAATCACAGAATCAATTAGGTTGGAAAAGACTTCTGAGATTGAGTCTAACCTATGACCATACCACCTTGTCAATCAGACCACGACACCAAGTGGCATGTCCAGTCTTTCCTTAAACACCTCCAGGGACAGTGACTTCACCACCTAATTGACACTCGTTACACTTGAAACTAAAACAAATTTTAAAGGTTAAGGTCACAGCAAACTTAATGAGGTGGAGGTTTTAGTTGTATTTTAAAATGGTATCTCTTTGCTTGTAGGATTACAATTCATTCTTTTCAAGAAGATCAGTATGCATGTGGATGTTGTGCTCTCACTAAGTTTATCAGAAAATAAAATGTGCAGAACGAAATGTAGTATTGAAATGTTGAAATGGGAATGAAAATAAAAGACGGGAATGGCACTGATTTCCTGAATGAGCAGGTTGCAGCGGTGTGGGCAGGCTGTGGTGGATCTGCTGGCTGGACATGGGCTATGTGGGAGAGCTCCCAGATGCTGTGCTTACATGTACTCTGACTTGGTTTCTTCCTTCTCACTGGTTTATTCACATGATCGTTTGAGCAGTGGGGAGGCTTTGTCTGGATACTGTTAGATTGTGGCTGCATACAGAGCAGGAGACACTAATAGCAAGCAGCAGAAGGCAAGCAGATTTCAGTAGGAAGTCCAGTCTCTCATTTTTTCAGCGCCCCCAGGTAAGGTTACATGGTAAGGATGGAAGGAGTGTGTATTTGAAGAACTGCAACACTGGTTTGAGCTATTCCAGGGCTATGCCATACTGCTTCTGCTAGCAGACTTGCACACAGTGTGATGAAATGGAGATCACTGTGAGTCAGGAAGACAATAAATTATAACTGTGTGGCTATGACAGCTCAGTAGGAGCACCTATGGATGGAAAAAGCATTACATACTTTAAAGCACTGTTGACATGAGATAATTTTTTACCACTTTAATGAAAGCTTAATCAAATGAGCATATAAAGCTTGGAGAGGAAAATATTTCTTTTATACAGGAAATAAAACTGCACAAACAAATATGTACTGTAAACAGAACAAATTTTATTTCAAATGCAGAGCTTTAAGATTGAAAATGCAATCTGTGAGTGTGAAAATTTTTTCAGGAAGACTCTTCTGTATAGACAAGCTTTTCATTAAACTGTTTATTAACACACAAAAAACAGCTTTCTGTTTAAAATACACACAGATAAAAGCAAAATTACCATGGTCAGTGGAGATTATATGTAGCTGTAGGAATTACCTTATGCTTGTATGTGGGTCTTTCTGTATTAGAAGATTAAACCCCCCTCTATTTTTAGAATATATGCATTTTAGGTGGACAACAGTCTCAATTTTTCAGGTAGTTCAAAAGTCATGCAGTAAAAGATATTCTGGACTTAAAATATAAATGATAATACATGAATTCTAATATGTGGTTATTTTGTAATGCATGTATGATAATCATAACTCTTGAGAGAAGTATTTTATACTTTCTGTGCATACTGGAGCTTTTTGTGTAGATTTTTGTGGGTCAATCTCATTAGTCCAAATTAGCTATTTGACATACTTACAGGATAAACAAAACTCTTTCTAAAAACACAGAAAAATTCAGTATTTGGAACCCCCAGAAGCTGAAGAGTTAATGGTGGGGTTGCACTGGATTCAGTGTATTTGCAGATGTTGCTGCAACCAACTGCTGATTTTTCTCCCATCCTGTCAGGGAACCCTGCCAGCCATGATTCATGGAATGATTTTTTTGCGCTGAGTAATCTGTGGTTTTTCTTTTTTCCTCTTCCCTCTCCCTTATTTTTATCCTGAACTAAAGCACTATTCATTTCAGCTAAAGGGAGGAGAAGCTTCCAAAGCATTAATACAAAACATTAAACACACTGTGTTTTGAGTGGAGGAATTGTAACAAATGTTAAACTTGCAGTAATTTTACTTGGTCTTAGGCAGTCTAGTCCAGTGTGGGAAAACAGTTTTAGAGCAGAGTCAGCTTTTGGTTTTGCTACTCATATGGTTTCAAAGTTCTCTCAAGACTTCTGTACTAGTATTGCTAAAGAACATCCAACTTCTGTGCTGATATTATGCCTCCTTTCTCACAGATCGCTCAGAAAGAAATAAACCAGACTGCCGCTCTTCAGGGTAAGAACTGTATTTATTTATTCTTCCCTTCTCTTTCTTTTTTTTCCCCTTATTTTTTCCTTTTATTGGGTGAACTAGGAAATTGGCCAGAAATATAAAAATGTCGTTCTTCTACTTCTCTGTTTTGGTAACAGTAATGTAATACCAAAATAAGTTTGTGTTAAAAATAACTGTTTTATATTCTTTATGGGCAAATTTTTTTTCAAGAAATCAATAGGACTTGCTACATTGTAATTTTGTACACTGAAACTCCAAATGATTGTTTATGTATCATGCACAGGGTTGTTTGGTAAAACTGTGGTGTAAAACAAGAAGCCCCTCATGACTTTTGCTACTTTGAACTGTTTGCTTCTATAGCAAGGAAAGTAATTCTTGACTCAGTCAAAAACAGCAACACTTTATTATTTATTCCATTAACTCTGATCCCATCATACCCAAGGTTTCACGAGAAGCAAATGAAAGTGTTTTAAACAAAACACGCGCACACACACACCAACACGTTGTGTTTATTTAGAATTTCCATCAGGACTTGCCATGAACTTCTAGGCTGTTGATTTGCAAGGCCATATTTTCCCTTAAACTTCTGAATATTCTGTAGTTCTTCTAATCCTCTCATTTTTAAATAATCTCTTTCTCTATTGCCTCATTTTCAAACTCTCTTTCAATTCTCCACTGGGGAATAGGATTTTATCCATGTCATGTGGTAGATAGTGGAATTTTAATGAACTAAAGTGATAGAGCAGACCAGCGAACACTGGCTCTCCCATTCCTTTGTGAAAAGTCTTTCCAAAAAATGCCCCTGGTGTCCAGGCTTTTGACATGACCTGACCTTTTAATTTGATTTTTACAGTCTACATTTTTTCCCTTTTAGTACATTTTTACAGTACAGTGGGCTAGCATTTATAGCTGGAAGAAGAATGTAGCATTTTCTTACAGCACACTTGATGTGTTGTATCTGTTGTGTGATGTGATGGGAGAGGATGTTTTTCCCTTCTCTCCCCCATCTGCCATAGCACTGTAGCTGATTCCAGCAGCGTGTTTAAGTTGCAGGGGGGTATTGCCTTTGTCTTTGAATACTTTTATCTTCTTAAAAGCTCAATCACTGCGTGTGCTGATTTCCTTTAATACTTAAAAATACTGAAATTTTTTCTTTTCTTAAAATGATATGGTTACAATCTAAATGTTAGAACTTTCATTAGATCATGTCATATTAAAAAAAGTCAAATCCAAATCATTATCAAAAGGAAATCTAATTTTATAAAAATTTTCATTTTAAGGTTGAAACAGCTCCAATCTCTTCCCCTTTCTTCTCTCTAGTCGTTCTCACCAGTACCTTTTTGCTGTGGAGTGTGTTTTAGAAGTTTGAATTTGGACCAAAAGCAAAGTAAAACTTTGGATTATTTTTCCACGGAATTGGAAAGTCAAATGTGGACCAGCCTTGGCAATAAAACACTGCTCTAAGTTGCCTGGACTACAGTCTCCAAATTCTCATGTGGAAAGCACAGAGTAATTAACAGTATAATGTAGATTGCTCATAATGTTGAGAGAAATGCAGCTTTCAGTAGTCTTTCATTCCTGTCATTGGTGCATGTGCTTTTTGATCATATCTATGTATCTTTTACCCTCAGTCTCACTGGCCATTGTGTCATGAGTTGCAAGGAAGAAAAGCCACCATTTAAAGGGTAGTGTTGTTTTGTGCATGTCTCACTACTGTATCTAGACTGGAACAGGAGCAGCCTGCCTTACTTAAATGATGTACTCTGCTAATTGATATTGCTACACTCAGTGGTTCATCTCTCATTATAATTGGAAGCATTATTCTGTGGTGACAAATTGCTGGGCGAGATTCTTATCCTGAGTCTGGCCATATCATGCCCAGGAAAAGAGCTGCAGTTACATCAAGGCCAGAGCCCCTTGACAGAAGACCTGAGGGAAAACTAAATTGTGAAGTATCCACGGCTAAAATTGAAGTGCAAAGCACACTCCTTGCGCAACATGGGCAGCATTTCCGAGTTGTTTGAATTCTGCTGGGGACAGTTTTATGCCATTCTGTGATGAGCTACTGCATTTAGGACACTGTCCTCTCTGGGAGCAGTTCATGACAAGGGAAGAAGAAAATACTATGGTTCAGAGGCATCTGGGCTACTTATTCCTTAAACAGCATGTTGAGGGATGCATATCTTAAAACCACAAGATAATATCACTCTCGTGATCTCAAGTGGTACAAAAATGACACTGCAGGTCTTGAACTCACGGTCTAGAAACAAGTGTTTCTGCACTAGAATTCCTATGAAATATTGGAGGTGGACATGGGGAGACCAGCTGACAAGATGAAGGAATAAGCAGTGAGCCTTAAGAAAGGTAGATAACCTAAGATGAAATAGCAGATATAGATGTTTCCAAGAGAGAGCCAGAGATGTAGTTTATTGTTTCATACAAAACTCTGGTGAGATCTTGCCCAGAAGTCTGTCAAGTCTAAGTATAAATGTGGAACACTGGGATAAGAAGAGACCAAAAAATGGCCCAGATATCCACCACCAACTCTTCCTCATGCATTGTAAGGTTAAGTTTTGGTCTGGAACATGATCATTGTAATAAAAAGGTCACATAACAATATTTCTTGTGATTTCCAGGGTCTAAAGCTTGCGCTTTTCAGCCTCCTGCTCTTATGTATTTCTCTGCCTGTGTATATCTAGATGTATTTCAGGCTTGTGCTTGAGTCTTTGCAGTATTAGGGATGAAGAGTTTATATACAGTGAGACAGGATCAGTTTTAAAACATACCTTGGACATAATTCATTTGCAGTGAAAGACATATAAGAAAACCTGTTCTAGATAGAACAGTATATAAATGGTCATTAATATAGTACTTTATTATAGGGTGATGCCATTTAGAAGAATTTTTACAGCAGTATCAGGAACTCTGACAAGTATTCTGGTCTGGTTATTAGCCTGTCAAATGTTTAGCATGGGAGAAATACTACAGAAAGAGGGAGCATTCTGAGGGTGATACAGGGATCTAGCATGGCATGGGGAAGAAATCTGGAGAGTGGATGAACTAAAGACCATAGATAATGATTTAAAGGGAGGTAAACGGGTAACACTTAAAAAATGTGCATTATTACATTATTTTCTGCCTATTTTGCTAATTAGCAACCAACTGACACTCAGGAGAGTTTAGATAAAGCAAGGAGTAGCAGAACAGCGCCTGTGTATCTATTTTGAGTACTGCTCTGCGCTGATTTTTTTGTTAAATATAGTACATTAGTAAGATCAAAATAAATGTTCACTGAATCCAAATAATACCTATTGCTATGTTAGATTTTTATCAAGAGACATTTAGTTTCATGACCTAATAGCCATCCTTCGATTGTTACATTTCAGACAGCATTAAAATATATCTCTACTGGTAACAATGGTCTGTAATTATAATTCTTGATTTTACTGTCAGGTTATGCTTGTACTGTTGTCTCTGATAGCTTCAGGTCATGCACTGCTGTAACACAGGTCAATTAGGTCAAAAGAAGTAGATCTTTATGCCTCTTAATGTTTTCAAACTGAAAATTATATAGTTATTATATAGTAATAGAATAGAAGATTTCTGGCATCTGCATACTTGCAGTTAATCCCTGAGCATGAGTAAAGCTTTTAGAAGGAACTGGATTTTTTTTTTCTTCCTTTGGTTAAGAATTATGGATCAAAAAATCCTGGAACTCAGTCCTATAATTTGATATAATTCATTATAGTTGCCTTGAACTTGGAGATGAGAGGATGAAGGTAGCTAACAACTGCAGCCATTTATTGAGAGATTTAGGATGGTATCAATCACTTGAAGTCAAGTGAGAAATTTTGATTTTTAGAATATCAGTGTCTATTGTGAAAAATGGGGAGGGGGATGAAAATAATTAGTTCATTTCTAGAAACAGATCCTACGTTTTACTGCATATAGTCTGCCTGCTGACTGTAATGTGCTTAAGTTCTTTTACAGCTGGTTGCCTTCATTTGATTGCAGTAAATTGAGCTTTTTTTAATTTGAAATGCATCAAGTCAACAATACAAATAGACAAAAGTCGTCTTTTGTTCCTTTATAAACAAGCACTTGTAGTGGCTGATCAAAGAGGCTACTGATCCCTTTAGTGAAGCTCTGGTAAATCAAGTGATCATTTTTATGAATGGTATTTTGTATCTGACTTTCGTTTTAGTTGTTTGGGGTTTTGTTTTAATGTAGCAGAATTCCATTAGTGAAAGCTTCTCTGCATTTCTATTTCCTCTGCTATATAATGTTGATTTTGTGAAATTGTGTTTAAGAAATACTACAGTAACAGTCTGACTATACCTTAAGAATGTATTTTCCCAGATCATCTGTGAAACCTGAAAAGACACCCTTTAACAAAGATCTTAAGCATTTAACAGAGCATGAAGAGAATCTTAAGGCACTGGCTTGAGAATGTGGTGGAACTGTCCCCACTTTATAATTAAATGAGGTGGTTTTACAAATCAATATGCTTTTGAGGTCTTGAGAAAACCGACAGGAACGGGTTTTTCTATGTTGTAACCATTACAGTCAGTCATTTAATAGTTTCACAGGATCATAGAGTTTGAAAGTACCCACATCCTGAGTTTGAAAGTACCCACAAGGATCATTGAAATCCAACTCCTGGCCCTGCACAGAACCATCCCCAAGAGTCACACCATGGGCCTGAGAGCATTGTCCAAATGATTCTTGAGCTCTGTCAGACTTGGTGCTGTGACCACTTCTCTGGGGAGCCTGTTCGAGTGCCCAGCCACCCTCTGGGTGAAGAACCTTTTCCTAATACCACACCTAAACCACCCCTGATGCAGCTTCAGGCCATTCCCTTGGTTCCTGTCACTGTCACCACAGAGAAGAGATCAGTGCCTGCCCCTCCTCTTCCCCTCACCAGGAAGTTGTTACTGCTGTGAGGTCTCCGCTCAATCTCCTCTCCTCCAGGCTGAACAGACCAAGTGACCTCAGCCACTCCTCACACAGCTTCCCCTCAAGGTCCTTTGGCGTCCTTATTGCCCTCCTCCGGACACTCTCTAACAGCTCAGTGTCTTTTTTATATTGTGGCACCCAGAGCTGCCCCCAGCACTGGAGTTGAGGCTGCTCCAGTGCAGAGCAGAGCAGGACAATCCCCTCCCTTGCCCGGCTGTGCCTGATGCCCCCCAGGACAGGGTTGGCCCTCCTGGCTGCCAGGGCACGATGACTCCATTCAATTGCCATGGACCAGGACCCCCAGGTTCCTTTCTGCAGTGCTGCTCTCCAGCCTCTCATTCCCCAGTCTGTACATACATCCAAGGTTGCCCTATCTGAGGTGTAGAATCTGGCATTTGTCTTTGTTAAACTTTATACTGTTGGTGATTGCTCTGTCTTAGTCAAAGGGGCAGTGTGGAGAGACCTCTGCTGCTTCTGTACAGAGAAAGCACAGAATGGTGGGAAGGTCATGCAGGTCATGTAGTCAGGCATCGTGCTCATAGTGGGAAGATGCTGAAGCTAAATCAGGCCTGTGATGTTTTTTTTATAGCCAAGATTTGAAAATCTCCCAAGAGAGAGAGATTGAGCCTACTTACCTTCAGCCCACTCTGAGGCTGCTTATCTGTCATTTAGTAACTTTATTTCCAAATGATAGTGCTGTGGGAAACACTACCAAAAGAAACAGTCTAAACACTGGACTACTTAATATCCAGGAGGACTGAATTCATTCACACAAACATGCTGAAGTACAGTTTTTCATCACTGTTGTTTAAAACCGTTGTGTTGTCTAATAGCAGTGTCTGGACAGCCTTGTCAATGCTTCTGTTTTACACAGGAAAATTTCAGGCTTTTGCCCATCCAGCCAGTGTTACTGACTGTAATACAGATCTGAAGTTTGAGCCTTTGAACCTTGCTGGCACTCCATCTGAATGGGAAGGGTTGTGTGTAGAAGAAATAATTAATGTTGGGGGATGTTTTACTGACAAATTCTTATTCGTTATATTTAGCTTTTGCAATTTTTAAGTCTAGGGAGTATCAGGTTACTCTTGGCCTAAGTGTGCTTTTAGGCTGTGAAAATAGAAATGTCCTGCTTTTGTACCCTCCCAGTAGGTCCGAAGTTGGGGTAGTTCTAAAAAGTATCTAGTCTTCTTTCCAAATCCTTGGGGTGCAGTTTCATGGTTGCCCTGAGCTGAGCTAAGCCTGTGTTGCTCCAGGAAGGAAAAGTCTCATTCTCTCCTTTGGGCTGCTGTCAGTGCTCATGTGGTTAGTTGGATCAGAAGGCTGATCTCCAGGGGAAAAAAAAAAAAATAGCTGTGTCTCCACAGATGAAGCAGGTTCAGCACAGGGGGCCAGAGTGATTTCTTGCAAGTTCCACAATCAATCAATGGCAGAACTGGAAGCAGGGACTCTGACTTGTGACTTTTCTTGTTGTCATCTTAAAAGTAGGCTCATGTGACTCCTTTTTTTTTCATTCTAAGAGATAAATTTTGGACTCAGTGCAATCCTACAAGTTAAATATAGATTAAAACTGGTGCAATTTGAGATTGGAATCTACTTACATGTCTTTATTTTGTTTATCACATGTTTCTCATCAGCATGTGCTTTCACATTGGAGCTGTTGCTTCTAGGAGTAGAATAAGCTGGAGCAATTTTGTGCAGCATGTTTCTTTGTCACAAAAAATCATTATGCTTAATTTTTAATTTGCAATGTTAATTTTTACTCTGCTCAGTTTATACTTATCTGTAAATGAGGAAAAAAAGAATCACAGGTAAAGCCAAGGAATAAATGGCAGATGGGTTCAGCACAGTTTTTGGCAGTTAGGGATCACAAGAGTATCTAGATCCTGTTCCTGGGAGTGTTTGTTTTAATGTTGCCAATTCATCACTGTTGTGTTGGGGATTTTTGGCTATTCATCTCACAGATAGCAGTAAAGAGTTATTGTGAAGGGTGTATCCTAGCCAGCCTCCTAGATCCCTTATTCCTAAACAGAGAAGAGGGATTTGTTTTAATAAAAAGAGTGCTCTGTTCCTGGTTTCTGCAAAGGGAATTCTGAAGGACTGTTTGCTCTGGTGCCCTGAACAACTTTTTCCGCTGTCTGGGCTGCTCTCCAGTGCTTATTCTAATTCATAATGGAAATAATGCTGCGAATGAGATGGTTGTTGAAAGAATAAAGAGAAAAGGGCTCACCCTCTGTCTTCACTGAAAGAATTTCACTTCTTCTTTGGGCATCTTGTGTACATGAGCAAGTTTCACCATCCCATCATCTTTCAGAATAGACTTCTATAGAAAGTACTGAGCACCATCCAGACACATGGTCACACTCTTTGTGCATTAGGAGAATTATCTGGCGCATGAACAACCATGATAGACATTAGTTCTAAAAAAAGTGGTTTCAGGAAGGACACAATTGCACATTTTTAAGCCAAATTAATCAGTCATGGTTATAATTTTGCTTCTTTATAATTTTTTTTCTCCCCAAGACATCTCAATGATGAACAGCAGATGACATTTATGTGGTAGCTGGGAAGGAGGGCTGAGAGAGAATTCTTTCCAAAGGTATTTGTAATATTCTCAAAGAAAACAGAAAAGGAGGAGGAGCTGCTAAGAGAAGCCTATAGGATATGTGTCAGAGGAGGCAGACTCAGCAGGTTGTAAACTTAAAACACAGAAGTAGTAATTGTGAGGTTGTCTCTGAAAGAATTTTGTGTTGATATTTTAATAGTGTTGGAGCTTTCGTTTATTTCCCTAAGGATTTATGTAGGTTTCTGTCTAGGCTCAGTATCTACATTTTCCTTTGCCTCTGGAATTTGAGTGGGAGAGCTCAGTTTGCAGTTATATTGTATTCCTTTCCATGGCTCATTACTCTAATGTGCACAAAAGAGAAGAGATTGTTATTTCATTCTTTTTTTTGTTCTCTTTTTCTGTACTGCTCACCTACTTTGTAATTTCACTGTAAGTTATTTCTTTGGTGTCTTTGTTCTTTATTCTTGTATAGGGAATCAGTTACCTTAAGTAGCAGTGTCTGATTTGGCAGGTTGAACGTTGAAATGATTGATCAAGTACTCTTCTAAAGCATGTTGCAGTTGCATTCTTACTATATTATGGGGGTAAAGTATTTCTAGTGAGGCCTGTCACATTGATAATTTCTTCCTCTTAAATGTATTTTAGTATAATGTACAGTATAATGTGCAGCTTGCACTGCTGTACTTTAGACTCTGATCCTGTCCTTTGTGAGAGATTGCATTTCTGATTTTGCTACAAAATTTCTCTGTTCAAAAGTGGTAATTTGCTCAGTAATTTGCAGACATCACCATTTGAATTTAAGCCATGTTTGCATACTGAGTTTGTCCTAGTTTTGGCCATCTGTAACAAATCACAGGCTCAACTGAGCTAGTATTAGCCCCTAGTATAGACAAGGATGAGCTGCTTTTTCATCTGTTCCAGCTGCTTCAGCTCCATGAAGAGAACTAAGATGCAGTGATAGAAAACGTCATGTTGCTTGTTCCCTTGAAGGCTTACAACGAAGGCAGGTTACCAGCAGGTCTCATGCCACAGGAGGGTCCCCTGCTACAGAGGACTGAAGTTAGACCATGCAACCCTAAATGTGGAAAGTATTAATAGAAGTATGGTCTTTATAAGTATGCATAGCTGCATCTTAATCTTGGGAGCATTGTTACAAGAGGCTTGTCATCTGACTGTGGTGGCCATTGCCATCTCCTGAGGCTTGAGGCAAAGGTTGACTTCTAATTAAAGAGAAGGTCCAAATCTAATCAGGGTGTTCCAACCACAAGCAATGATTACTTTGTTAAATCTCTCTTTTGATCTATAGCGTAATATCTGGTTGAAGCAAAAGAAGTACCTCCATGATATCAGGTTTTTATTAGGCAATACTTTTGCTTGGTATAAATGCTTGGTAAAAAGAAACAACTTTGGTTTTACTATTATAAATCTTCTATTTCATGTCATTGGACTTCTGCTTCCCTATCCCCTCACACACCAGTATCCGGTATCCAGTATTAGAACCTGAAAGGAGGTTGTAAAGTGACAGGACTAGAGGAA
Source organism: Promerops cafer (assembly GCA_013398275.1). Lineage (NCBI taxonomy): Eukaryota > Metazoa > Chordata > Aves > Passeriformes > Nectariniidae > Promerops > Promerops cafer. Next base: position 154,756 of record VZSE01007792.1, on the reverse strand, counting down.
ATGGCCTTAAGCTGAGACAGGGGAGATTCAGATTAGATATTATAAAATAAAATTTCACTGTTATGGTAGTCAGGCATTGGAATCAGTTGCTCAGGGAGGTAGTGGAGTCACCATCGCTGGAGGTGGTCTAGAGACGTCTGGATCTGGTGCTGGATGAAAAATTTAATGGTTTAGTGGTTCAGGGGTTCCAGTGGTAGTGCTGGGTTGACAGTTGAACTTGATGATCTTTTAAAGGTCTCTTCCAACCTTGATGATTTTATGATTCTGTGAATACAGTATTAGTTCAAACAGTCCTGATATCATTTTGTGGTCAGATCAGGTCAGGAAGTTTCACAGTTTCTTTGGGCAACCAAAGAAACCATTGTGTTGTTTTATTTCCTTGTTTCCATGTCCCCTTCTAAAATAATAGGTCTATGAATAGCTAAAAGCATGTAGTGCTCCTGACAGGTGAAGGTCAGACAACTAGGAAGAAAGAGAACAATATGATGGGACAAGTACATTAATGACAGCTGCAGGAGAGGCTTTCTCACCACACCTTACTGGTGTATAGGACAAAAGATTATTTGCTTTACTATTCAATCTATGTTTTTCCTTCTAAGGCTGTTGACAAGGAAATAAGTTCTGTTAAATGAACTTTTTACAGCGTGAACTGACTAGAAATGCTTTCTGTTAATAACAGCATTTTTTTCCCACCAAAGACAGATCTGAAATGACAACACAGTTCTCCAGTGCAATTTGAAGCTATTTCCTCTTGTCCTTTTGCATGTTATTTGGCAGAAGAGACAGACCCTTACCTTGATACAACCTATTTTCATGTGGTTGTAGAGAGCAATAAGGTCTCGCATGAGCCTCTTTTCTCCAGGGTAAACACCCCCAACTGCCTCAGCTGCTTTTCACAAGATTTTTCACCAGTTTTGTTGCCCTTCTTTGAACACTCCCAGCAGCTCAGTGTCCATCTTCTATTGAGGGGCCCAAAACTAAATACAGAATTCAAGGTGTGGCCTCACTAGTGCTGAGTACATAGGGAAAATCACTGCTGGTCCTGCTGGCCGCACTGTTTCTGATATAGGCCTGGAAGGCCACCTGGACGTGTGCTGGCTCGTGTTCAGACACTATCAGCCAGCATCCCCATGCCCTTTTCCACCAGGCAGTTTTCCAACCATTCTTCCCTCAGCCTGTAGCAATGCCTGGGGTTGTTGTGACCCAAGTGAAGGACCCTGCTCAAGCAGGGTAATGCTAGAGCACGCTGCAGGGATTGTTTCCAGACGGTTCTTGAGTATCTCCAGTGAGGAAGACTCCAGAACCTCTCTGGACAATTTGGCACAGTCACCTGCACAGTAAAAAAGTTCTTTCCCATGTTCGGTGGAACTTCTGTGCATCGGTTTCTGTTCCTTCGCTCTTGTCCTGTTGCTTGGCACCGCTGCGTGGAGCCTGGCCCCATCCTTTTGTCACCCTCCCTGCAGATACTGGGACATTGTTGAGGTCTCCTCTCAGTTTTCTGGAGGCTGAACAGGCCCAACTCTCTCAGCCTGTCATTTTAAGGGAGGTGCTCCAGTCTTATCATCATCTTCGTTGCCCTCCACTTGACCTGCTCAAGGAGCTCCACAGGTCTCTTGTGCTGAGGAGCCCAGAGCTGGACGCAGTACTCGTGATGTGCCTCACCAGAGCTGAGTAGAGGGGCAGGACCACCTCCCTTGCCCTGCTGGCATTGCTCTCTGAGAGAAGTGATACTTTGTATTTATTAGCTAACAGTGAGTTTTCATTAGGGTTTTTTTGAATTCATACACGTTTTTAGCACCTACAGTGTGTTATGGCAAGCAGTGCCATAGCTTAACCTCACGTTGCATGTTGAAAAGTCTCTTTGGCTCTCTGCTAGTTTTGTATAATGCTTTCTACATTCTGTAGTGTAAGAGACTGAGCTGTCATTCTCTATAGTTTTGCTGCTTCTTGAGAAAGTTAAAATGGTATTGTTCTGCTTTTAAAAAGATCATGTCAATCAATTAGGTAGTCTTAAGGAAAAGGTCACTATTACTTTTGGAGGCCCAGAGGCATTTTAGCAAGAGGCAAGAAGGTTGACTGATACGAGAAAAAGGATGGGAATGATTTACTGCCTTTGGAATTAAGGGCATCACTGAGAGTGGAGATTAGAGAAATTACCTTCTTATGTTATCTGAATCCAGGACCTTTAAGTTGCACTGGAGATTGAAAAAAAGTAATATTTACTTTCTATGCCTGTCCCTGTAAAAATTATGGATCAAGGGTTAGAGGTCTGAGATGAAGAGGTTGTTATAAGAGAAGAGTAACCCCACTGGTACCTGGTTTTTCTGGTTATTTTCAGTTGCTGGAGTAGGCTGATACTTTGTGGCTCTTTTTGATTTCCTCTGTCTAATTTACCTGATGACCTGTGGTGCATTGATTGAAGTGCATGGAGGAGCACGTGATAGAGCTATGTGTTTGGGGGATATTTACAGGCGAGGGAAGGGCATTGATATCTGCGGCTGTGAAATGTTTTGGAGAGGTATTCCTTATGGCTGTTGCTCTGACAAGGTCCAGTTCAATCTGTTCTACAAGGTGTTTGTTTCTGAAGCTATATTTAGTTGGGTGGCAAAAAATGATAGTGATTATTTATTCCAAGTTGTAATCATCCATTAGAGACTGCAGTATTTACTGTCTTGCCATATAATTTGAGGTCCATGATGTTGTAAGACAGCCAGGATATATGACTGAGGGTGGAGGAAGTTCATTTTGTCTTGCAGTATGTTTGCATGGTGACTTGGTCAAAGATGAGATCTCTGGAGAAATGTCCCTGGAGGTTAAAGGCCTTCTCTCGGTTGTTGAGGTAGGTGTTTTGTTTTTACAGCAAATTCTCACCTATCAGGATTTTGCAGTGGGAGAGATGCAGGTTTTGTAGGCATCAGAATGATTTAAAAAATTGCTTTGGCTCTGTGGGTCGATGCTTCTGTTTCACTCTTGGAAAATAATTTGAGTATCTGTAAACTTGAATGTTTTTCCCCATCCTGGGCTAGCAAAGGTGTTAAATTTAACTATACACTATACCTTACCAACACTCTTGTAGAATCAGAATTAAAAGACTTGAAAAATAATCCTTGATGCATATCTTTTTGGAGTGGTTGACCTTAGTCTCAGAGTTGCTGGATCACTGTGAATGTATAAAAAGGACTGAAGTCTAAGGTCATGTTTAAATTCAGAGGTAAACATTGCAGACCTACAGATACGTGAATGTATGGTTTGTTGTGTAGTGCAAATTTCTGGTGAATCATTTTCTGTATTTTGTTACCAAAAGCTTTGTCAATATCTGTGGCACAGAAGAAAAGGAAGCATTTCAAGAAGGGCAAGGGTTCAGGAAAACATGCCATTTCTCTGACTGAGCTGCATGCAGGGTAGCTTCTGGAAAGACAGGTCCAGTGAAGGGTGTGGTTATGAGATTTTATTTGACAATTTCTGTGCACTATGCATTCTGTAAGGGCCACTGGTACAAGTCCATGGATCTCACATACTGTAGGGTGTAACTGGGTGAGTCAGCAGTACATTGCAACAAGATGTGATCATGCATGAAGATAGTTTTACTTTTGTGAGATTTTAATGTAAGAGGGTTGAAAATTAGTGTTTCTGCTGCTTGTTAAATTATTTATTTATAAGTACAAATGGCCAGTATGTTTCTTTATATGGATGACCTTGTATTATTCTTAAACATATCTTTTGGCTGTTGGTTCACATTTACATTATAGAAGTGGTTTTGGTTTTTTGTTTCTCATTTTTAAGCACTCAGTTAAAGCTTCACTATGTTTGGTGCATACGTATTAATATTTCTGTCATGTAGGCTGTCCCTTCACAACAAATGCCTTTACCTTCAACGCACATCTATCATTAAAACAATGAGGAAATTCCTTTTGTTTCCTCATTCAGCTAAAGGTTAAACTCCAGCACATTTCATGCTGCTTGTTTGACTCGGCTGGCCTATAAAGAACTTGAATTAGGCTGAAGGAGCACAGAAATCCTATGGCATGGGACTTGTCAAAGAACTTAGCATTGGCAATTGTTGTACTTTGAAATTCTCAAAGGCGCTCAACTGATATTTTGGCACTGAGGTCACACCAGTACTGAATGCTTCTCGTAATCCCGGTTCTGTGGGTTAGGTTGAACTTTTACATTTTAGATCCCAAACATCTGTCTCTTGTGTTACAGTGCTGGAATCGTGCTGCTAATCTCTGACTAGGCAAGATCCAGATACTGTTTCATCTGCTGAATGCAGAACCTATTTAGTAGTGTTCCTGGGGAGTGAGACTCAGTTGCCTCAAGATTCCCCAGGAACTCCTCCTTCCTTTACTACTCTAGTTTCCTCTTAAAGGATGCACAGTAATTGAAGCAAATGGGCATATATTTTACAGATTTTTACACAGGAAACAAACATACCTAGGCAAAATAAGAAACACCTGTACCTTGTTGCCTTGGTCTTATTACTGATGTGATGTCTTTGAAGACTGTATACTTGCAGGCACCTCAGCTTTCTCCGCTGGATTCCTCACCTCCTGCATAGGCATCATCTGGGTCCTGCTGAGTTCTTGCCCTTGCAGTCAACACCCTTTTGTTCTTGCTTGTTCTTCTCTGGAGCAATGCTCTTTTGTGTTTCTGTTCTGAAGCTTCTCTGTTTTCAAAAGTCCAGCTGAAATATACCCATCTTTTAATTTCTTTGGGTGATTTCCCCACCCATTCCCTATTGTATTCTCTTTGCTGATCTGCAGGTAAGTGATTTAGTAAGGATTTAAGATACTCACTGCTATAAAAGTGTTATCTATTTTGTTACAGTCATTATTAATGTTTCTAGTTAGATGAGAACATTGACATACCACTTTTTCCCTTTACAATACTTTAAAGATAATCCTACCACTATACTCATATGTTCTATGAAATACAGAAACTATTTGAAGAAAAACTAATATTCATACTTTATAACAGTTAAAGCACTGCAAAGATATCTTGAATCCTGTGGATCCAGATTTACTGGTTTTCTTTATGCCTTTGTCCTGCTCATCCTTCATGATTAAACCAGGTTTTATTCATCTGTGATGTCAATTACAAAGGTTCTGGAGCTCATTTAGCCACCAGGTTATATTTGATGTACAGAGATGTATGAAGCAAACCGAATGTCCCGTCAGTGGCTAGAGAAGGCTTTGATTTACTGACTGAAATGCAACTGCATATAGTTGAATCAAAAAACCATTCTTCAGAAATAGGCTTTGTTTTGTACTCTTTAACTGTAAAAGTAGGGCACTGTCATCTTTCCCCATGTGCAATGCAGAAACTCTGTAGACTTTAATGGTAAAGTATTTCCATCAGCAGAAGCTGCACTTTACATCTAAATTGTTCTATTTGAAAGCGCTGGTTCTTCCCTTCTGTTTTTTAACTGTTACCTTCATGTCTGAATATAATGCTGGCTGGGCCCAAATATCCTGTCCCTATCAACAATTCAGTGATACTTTCATTTACATTTACAGTGCAACATTGCTATTATGCTATTATTAAAATTATAGGTGTTTTCTACCCCTAGAATTACTTACTACCAAGATTAAATTGCCATTAATCATAAATACTATTTACTGATTTTAATCAAAACATAGTAGGAGGCTTATCATAACAGTGAGTGTGATATGTCGATAGATGGCATAGCGGGGAGCCTGCTTAGCTGTTACAGGAGGGCCAAAGTCTTGTTGTAGCATACATTTTATTGGGAGCTGAAACCAGTCAATATGCAATGAAGATTGAGAATTACTTGAATCATGCTCTAAGGATTTGCCTTTCTGGAATGGCTGTGTTTATACAGTCATCTTGGGGTTAGGGTCAGTTCTGCTCAGGTTGTTGACTGAAAGAAGATGCTGTAGGAAATCTGTCTAGAATGTCTGTAGCTCAGGGTCAGGAAAGAGTTAGCTCAGGGTGGACACAAACCAAGTGACTCAGATTCACAAAAAAATTTGGGAGGTGTTTCAGCTTCAGGGACTAAGCTGGACATTATTAAATGTGGAAGCCCTTGTAACCTCATGACTTGTAGGCTGCTGTGAGAATTGAAGTGTGAAATGTTATCATCTGCTGCCATGATTTGCTTTGACTTCCTGCCTGTGTTCTGCCCTAAAATTGAAGGTTTGGTTGCTAAAATACAATTCCAAAGTATGACAGTGACAAGCACATGAATATGTAATAAGTGGTTGAAGAAACAGCTAGAGAGCAATTCCTGAAAGGATTTCCCTATGCTGATCAATGTGAGCTGTTTTAATTAGCAGAGCAGCTGGATTTTAGCTGCTGCTTAACTACATCCTCACTTGTCCAGACAGTGGGAAGTCACAGTTGTGGCATTCATTAAGTGATGCAGAAGCAGACATCCTCAGCATATTGATGAGGATTGAATTGTCACTGGACTTAATTACTGGTTCAGGATTTCTTGCTTTTGGGGCTGAACCCAAGAGAGAAGTAAAGTTGTGCAGGGATAAGTCTTAATTTCTAGATGACCTATCTATTCTATTGAGTGTGTGATTTCTTAGGTGACTAGATCTTTTTTAGTGTCCTGAACCGGCAGGGCCAGGACAATACCCCATGATCTAGCAGAGAACGTGCAAGTGTTCATTTTACAGAGAGACTGTGGGGAGAGGCTGCTGCCAATGGTGTTTTTTCTGGTGCTTGTCTGATCTCCTAGTGAGCCAACAGCACTAACAGGAAAAAAAAAATTCTAAAGAGTGGATCAGCTGATACTGGAGGATGAGGAGAACAGCTGACATGAGGTATAGCCAGCATTTGGTGATTTACTGTCAGATTAGTGGCAGAGTCATGGACTTAAGGTTTGTTTTGTCAGTGGAGGCTGAGCTGCTTATCCCAAGGACTGCTGCTGGCCTCCCTGTCTGCTCCCATCGCTTCGCTGGTGCCACCCTGATGCTCGTGTGGCTCTGCAGCCAGCTGGAGCAGTTGGCCTGTCTGACTTAATCAGGATATTTGGGATGGGAGTCTTTGTTGGTAACAAAACCACGTGGCTGATCCAGCAGGCTTGTGACCATGCCAGCACCAACACAAGAGAGCTGGTGGAAATGGTGAGCATGGGAAAGGCAGGAGTCCTGGCTGTGCACTGCTTCTCTGACCCCGATGGGGAAAGCGCACCTGGACTCCGTGTGCCGTGTCAGCTAATTTACACTATCAGCTAGAGGACTGGGGCTCCTCCTGGAGGCATTGAAGCAGCTGACCACTGTGGGTGCATTTTCAGTGTTAATTGACTTCCACAGGATTAACACAACTCTGTCTACTGCACCCACATCATGAATTTGGGATAGCTGTGAGTCTTCTTTGGGAGCTTTTTGGTAGAACTTGTAAGTCTGTCTTTGGCCTGCAGGTGGTGGTAAATGTGATCTTTTGCACCGCCCCTAATTTAGCTATGAAGTTACTACCATCTTTATGTAATTCAGTCTGCAGTGAAATAATTTAGGTGACATTTAAAGCATGTTGTGCTTGGAGTGATGTCTTCTAATAAGTTTTTAGAATGTTGCACTGTAGTACGTTTGCTGTTATAAAGATGGCATGATTTCTAAAGTAACTGAGAGGAATATGTGATGCTTTTTATTAAACTGCTGTTCTGCCTTACAGTAATTTCAGCATGAGCTATTTTAAAATTCTTGGCTCACATTCCAAGAAGTCACAAGACATTAAAAATAGCAACATTTTAATTCTTTTTACTCTGTGTATGAGTATAAAGCAGGGTCAATAACCATCACAATTAGACATATGTTTAACTTTTACACAGGTATGTTAACCTAAGAATTGATACTTTATTAAAAGCTTCATATAACTTGATGTAAAGGATAAATTTTGAGACCTTGGAATAGATGCTTCAGAATATTTATTTTTTAGAACAAGTGATCATTCTTTTTCATTATTTTTGTTGGCTTTTTTCCCCCTTTAGGCTTTTATATATGTCTAGAGTGATGTATGAAAAATGTGCAATCAGTTTTCCTGTAGAATATTCATTGTTATGTTAGTTTAGATAAATAAGCTAAAAGTCCTGGTTCTGATAAAGGGAGCAGGCAATGTGAAGGGCTGCTCAATTCCTGCTGAGAATCCCACACAAGCCAATAGGAGGGTGTGGAAGTAGATGACAGAGGTGCTGAGACAGGCTAGTAGCTTGGGATGTCTTTTGTAGCCCAAGTAGTATCACAACCTGTAAAGCAGAAGACTGTAGATAGCCAGGGGAGACGCTCCCTAGATGGCTGTGGGTAGGCTCACAGGCAGGAAAGGGAGTCAGGACAGTCAAAAGCCAGTCCTCCCTGTGATCTCCAGAGGCAAGTAACATCCATCATTCCTCTGCCTGTTTGCACTCAACAGCCAAGCTGCCTCACCATCAGCCAGCTTGTGGGAATGTGCCCATGAGGTGCCCTCCTCTGGGCTGGAGACTCTGCTGCTCTTGAACCAGCTAAAGAATCAGATAGATGGAAAGATAGCCCAGAACCTTCAGGCCTCTTGGCTTAGGTAGCTGTCCTGCTCTAGGCATACTCAACTCCCTGCCTGCTCCCTTGGAGATGGCTGTGTCATTTGAGCTTTATTCCACTTAAACAGCACCTCCCCTTCTCTGCTCTGTGCAGACTGCCGAGGTGAGTGATGCTCACACAGTAGCTGTGTTGGGTCAGGAGTCACCCTGCAGGAGCAGCCTTTTGAGAAACTTGGTAGCAACACTGAAATTGTGTTTGAAGAGACACAGTGCTCAGTCAAGGAAGTGTTGAAGCAGAGCCTTGGATGAGGAAGAAACCATGGTTTATGCTCAGTAAGTGCACTTACTCCACCAGTTTACAGCTCTTTGCCCTGTCTACCTTGTGGCAATTTTATTTTCCTAATGCACAGATCTGAAATATGCTTTTGAAGCATTTTCCTGAAGTATTTATATTTAGAAAACCTGTCCTTGTAACCCAGAGTAGAGCCTGCCAGATAGTGAGTAGGTGTTTAACAACTTGAAACACACCACTCCAGGTTCTTTATCTTTCAGAAATGGTGACCCACGGGACCCTTTTCATATTGCTGCCGACTTGAAGTACCCAACTGCTTTCAGCATAGCGGGCACAGCAACTTACAGATCCTCTCTGAACTTACTGAGTGGGTTTTTCTGGGTGCAAAGTGAGTTTTAAGGAGCTGGCAGAAGAAGCTCATCAAAGATATTGCCTTAGCTGGAAATAAAACAAAGTTTGTGATTTAAATTAAGAGTTAGCAAGGTCTAGAATAAATGTGCAGATGTCAGAGGAGTTGCTCTGGTTGTTCACTCCTGCATGCTAAAAGCGGTGGGGGCGGGGTGGATGACTAGTTTGCATCTTTACTTACTCCATATTAGATACAACTCTGGTGGTGTTGCTAATGTTTATAAGATTCTTTGAAACTTCCTGCTGTCTGCACGGTTTTCTTCCAGCAATATGAGTTTGGAGTTTGCTTGTGTACGTTGCAGGGCAGCACAGGAGCTGCTGTCTCCTATCCCCACAGCTGGTTATTGTCACACTGTCCCCTCGGGTGTTCTCATGTAATTGTGGGGGGAGTTGCATTTTGGATGGATTAATTTTCCTTGGCACGTGCATCTGTGAGGATTTTTTTTTCTGCCTTCTGGTTCATTGCTGTGCCTTATGAACAGGAGAAGGTGGGATAGAGGCAAGGACCATGCAGTACAGTAATTGCTGCAGCTCCTACCGCATCAAATAGGAGAATTAAATTTGATTTGGTTATGTTAATTATTTGGATAGCTTGAGAGAAAACATGTCATTAACTGTGGAGCAGAGGAGGTTATTAGTAACCTTATCACTTCTCCCTTTGCAACACAGAATAAGAGACCAGGAATTGCTTTCTCTAGAGCAGGGATGGGTAGGCTCAGCATAAGGTATGGATAAAACCACCAGCTGCCCCCAGAACAGCATTTTATTTAAATTACTGGGGTTTGGTATATAACAAAGTTATGAAGTTTGCAGTTCCTTTACAGGGCTTCACAGGGAAAAAAAAATAATGCGTCTACTGTCATTTCCATGTTTTTAAAGGGCTTAAATAATTGTAAGCTAGATGTGAATCAACCTCTCATGGGGGTAGGAAATGTAGTGCTTTACCAAAAGGTTGTTGATGAGTGACCTGTTAATGGAAAATGGAAAAGAAAAACTGTCTTCTAACAGCTTGTTTTGCCTGTGAGCTCGTAAATTTTCTAATAGAACCATGTTATCCGGGGTTCTAAATTACAGATAGTTGCATACTTGAGCTGCCTAGCTGCCCCTGATACATCCATTCTTCAGCTTCACTAGGTTGGTTTCATGAGAGGTTTTACTCCTTTGTTCTTTGCATTTTGATTTAAAAAATGTTTTCTATGAATCCTTTTGGTCCTCGTGCTATATGGAAAGCTTGAACTTGTGGCTACATGACAGCTCCTATAATTTCCAGCCAAAAGTACTTGCTTTTGTATGAAAGTGTTTCTGAGGCAAATTGCAATGGGTCGAAGGGCTTTTGCCAGTGGAAGAACTTGTTCCTTTTTGTTCTTACTGATACTTGAATGTGCATACTTCATAGATTTCCTAATTTCTGCCTATAAAACTTAAGTAAATCCTGAATTGTTAGTATAGAAAGTTACTGCTGCTCCAGAAGATTTCAGATTCATGTTACCAGACTTCGGTTGCCTTCCTGTCTGATAATCAATACGATTAAAACCCTAAAGACTGTAGTTATCCAGAGAAATGAAAGCAAAAGAATAAAGCTTCAAAAATGAACATCCAAAAGAAAGAGACTTGAGATACAAGGAACTAAGAAAAGAGTACAGGGTACATCTCTGAGGAACACACAACTAAAAATGTTTCTTAAAGATAAGGCTGTATTATGATGGGACACTTTGAAGGAAAATTAGAATCCTTTTCTGCTAAAAATGCACAGTGAAATATGACTGATAGAAATGTTTTCTAAAGCAGCTTTACAAGCAGTGTGGATTGGGGCCAAGCCACATTTGAACTGTTTCTGAAAACAGACAAATAGGCATTGTTTATCCTAGACTAGCCAGACTGTTTCAGAACAGTTCTGTCAGAGCAACATTCATTTCTAGTCTTAATTAGTTTCCAGAATGACTGTAGAAGGAAGACGTTTTTCATCCACATCCTTTTTGATTGCCTCTTTCTTCTCTCCTCCAAATCCCCCCACTCTTCATCACACTGGAGTAATTGCAGCCATCATGTGCATGTGGAGCTAAACTGAGCCCTGACAGAGTTGGTGTGCTGCACGGCAGCAGAGCGAGAGCAGCTTAAAATTCTAATGCACTCCCTGTACTAACATTCTTGCTGATGGAGTCTGGTGCTGGAAGGTTTCTGGAAAAGGCTTGATTAGTATACCTTTGTTTTGTTGTTAAGATACTGTATTAATTTGAACCAGGCACAGTCTTATTTATTTTCAGCCTTTAGAAAGTCCTTTCAGCACTTCCAGAGGCTTCTCACCAATAAATAATCTTTATCTCTTGCATTTAAAAGAGAAAAAAGAGAAAAAAACCTTCTCTTCTGAACTGGTTGGTTGGTTGGTTGGTTTGTTTGTGTTGTTTTAATTCCTCTGTAGCTTAGCACAAAGTGGAAGAATATTAATACTATGTTCTTCAAATTGCAACATTTCTGAAAGTGATAATCCCAAATTAGATTTGATTTTTACCTGCAGAAATAGTAGGGGCTGCTGTATCTGTTAAATAGGACATTCAGAGGAGAGGCATCAGAAACCTTACTTAGTCTTACTAAGAAAACAGATGAGTTGGCAAAAGGAAACATTTTTCTGTCCTTGCGTATCAACAAATATTTCGTCATGTTGTCTTCCTAACCCCACCCACCAAGTTATTACTGAAAAATGTTATCTCAACTGGAAGGGAAGACAAGTTGTTAAGTAATTGTTAAAAATATTTAGCAAAAGGGTTGTAGGTTTTTACTTCACTGTGTAAGTTTTATTTGTTTACGAGAATATAAGTCATTAAATACTTATAATCTGTGAATATGCACACCCACATGAGACAGAATGTGAACTTCAAGATGGAATTGAGACACATAATTGGCTTTCTATCTTTGCAGAGTCTTGAAGCCAAGCTATAACCTGGTTTTCATTAGAAGGGGTTGAGTGTGGTTGTATAGTCCAGGAGTTTTGGACCAATTTCTGTAAGATAACAACGCAGGGGAAAAAACAGGCCAGACAAACCCTTTACAGTATATGGGGAATTTTTGCATGGTGTTACTTAATTGTTTTCTCTTTGAAAAATTAACCATGTTTTAAAATTTTTTTTTCTTCAATAAGCCAAGGACCCTTGTCATCCATAAGAGCGGCAATCAAGAGATGTAAGTTTACTTTTCCTTTTTGAGAACTATAATGTTGTAAGATGGCTACATCTTTATTTTTAGTAACTGTTTAACTTGGTGTGCCAAAGCAAAGTAGCTATAAGTAAGCATTAAGCTGAGGGGCTGTAATTTCTTTCTCTCTTTCTTTTTAGACCATCTTTTTATTCCTTCTGTCCAGTTGCTAACATTTTCTTATTTATGCACTAATGCATCTGTGCACAGATGTGATCTGTCTCTGAAGAGCTTGGGTTAGACGTGCCCAATTTTTAGATCGTTTGACAAAATAGAAGATTGTTTTATTTTAGAAGAAATCTGCAGCAACTGCTTATTCACTGTACTGGGGACAGAATTAGACTGGGCTTGTTTTGGGAAATAAAAGATTGTTTATAAATCTTGAATGAAGGTCCAAACTCCTCTTCTCTGATTTCAGCATTTAAGTCTTTTTCCCCTTTCCCTGCTCATGATGTTTCCAGGCAGAGAGTTTCTTTAGATGCATTTTTCAAAGTATTTTATGCTGTTACTTTCTTCCCTTTTTCAGTTTTACTTCCTTTCTGTCCATGACTTTAATTTCATATTAATGAAACAACCCTCAGGATTCTGCTACGGGGAAAAATAAATTAGTGTGTGTAGTACTGATTTGTTTCTCCTGGACCTATTTGTCAGGGACTCATTAGTGTGGATTAGATTGGAGGAAGTGAAAAGGCATCATGAAAGCTTTACTCAGAGCGAGTCTGCATGATGCTGTCGTTAAAATGCAACACTTTATTTGTTCTGTTGCTGCCACAGATGGAAACTGGAAAACAGAGAGCACCAGATCACAGAGGGCCTTTTGTGGTGGAGTCAGAGATTGATTCAGACTGCCTAAGCCCCAGTACCTTGCCAAACTGAGAAATCATCTACGAGATCATTAAGCATTTGATATCTCTGTTTTTGAAAATGTAGTAGCAAGTGATTGTTTTGAGGCATAATCACATAAAAATCCAGTCAGGAAGCTGTGGCTCATGTTATTTACTTATTAACATGTGAATAACTATGATGAAATGTAAGTACCATGTGAATTATTCAGATAATAAGCTAGCAAAATAATATCCATGTACATAGAAAGGCATTATAAATGAAGCTATAGTTTTTTGTATGCCATTACGCAGTGCTGTTAGGATGGGCCTGTATTTCAATGGACACTGAATAATTCCTAACTCCCCTTGCCATTAATCTGGAAAAAGTATGGTATTCTCTGGACAAGTTTATTTCCCTAACAGAGTTAGAAATCTGTCCTTTTAATCCCTGATTCTTTGGGCTGTTACACTCAAATTTTCAAGAAACATGGTAAGTACGTACAGGGTTTCAACTTAGCCACCTGTGGACAACGCTGTATATCACTTTGTTTTGATAAGTCTCTCCATTTCTTGTGGCCAGAGAGAAAGAGGGTTTATTTTCCTTTGGCACCCTGACCACAACTCCAGATAAAAAGACTGTGTCATTTTCAGTTCTTTGACTGCTTCACAGGATTCAGAAAGGTGAGCCCAACATAACCTGAAGGAAGCAAGCATGTGAACATGAGATTTGCTCAGGAGTAATCTTTCGATCTCAACTCTTAAAAAGTTAACCCAGGATCTTTAATGATGGTCTCAGGCCTGGACACACCACTCTTATCCACTGAAATCAGTGGAACCATTTCCATTGATGCCAGCACAGCAACGTGCATGAGAATGCCAAAGAAAGTAGAAAGAGGCAAGCCAAATGCTGCAGCAGTGAGACAAAGGGGAACAGTGTTTTCACTCGCTTCTCCAGTCTTCCAGACCAGGCTGTTGTTAGGAAGCGGGGCTGCAGAAGCAGGTCTCTTATCCTAAAATGTTGGAAGAACCTGTGGGCTTGTTCTATTCTCATTCTGTCCTAAGTAAATAGATGGCTGAATGAAGGATGTGTAACAGCTTGTATGCACTCTGAGGCTGTGGCTTTCCATTTGGCATTTTTGCAGCCATTTTTGGCTGTGTGTTTTGTTTGTTTTTCATTTTGTTTGTTTTGCCTGGGGGCTTCCTAGATTCTTTTGGCTCCCACTTTTTCCCAACCAGATCAATTCCGTGACCTCATTCTCTTCCCCATCTGCACAAACATTTGGGCTGGCGTAATGCAGGAAACGGCGCAGAGGCAGGAACACACAGCCCAAGGAAAGGTGTAGGAAGGAGTGAAGTGCCTTCATAAATCATGATTGTCAAATTTGAGTAAAACTATGGTCTTGCTCTAATGGTGTAGTCACGAAGATTTTATTCGGCAGCAGTTCCAGCCTCTACGGTGCCTAACAGTTAGATCAGCTGTGAAAAGGGTATAGAGGACTACCCTGGGGGTGGGAAGAGGAATCCCTGTTACCACCTCTAGGTTATCTTTTTATCAGTTCCCTCCCTGAAGTTGCACAGAGAAGCACTGGAGCCAGGAAACAGAGGCAGGAAGGAGACTGCTCTTGGGGGTGGCATGTTCCTTCCCCTGTGCTGCTGGTGGTCTGAGCCCAAGGTAAGCAGGTTCAGTGAGGTAAAGTGAGACAAAAACTGTACACACAGTGGTTATTCTTTTTATCACTGTGAACTCACTGTGGGGTCACATGAGTGCTAACATTCATTCAAGGGGAATCAAAAATCCATGTTTGAAAGGGGAATTGGGCATCACCATCTCTGTAACTACATTCAGGCATTAAATCAGCCCAGCTGTAATGTCAGACAATCTAATATTTCCTTGACGTGCCTGGAAACAGAACCAGAAAAGGAGCAAGACCTCCCCCTTGTGCCAAGAAACAGTTTGGGAGAAAACTCTCTTAATTCAGAGATGCATGAAAAATTCCAATTAGTCTGAACCACCACATCTCTTCTTCACAACCTTTCCATACAGAAATAGTCTAATCAGCTGTTGGGTGAAATCAAGGCTCTTTTTTCTGGTGTTGGCTTGAGGATTATCTGATCGTTTTAGTGTTCCCTGAAGAAGGATCTCTGCAGTCATGTAACGCCTTTGATATTTCAGAGACCGCAAGCGTGGCCTCTTTCATGGGAACATTCTGTCAGTTCTTCAAACCGCATTACCTTGTAGGTAAGGGAGGGAGTGTTTGCCCACCCTTGAGGCTTTCCTTGAGATACTGTAATGAATAACCTTTATTCCTAGTCATCTATATAGTGAAATAAATAACTTCTTAGTCTAATAGTCTCCATATTTCATAGGTTTGGAAGAAATGTCTAGCCTCCATTGAAAGAAGGTGTGTTTTTAAATATTAGTACATGTCCTTGTTGTAGAAAGGCTTGGCCTATTTGAGGCTATCTTTCCAATCTTCAATGCAAAATTAAACTTGCTTTTAAAACACTCTGCAGTGACAAAACTGTTCAGTATTTCATACAGATTGGAAGCACACAAATATTGTTATGCAGTGTGTACATTGTGGAAGCACTCAGTGCTCACAACAGAACCTTATCTCTGAGCAGATCCTTGATAACTTCAGTTGTCTTTGTATTGCCTTAAAAGGTTGTCTGAAAGACTGTAATTTCTAGCCCAGCTCTCTTCCAAAGGCTCAAATCTGCATGTCAGACTTCTGTTGCCACCAGCTTGTCTGTAGCATCAAAGTTTATGGGTTTGTGGTATAATGGTGGTCGTACTTACGCAGGCGTTTTGATCCCATAGCTTAAAATGCACCATAATCTGTGTGTATTTCAAATACAAGTGACATATAAAGTACACTTTAAAAGTAGGTCCCTGAGAAGAAACAGTAGAGGAAAAAATTTGAAACATAACTATGCAGCATAAATAGAATACCCTTTGCCTCCACATGTTTAAAAATAACTGGAAAAAGCCCAATAAATAGTTCTTCTACGAAATCTGTACAAAAGAGGAATCTATAAGTCACTGATCTGCCTTCTATTTACAGTATTACCATTAATCCTTTATGCTGTACAAGGTTAAACACATTTAGATGCCTCATTGATACTAGCTAATAAAGTGCCTCATTGACACTAACAGAAATAAATAGTGACAATGGTATGAGTTGATTTGATTTTTTTCCCCCCCACAAGACCAATAAGGTTATAAGATGAAAAAGTGAGATTTTTATGCACAGAGATTTTCCTCTCCTTCCCCTTCTGCAGCTACTTTGCTTGTTTTATTTAAATACCCCTAAGCATAAGCTTCTGGAAATGTTTGTGAGTTTCACCCTGAGCATTTCTTATTGTTGAAGTTGAGAAACCAACTGTTTTCAATTGTCAGTATAAAGCGGTGCTGAAATACATTTTCATTGACTCCCCTGATGGAAGAGAGGTTTTCTAAATCATAAAACTCTCATAATTTGAAATTTGAGGGGAAAATTAATAGTATGCTTTTTCAAGACAATCCACAAAGGGAAAGAAGAATGGACTTAAAGGATCTAAAGACCACAAGGGCAGATAAATAGCTGCAGGTTTTTTTGTGGTTTTTTAAGTCAGGTGTATACTATATTTTAACAATTCATGTATTCTTTCATGCACTTTTTAATTTAAATAATTCAAATTCATTTCTTTGAAGTAGTAAAGTAATAAAAGCTGTGCAAGTCGGGGGACAAGGATTATTTAGAAAGTTTGTGTTTTGTTTTCCCTAGCATTTGTGGAATACCTGAGAGCAGAAGATGCAGTAGCTTTCATCTCTGTTTCTACTGTGGATTTAAATCTTCTTAAGAGCTTCGAAAACAAAATATGTTCTAAAAGTGTGGTTGTAAAATAATGTGACAGCAAAAGTAGAGGAGATGTTGACAGAAGAAGGGAAGACCTTTGTCAGGGTCATTAAAAAATTAATGTTTATATTAAATTTTTATACACATGGAAGTAACTTGATTCCATTAATGCTTGAGAGTTTTGTTTTGGGTTTTTTTTTGTTGTTTTTTTTTCAGAAAAATGAGTACATTCTGAAAATATACATGATGGCTTAAGCATTCGTCCTCTTAAGGAGATGTGTTTATATATATATAGACTAGTAAAGTTATTTTCATATAAATATTTTAAAAGTGTTGTTTTCAAGCGAGTTTATTTGTTTACTTGAATTTTGGGGCTTGCTGGATCACATAGATACCTCACTGGATTTTTTTTTGCCTATGTTAAGAAAGGAAAAAGGTCTTTCAGGCTTTTTTTAGGTTTTTCCTGTTCAATAACTTCTGTAAATAGAAGCACATTTAGAGTTTCACAGGAAGAAAGGGCTTGTAGAATTTAATGCAGAAATTAAGAAATAGTGAAGTAAGGTGACAGGTTTATCAATTCAGTTTTACATTCCCCATTAATTAGCTTTTATTTGTCCTGCCTTTATCATTGAAATTGGGCTATAACCCAAGCAGCTGTATTGACTACATTTACCAAACGAACACACTTCTTCCATCATCTTTTCAAAAGTAATCTTGGATTTGATTGGTTTGAATAAGTTGGGGTTTTTTTCCTCTAACGTGGGTGTTAGATCAGTGCTATGTTGAGATCTCTGAAGAAGAAAGTGAAGGCAAGGTGTTTATTTACTTAGTCAAACAATTTTTACAGAACTGATTTAGATGTGAAATCATTTTGAGGTATGCCTCTTGCTGGGATCAACCTGCCTGCCCATACCTCTGTGTTAGGGGATCCCAACTTCTTTGCACCTGTATCAAGTCCTCAGTGTAAATTCTTATTTTTGGACAGGAGAAAAGGCAGACCCAAATAAACCAGAATTTTAAACTAGAAAAAGCATTCAAAGAGATTTGATTCTGCTCTCCTCATTCCCACTGTGTTTACTTGTTGAGCCATACAGTGGACATTTCCATGTTCAGTTATATTCTTCATGGTTAATTTATTGCAAGGAAAACTTCTAAACAGCCACTGTTAAAATCGGCATGTGACTAGAAATAAAATGTACTTTTATTTTCATTTTTTAGGAAATAAAAAAGTGAAATAAATAGTGTTGTGAATAGACATTACAGTTACCTCCTTACAACACTGGCACATGCACTATCCTTGCATGACTAACCCATTTGATCATGGCTTCTGGCACTCTGAAGCCTTGGTTTGTTCTCCTTCACCTCCTCTTTGTCTTCTGTAACCCCTTCTTTTTTTCCTCTAGCACTCATGAATAGTGCACATCCAAAATGCCCTGTCGAAGAGGTATGTCTGACACAACACTCTGCAACTCTTCAATCAAGTATGCTTTGCTGATTTCGGCTAATGATGCTGTGATGTTGCACAATAAGATGCTACCACTTCCTTAAATTGCACTTGCTATGCAAAAAACTTTTCGCTTGGATAATTTGTTTTCCCTCTAAAGAAATCCAAATGAAAATGCAGTGTGGCCATTGAAAAAAAATATTTGAATGTAAATATGGCAAAACCAGAAAAATTAAGAGGTCAGGATTTGCTTATTTTGTGTAACTTAAACACATGGTTTGAAGGAAAGAAAAGTTTCTGACTCTTAATACACAAGTGATTTAAACTTTAGCAAATATCTAGCTGGAAACATTTAACATTTTCTTTTTACATGAAGGAGGGTGAAATATCTTTTTAGGTTCTGTGCCTTAGTACCTATCCCTTCTAAAAAACAGAAAGAGATATTAATTAAGATTAAAGAGCACATTTCAGAAATTATCCATCAAAAGGAAAATCCTGATATGTTTAACACTTCTTTTTATTTAATTCATGTATCATTTTAATGAAAGGAAAAGAAGTTTCAACTCTAGAGTACCCACAATGCAGAATATAGGAAGGTGTGGGAATGAAGAAGGCAGGGGACAGAACCATCTCTCTTGGTGGTAACTTGGACGTAGAGAGACACTAAATTAGTATGAAACTCCACTCTGAATAGTTTAAAAACTTATCATATTTAATACAAATATTTTTTTTTAAACTTGGCCAGTCTTAAAATCTGGTATTTAGGATCAGATGCTCTATGTTCTGCGTTTCATTGATAGTGGATTGGTAAGGGCTCTGCTATTATCTTCATATTGCTGTGACAGTATATTTTAACCTCTTCAAAACTTTTGTTTCTTTTCTTTAAATAGCTTCTCGGACCTCTAGCCATAGTGATCAACAGAGGGATAGAAGGTATGATGCTCTTATTTATATTGCAATTAGGTGTTGCTGTAAAACTGGTTTGATTGTGTCACAGTATTACTTTTTATGGCTTTCTCCTCTAGTTTATTTTTTCCTTGTCCCTATCCTCAGTATGTTTAGAGTAGACTTGGAAAAAAATAGAAATACTTTGATTTTTAAGCACGATAGGTTAAGAGTTTGAGGAATTCTCTCATCAACTTTTGTATGTGTCCTCAAAAAGGGAATGCAACCAACCATCAAACCTCTGCAGAACTGTTTTATTTTCCTGACATCTATGTACAGGATCACTTCACAATGAAAATAAGCACACTTTCAAGCCTCCTTTCAGTTTCTCAAAGGGTATTGAGAAACGAGGTCACCAACCTGGATGGCTGGTGAACTGAGTCTGCCATTTTTTTAGATGTGAAGGAACTGTACCCTTCTTTTTTTAAATTGTTTTAAAAATAGTTTTAGAAGTTATGTTTCTGCAGCTTTATTTCTGTCAGCAGACAGAAGCTTCTGTAAGCAGATGCTTTATCTACTCACAAAAGTCCCTTTTCAAAGTGAAAGTTTTGTGAGATTCTGGATGGATCAGTGGTGCTGCAGGGACCATCATGGCCTGGGAGCACGGGCCCCCCCTGCAGCTAAAGCTCTGAAGGAGCTGGTACAGTGAGAAACCAGGGGTGCTACCTGTGGGTCCTTCACTGTCATGGAAGTCTCTGTAGTACTGGGTGATGGAAGCAAATAGGCTCTGTCCCAAAGGCCTTGTGAGGCTTGCTGTGCCCCACTTCAGCACCCTGGAAGGTTTCCCTTGGGGTCTGAGGGTACACAAGTTCTTAGGTATCTAGCCAAGAAGCGGTTTTAACTACCCTGCTGTTTTCAGATTGTAGCAGGCTAAGGGCAAACACATGATTGGTTCTCATTATACTGTGAAGCTGAAGACTTCTGCCATCTAATTGAGTTACACTTGTGTTTAAGTACTTTGAGCATTTAAGTTATTTGACTGTAGCCAATAAACCTACTTTTTGGCTAAGGCATTTAATTAGGGGCTTTTAATGGAAGCCTAAGTGTTTGTTAGAAAGGTCAGGTAAGTTGCTTTGAAATAATGGAAAAACACCTTTAGTTTAATCAAAAAGACCCGAGCTACTTTTTTTTCCCATTCTGGGAAAACCCTGGACTGTTATACATAAAAGAACTATTTGTACATGTTTTAGGTAATTATTCCCCTTTGCCTTCATTTCCAGGCGTCCCGAAATTACAATAGTTGCTGCTGAACCCCTCCGGCCATCCTCCTGGTTTCCAGGTGCAAGTCCTGTCACTCCTCAAGGATTAGGATTCCCTTCTGCTTCATCCCATGCACAGTGGAGGAGAAATGAGCATCTTCCAGCTGAGGTGAGTGTGAATTCATAGGAGGAGTTGTTTGATTCACAAAGGTAGAAAGCTCATTAGGTTAGACAGGAACAGTTGTTGCTTCCTCAGACTTTCGTCACATTGAATGGAAGACTACGACAGTATTCTTTTCCTCTGTATGTGTTAATTTAGTATTTTTTAATTCATATGCCATTTTTTTTTAAAGTATCATATCTGGATGTACCTTAATATTTATCTCTCTATTTTGTAGCTTCCGCCATCGTATGAGCAGGTGATAAAAGAAATCAATCAAGTGCAAGTCAATACGACAAACAACAATAATGCTGCTGCTCCTAGACATACCACTACTTCTGCAACACAAACTGACTTTCCAGAGGAACTAATCAGCCATTTGCCAGGAAGTAATGTAAAAACTAGTGTGCCTACACATTGGGAATCTGCAGGCTGTCGAGGTGAGGCTGTTTTGGATTTACTCTGTCTCCTGAAGATGCACTTTATTGTTGGCCTGTGCAGCATTTAATATGAATAACAGTTAAATTTCTGTGGATTATTACTACTGTAAATTTCTGTAAAAATTCTTTCTTCTGAAAAGCTACTGTTGCATTCAGAGTATCATTAAATCTTGAAAGTTTTGTTCAATTCAGCCAAAATGACAATCAGAACTTTAAGGCTATAGGAGCTCAGATACTGGATCAAAATAGCAGCACTTCATACATTCAGACTGAAAAGTGTGCAAACCAAGCTGGGGAAGCTACTGTTCTCTTCTTTGGTCTGGATTTTGCTTGCATGCCCCTCAATGCTGCAAGTTAACAGGGGGTGTTGAACTCAACTTGTAGATACCGTGCATTTCAGCAATCTTCAGCTTATTCCTAAAGTTTGTATATTTTCCCATTCATATTTTTAGGAACAGAACTGTATTTTTACAGGCACTAGTAGAGTTCTCAATGAAAGCCATCATGTTTACCGTCTTGATGGCTGTCAAAAAATAACACAAAATAAATGTTCTGGAATAGATAAGTAAAACCTTTTATTTTCTGTTAGCAGGGCAGAGTCCTCTTAAACCTCCTAGGCCTCCCACCACTCTTTTGAGTAAGTCTCCTGCAGAAAATGAGAATCATTTAATAGTCTTCGAAAATCCTGAAGGTCAGAGGTGCCAAGAAAATCCCAATGCTGTGATATGTCCTGTGCCAAAGCCAAGATCAAGAAGCAATCTCAGACCTGTGGTCAAAAGTACTGAAAGTAAGATAGAAAGTGGAGAAGAAGTGAACCAGTCTACAGCAAAACAGCAGCAACCTGCAATCCAGCAGTCACCTCTTCTAGATGAAGACAGCTTACTAGACAATCACTTGGTGATGGACAGCATGAGTACAGAAAGGAGCCCAAATAGTATTGTTTCAAGGATCAAAGTTTTTGAATCCCAAGGCACTAATGATACCTCAGGATTATCAAAAAAGCCAGAAATTGCCCCTCGCTCATGTGTCCCAAGATCTGTTACTACAAAGAAGCCAGTGATTGCTCCAAAGCCAGGGGTAGGCAGAATTTCAGAAGAGTGGGATGCATGGACTGAAAGCAAATCAACACCTTCCAAGGAATTGCAGCCTCAGCCTGAAATAGTTGGGAGCAGTGTTGTAACCAAACCTGAACTGCCAAAGAAGCCAAAAGCTGGCCTGATTAAAAGTAGCAGTAGTGATTTTCTTGATGCAAGGAGTGGATCAATTGCAGAAAACAGTGATGGACAAAAGAGATTTCCTGTTCCTGCTCCAAGGCCTCTTGTTCCTAAAAAGGCATGTTACTCAGAAAGTCCTGCCCTTTCTTTGGCCTCACTAAAACCGATTGCTGCTCCTCCACGGCCTTCTGTATCTGCCCAAGAAAAAGTTTTAAAGTCTCTGGGGGAATTGTCCCCTGCAGCCAACTCCTCAGCACCTGCTTTGCAAAATAAACTAGATGTGGAAGGAGATCTGATCAGTTTTGATGATGATGTATTGCCCCTAAGTCCAGCTTCTGTAGTTAAAAATAGCATCAGTTCTGAAGCAGGAGCAGGTAAGAAGAAAATTGTTTTAAACTGTCACTATGGTTATTCTTCGCAGGTGTATCCTGTGTGAGTTACATCTGCCTGTCTTGTTGGGGTTTGTAAGAAACTGCTGGTTTTCTGTTATGTCAGGATCACTATGAAATTACATGGATTTTGAGACTTAGGAGGTTTCAAGGCTATATAAATCTCAGAACTTGTCTGCTGGATATATTATGTGATTACTAAAATAATGATTAAAAGACTTGATCTTATATGCTAGATGTCACCTCCAGAATGTGTCACAGTTCTCTCTGGGGAACTTGGGACAGCGTTATCTCTCACTATCTAATGTGACTAATTTATGTGAGTGCCTCAAGTTCTGTAGTGGAAACCTAGTCATCTGAAGAAGGAGCAGTGTTTGTGGCATATAGGAACACTCATGATCAAACATACTGGGGTGGTCTGTTCATCTCACCAATGCCTACTTGTTTTCTCTGTCCTGTCTTTCTGTCTTGTCTTTTCATGTGGCTGCATTCTTGTAAAACAGTTTCAGCTTCAGGGTTTATTTAATAAATGAAAATAATTATTTCATGTGGACAGATAAATTACTAGAGCTACATTCCTTTCATAAACCTTGTTTGATACTATTAGGCACTTGGGGTCAATTTTTTTTAGTGCTGCTTTTAGGCAGTTTAAGACACAGGTGGGTGTTGGGCTGTCATTACATTTTATAGCAATAAGTTTTACACTCTTAATATTCAATATGTCTGGTTTGGTTCACCAGCCCCACTGCAATCCAGGGACAGTTCTGTCTTAAAGCATAGCGTGTGTCATACAAAATAATTGTTTAAGGAACTGGCTATGACTTTCAATTTATTTTTTTTTTTAACCTCATCTGTTGGGTTTGTGTGGCCAGGGTTCGGTGTTGGGGCGGCTGCAGGGGTGGCTTAGCTGCCAGAAGCTTCCCCCGTGTCCAGCAGGGTGGGAGGGATCCCATGCTGAAGCAGGGGAAGAGCAGGGGAAGTACTCCCTGGAAGAGGAAGGAGTGGCAGAGACAAGGTGTGATGAACTGTCCACAGCCCCCGTTTTCATCCCCCTGTGCTGCTTCAGGGAGGAGGTGAGAAAATTGCAAGTGAAGCTGAGACTGGAAAGAAGGGAGGGGTGGGAGTAGGTGTTGTTAAGATTTGGATTTATTTCTCATTACTTTTCTCTGATTTGACTGGTAATAAAGTCAGGTTATGTTTCTCCAAGTCAAATCTTGTTTTGCCATGACGGCAATTGCTGAGTGATCTCTCCCTGCTCTTATCTGGACCCAAGAGCATTTTGTTACATTTTCTCTCCCTGTTCATTGGAGGAGTGGAGTGATAGAGTAGCTTTGGGGGGCACCTGACATCCAGCCAGGGTTAACCCCCCCCCCCCCATCATCTGTCATCTTAACTTTGACAAAAGAGAAGTGTAGATGCTGTGTAGTTGACGCGGTAAATCAATATTAATGATTGTTAACAAATGCAATTTCTTCGTGAATTATATTGTCAGATGAAGTTTCAATTTGTTATGTTTCTCCTCTGTATTGTCATAAATGCCCCAAGGCAGATGTCGAAAGTTCCCTTAAAGTTTTAAAATGTTAAGATTGGTTTGTACAGACATACAGTTCTCAGGAGAGCTTATGAAAACAATGAAAATAAGGAAACAAAAGATTCTGCAGGAGAGGTGATTATTTCAATATGGATACAAGTCCATTTTTTCTTGTGCTGGTAGATTCCAGGAACACTGCAAAAATGTCACCAAAACTGAAAGGAGGCAGAAGTACAGGGTGACTGGAGAGGTGTTTTGTACTTATGTCAAGGAGATGTATGGCTGATGGTGTCTAGGTGGGAGCAGAGACATGATCATTGTGTCTAGAGACTGGAGTCATGGTATTGACACTGTACATGTGGATGGTTTTAGAAGAAAAGCCATTTAGGGTAAAACTTCTGTAGTTTCAGTCATTTTATTTTGATTAATAGATGTAACAAATAGAAGGAAAATGTACATGTTCTAAGTAGTAGGCAAGAAAAGAGAATATTTATATTTTGAAAATGCATAAAAAGGAAAATCATGTTTTAGCTATGTACCCTAAAAGACAGACTTACCCTCAACCTAGAAAAATTATATAACATTAATTCTTCCGTTAAATCAAAGGTTGAGTGATCACAAATGAAAATCACCTGAGAAAATCAGCTTTCATGATGAAATTATAAGAGTGTCATTCTTACTCCTTCTGGTTGGTGCCTTAGGTGTTATTCTTCATTTAATTAAGAAGAAAATGCTTTCCATCCTCATGGTTAACAGAGGAATTATTCATATAATAGTTTCCTAACTTCTTAAATCGCATGCCCGTGATTTTATTCATTCAATAAAATGTCATCTGCACTAATCACCTCTTGCCTACTAAAGAGAAAAAGGTATGGCAGCATTACCACTTTATTACATTATAAAATTAGGACTAATTCCAGATTTTTGCTGGCATTTTTGAGCTCAGGATCATATCCTGTACCCTGGATAACTAATACTGTGCAGTGTCTTGACAGAGCATCCTCAAGAACAACACTGGCTCTCTGAAAATGAGGCAACACAGAGCACTAACACTAGCTATTTCTCACGTTCCCATAGGAACAGCTTAGGATTTGCAAGATGAATCCATGGTAAAATGTTTTGTGAAGGCAGGAAGAGAAGCTCTAATCTTGCTCCCAGTTCCCCAGACCTTTGCATTTCTTAGATATTTGTCATTGTCATTACTTAGCAAAATGACAGTGCTCTGCTTGTTGTTATGGCAACCCTAGGAAAGGAGGAAGGCTTTTATGCAGTGGTGTTGGAAACCAAGCACCAACATCTTGTTTGTCAGAGAGCAGCATTACATTGCATATTGCAGTGTTACCAGAGCTTCATTTTGTCTGGTACAGCACCGGTGCATTAGGGCAATGTAAACAGAACTGGAGGGATCAATCCCTGCTGCTGCTGACTCCTGCTGTGAAAGGAGGAAGGGGAAGTGTTCAGTGGATGATGAGGAGGACACAGAAGGCAGAAGTTGAAGTGAGCATATGAATGAAAAGGTGAAACAGGCAAAACAAAGTTTAGAGTCTCCACAGCAATTTAGTTGACTGATGTAAGACATCAGCTTCCTCTAACAGAGGGTTACCACCTCCACAGTAAGTGAAAGATATTTGAATTCTGTATATGTGCTAAGATCAACAGAGTTGGCAATAAACCACTTTAGTTTCACTAGTCTAAATGTCAGTGTTTAACTGGTAGTTCAACTACCAAAACTAGTTGAATGATTCAAGTTTACCTCAAGCAATCCCATGAGTTTTGTCAGTGTTTGACAGCATCTCCAGCAGCACAGCTGTTAGTTGAGTGAATTTACCCTTATCCAAACATCAATAATTTTGTCCTTGTCCAGCCTGTATGAAGAGGGGAATCATTCTGGTGCAAAATAGAGACTCTGGATACTGAGATTTCTTTTAAAGCTTTCAGCATCCACTCAGAGAGTTGAAGTCTATGGGAGCTTTCAGAGGTGAATTGTGACAGTATCTTGCAGCCAACTCATGATGCTGGCCCAAGGGAAGTGCTAGGAGGGAGAAGTCAGGAATGACAGATCTGTAGAACTGCTTTGTCATCAACCAAAACAGTTTTAAGTGCCATAATTTTGGACTCAAAGGCTAATGTTCAAAGCCATTTGTATCCTAATGAAATTACTTCTATTTAAGTCAGTCATTTA
This sequence comes from Promerops cafer, assembly GCA_013398275.1. Lineage (NCBI taxonomy): Eukaryota > Metazoa > Chordata > Aves > Passeriformes > Nectariniidae > Promerops > Promerops cafer. The sequence continues at coordinate 128,221 of VZSE01007792.1, read as the reverse complement.
GAATATGAAGGCATTTGTTTGGGACTCTACACCTTTTGGTTCTAATGCTTTGATGATAGTTGTGATATTTTGGATCATCTGGGTTACTTCTGCATTTCTTTTATGGCTGATAACAGGGACTTGTGCAGCTCCTGGCAGTTAAAAGTTTTGATAATCTATCAGGTGGGCTCAGTTCTCACTTACCCACTTTTACAAAGGCTTGGAAATTAAATCCTAGTGCAAGTTTAACTGTGTAAATTTCACAGCTTCAGAAGACTCATGATTTTACCTGTAACTTGTATTAGTTGCTGTGTCAAAGCGTGTAGTGTGCCTGTTTGCTAAACATTATGAGAATGTATGTTTTGGACAAAGATCAGGTTATGGTGCATTTAGAGCACACATTTAAATTAAAACTTGGAGGTGATATTGCTGCCATGTTTTAATTCCTTTTCGCATGTGGGGAGCTCTTCTCTCTTCTTCCTTCTCTCTGAAACAGTATATAATTCACTGATTGCTCTGTGCCTGACATAGCAGAACTCAATTTAAACTAGATGCTTTGAAAAGTAGTTCAGAGAGTGCCTTACCTTACCAGCAGGAGATAGCTCACATTTTGGTATCTTCATTACGTTCAGGTCGAACAGTAGTACGACTACTGCATTTCTTAATTGTCTTATCTATCTAACTACTTTATCATAGTATAAAGGTTCATTTCTGTCTCTGCTGAGAAAAATGTCCAACCAAAGCAATGCTGCTATCCATTTATATGTATTTTTGCTTCTTGTGGCATGAATGGTGGCATTTGTGTGACATTATAGACAATTCAGAAAAACTGCTGCTTGAGTAACTCCAGATTTGTCTGCTGTGGGGATATTGCCCAGCTGCTTGATTTTAATTGCTTCCTCAGGACGGAAAAGAAAAAAAGAAAAAAAACAACCAAGAAAAAAGAAAAAATGGAAATACTTCTAACTGGTAGATTAGTCCAGACATATCATCAAAATAATGCAGCTTTTCTTAAGGTTCAGCTGTGTTTCTGATGACTCTTATTGTGGTTATCTTCAAGACACCTGTCTCCTTTTTTACTTACTGACAAATTATCACCCCAGAAAAGAATGAGCTGTCTCATCCATTTTAATCTTCTCTTTGGCATAAAACCCTGTAAAAACAGTTTTACCTGAGGATATGCTGCTGTTGGAGATTGGGGGCTGTGCTGTGTCCTGTTGGTTCTGCTGCAAGGTTGACAGTCTCCAGGAAAAGTGACAACAAGCATCCATTAACTCTTCAGTCGCTACAGATGCTTGCTTAGTGGATATAAATTGGAGCCTTCACGGACCTTGAAATTGGCACAGGAGAACGCCTTATATCTAGGCTCAGGAAACAAGGTTTTTAAATCATAGCTACGTAATAGATGAGTAGCCCTTTAGGTTGTCAAATGCAAATTAATTTGGTTTGAGTTCCAGGTCTATAGATGCTGTGATGTAACACACAAGTAATAATGTTCTTAATAAGATCTGTCTTCTCTGATAATTAAATCTGTTTCTTTTAAAGTATTTAAAATGCAGATATCCTTTGTTCACAAAGTTTGTCAAACAACAAAATGCTTATTTAAAATAAAATGTTTATTAAAAAACCCTTTTTTTTGCCTGAAAACATGTGAGATTCTTGCAAGAGAGTAGATAGGTATTTTAAACAACATTATAAATTACCTTGTCCTTCACGTTTTCAATTAAAAAAAAAAAAAAATTGTATGTCTGACTGCTTTCCATTACCTGCTTTGGAAATTTCCAGCTTGCCTGTTTTGGGGCACTTAAATCTTTTGGCAATAAAAAATTCATTCATTCACCTGGCAAGAATGACAAGGCCATGTTTCTTAATCTGCAGGGTAATTTGGGGGTATATTTTCTTGGGCGGTCAATGGGGGTCACCCACTGTATGTCCAAATGCCCTCTGGCATCTAATTTTTGAAGTCAGACCAGGTTACGCAACCAATTTCTAGCGACATGCCCTTGCAGCTGACTTGTTCTGGGCAGGAGGTTTGATGAGAGACCTCCTGAAGGCTCTTGCAGTCTGAACTATCCTAGCCTTACTTCAACTAGCAAACTAGATTGGTGACAGAGGAGTAGCCTCCAAACTCTCCCGTAATAGCTTGTGCTGGTATGCGCAGTATTTTTGTGCCAAAGGCAGTGTAATTCCTATCACCTTTGCTGGTACAGATGAATGATGAACCAAATGGTTACGCCTTTAGATACACACAGGTGCAAAGTGTGGGCATTCCCACACTTTGAGAGAGAAGTGCTGAAAGCTCAGGAAAGGTCCATCTATATCTCTCTATATGTACAAGTAGTATGTGTGTAGTTTTCTACCCCATGAATGTTTTTATTGCCATTAAGTGTTGCAAAAGTCCAAGAAGTTTTGCTATTCTAGTAGTAGATTTTATCTGCTCTCCAGCTTTCTGACTACATGGATGAGATTTCATTGCTCAGTTAAGGACAGCTTGCATTTTCAACAAGTACCTTTAAGTCAAATCTTCTGTGGCATGTCTTAGCAAATTTTTTCTATACTTTCTATACTACTTTCTATAGAGAATACAAAACTCTACATAATTCTTTGTCTTTATGCACTTTTGTCACACTGATGGCTCTTTCTGCAATTTGCTTCCCTCTCCTCCATTTTTAAGTCTGAAGCAGTACTGAGTCTCCTCCCAAATGATACTGCATTCCTTTTATTTGAATGAGCTGCTCTAGTCTCCTGGCCTTAAGAGAATACCAAGAAGCCTGAGTGTCACCTGAACTTACTTTCAGGTTATGCACAGATCAGATGCTGAAAGAACTTGTGTCCCATTGTCTCTCTCTCTCTTTTTTTTTTTTTAAATTTTCCAGTCTCTTAAAAGTTACAGTCATGACCAGATCATGACAATGTTCTGTGCAGAGGGAGCTGCAAATTGCATATTTTGTGAAAGGTGGTGTAGTCCATATTATTATTTCTGTGTCAGAAATCCATTTCTAAAAACAGTGAACTGTTAATTTTCTTGATGAAAAACACTGTGGAAAGCAGATTGGTAAAATCACTGATGCTGGAATTTAGATACCATACCTGTCTAATACATCTCTTTATCGTTGTAAATAGGTTGAGATTTAAAATGTCTGAGTGAACATCAGACTTTTAATTGTGACGTTTCACAGTGTTTCTTGAGCATGAACCCCATTTTCTGAGGTGTTACCTGTCAGGTTTCCATTGAAGCTCTGACTACGTTACTAGGAGGGGCTGTTGTTGAGAATCTTCCCGCAAGTATGGGTTGATTATGCTTCCATAAACAACAGAGCTTTCACAGGGCTATGTTTTAATAAAACCATTTGTTGACAGGGTCTGTTCCTGTTCTCTGTTCCTGGAAGGCTGTGGTTAACAATACTGTTCTGTGTGAAGGGAATGTGGGAGTTTTGCCTTTAACAAGTGATTTATGTTTTTAAATTAAACCTTGAAAGTAGACACAGTTGCATACTTCTGTAGTGACAAGTGCTGTAATATCAGCATCCACACCTTTGTACTCCATTGTTCACATGTGTACTGGTACTTCTTGCAGGACTGAGCATCTTCACAACAGATAGTACTATCTGGGCTTTTAGCTTTCCACTTACTGTTTGTTTGGAGATTCCCCTTATTGCTGCTGAGGTATCTATTACCATCTTACTACCTCTCATTTAAAGACTACCAGTAAATATTTCAGGAAGATACCCATCTGTCCTTCTTGCGTGGGCAAAACCTACTGCTTCTTCTGTAACCTCATTTTTAATTTTAAACAGGGGTGGTGTATGTCAGTGCGGGGTAAAAGGTTGTTTCTCCAAAACTGTTAAAATAAAGGAGATTATGTATGGTTTATTTGAATACACGGCTTGCATTTGTCTTTCCTGCAAACAAGCACAGTAATATATGTTATCACATAACACTTTGAAACAGAAGCTCTAGGAAATGAGGCTAAAGAAGCCACAGACTTTAAGCATCGTTGTAAAACTTGAATAAAAAAATCAATAGAAGTCTGTTGATATCTTATGAAAAATTACTTGCAGATTAATTTCCTTGAGCTGAGAAGCTTTAAATGAGTACATTAACAATTCTGTTTTCACACCTCCATGAATTATGCTCAAACGATGCCCAATTGTTGTTAAACAACATAAAAATTTGATATGTTGTCAGTCCCATTGCACAAAGCAGCACAGTTGTTTTCTCAGCCAATTTCTGCTGCAAGCCCAGCACTGGGGAATGGAATAACACAAACAAGGTAATGAGTTTTGAACTAATTATGAGGTGGCAACAGTATAATTGAACATAAGATAATGAGTGGAAAACTAACGTTCATCAAATGGTTTTCTCAGCCTTCGAAATTGCTTTTCTCAGACTTAGAAATTGTCAGATGTATTGATGTAGAGACCTCTGCCAACTGCTGAATGGTCAAGAAAACTGTTTCTATGCATAGCAGTGAATAACACCTGACAAACAGCAATTTTTTACAATTTTAAATCTCCTTTAAATTTACAAGACTACAGAACTGTAATTGTTTGGGATATTTATATATATAGATATAGATATATACTTGGTCTCTCAGTGTCTATATTTTCATAAGATGGAGGTTTTGGAAAATTCTTTCCTTGTTTTTCATGCAGAACTTCCTTCACCTCTGCAGAACCTTACCCTGAGAGGTGCTCTGTGTGCCAGAGTGTTCCTTATGGTCATGCTGTGTCAAGGAGCCCATGACTTAGCCCTGCTCACCTATCCTCTGCTCGTCGTGTGTCTCCAGCTTCCCAATAGGCAAATGCAGCTTTGAGGCCTTGCTGCCTCACCAGGGTCACTCCTCAAGTAGAGTTGCCAGATAACTAAAGAGAGAACAAAGCCCAGTTTCAGGGAGGTTTTTTTCAGCTGCACTTAAAGTCACTCTGAACACCAGCACAAAAGTTAAGGTTTGATAAATCTTCTGTTTTTTTAAATGCAATTCAAGTGTTAGCATTGTAGCTAGCAGATGGAGGTATAAAAGAGTAAAAGAATATTGCAGGCTTGCTCCAATGGTGGGATTTTGATTTCTTGTAATGACTGTACTTCCAGAATGCTTCCACCCCACTTGTGGTCTGTGTTTTCAAGTCCTCTACAAAAGCTCTTGCTGTGATGCAGCTTTCATTGAAGAGACCTAAACCCTCTACCCTCATGTGCTAATCCATAACTTGAACAAAATGTTGTTTCACCCTTACATTCTAAAGCATTGTGGGTTGCCTGTACCTGATTTCCAGATGCACTGGAAATCTTCAGTCACAATGTGATGGAGACATCTTTTGTCTACATGGTAACAGAGTTTTTTTTTTAACTGTAGCCTGTATACCTTTATCTGTAGTCAAATTGTTGACCTGCCATGATCCTTTGTACCTGAAGTGTACACCCCCAGCTGTTGTAGAAGCCAAGCAGCCTGACAGAAGGAATTGATTTGCTTGATTCCTGATTAAAATGTGATCTGAAGGTACCTGGGTGGGTTTCTGGGGAACTTTGTAGGCAGGTTGGCTTTAAGAGAGGCCATGGCACAAATCGACACAGCTCACCCTTACAGAGGATCTGCCTGTGAAGAAAACCTTAAGCAAAGGGCTGGTGTGAGGTGGACATCTGAGCAGGGTGAGCATGCATGTGCCCTGTGGCATGTTGTCCCTGCTGTTGTGACAGCTGCATGCTGGCAGCAGGAGCTGGGGGCACTGCCAGAGGGGGCTGATGGTAGATGCACCGGCAAGGGGGAGCTGGGGCCCCTGAGTCTTGTGCATGTGGGAGGGTATGAGGTTGTTCATAAATAAATACTGCATTTCTGGATTTTCTTAAATCTTACGTGAATTGCCAGGCACAGATGTATAGTGTCTTGCTTGGATTGGGTTGTATTGTTCAAAATTGTCCATAAGAAATCATGACTTCATATGACATAACTGTTTTTCCTAAGTGTTGAAGATAAAATTTTATCAAATACAGATTTTTCCAACTTTGTCAGGAAGTGTGGCAGTAGTTTTGGGAAAGGGTATGCTTTTATTAAAGTCATGAGGAATTCAGAGAGATGCCCTGCATACTTCTTCTCTTGGACTATGACACTCCATAAATAACCTCTCATAGAGCTACACATCTGAAAAGGCCAGCAGAAGAGATCAGACTCAGTTGTTGTGGCTATGAATATGTGTCAGATTTATCATCCAGAGTCTTTCTCCAGTTTCTACTGTACACTTTTATGATACTGTCAAGCATTGCCATTTTACTGCAGAATTTGATAATGTCAGAGAAAGAAGTAGCAGTTGTTAAGAAGAAAGAAGTATTGCTCTTTGACATGAAGGTGTACTTGAGAAAGAACACATTAATTTGGTCTTTATTGATGTACTAGTATTTTTACAGCTGCCTTCTACATGCGCCTATGTTCCCATGCCTGTTAATAAGAGACCAGTGTTTAAGGTAATGAAGCATGGGAAACATTGCTCCTGTCTTACCAGTGGAATGCTTGGGCAGGCTTCTAGAGGAATGAGTATGGGCAGGGGCAGAGCTCAGGCACAACTCGCTCACTTTGGTCTGAACCAGTTCCCTCCTTGTCACCAGGTTTATAACCCACAAAATTATGCAGAATCTTCAAAAGAATTAGTTGTTCTATGGCAAGGACGTTTTGGAATCAGTCATATTAAAATGTTTTGTATGTTTCAGTAGGTATTTTATCTGCTGCAGTGCTGATTGTTTAGCTTTGGCAAGTTTGTATTGATTAAAACTTTCCAGTGAACGTGTTTACAGCTATATCAGTGCATTAGATCAAGTGCTTTGTAAACATTTTCCTAAAGCCATTCTGATTTCAGGTCCCTATTACCAAGCAATGTAGTTCCTCTTGTTCAGTGGCTCTCATAATATCAGAAGGTGTCTGGAGCATGTTTATCTTAAGTCAACTATGAAAGCAGATGTACAAAGAAGAGCTGTTACTTAAAAATAGCTGGATATGCTAGTTGCATCAGCCTGATCTATCTTTTTCTATTACTGTACTGGGTGTGAAATATAAATATCCTTAATAATGAAAGCAATATTTGGTAAGATTTGTGTTCAACAAATAAGTATTAAAGATGTTGGGTTTTTTTCCTCCTTTTAGATCCATTTCAATTCCTTACCAAAAATGAACTTGCCAAGGAACAGACGGCTCAACCAGCTTTAGCTCGGAAACCCACTGTGATCCGAATCCCAGCTAAACCCGGGAAATGTAAGTTCCTCTCCCAAATGTCTGAGAAATGTGTTAGAAAACCATTTCAATTGGGACTTCACCTTTAGTAATTAATTTGCTGTTTAGTAGCTAATATCAGCTGCCAAAGGAATCCCATGGTATGGTTTGACAAGACAGAGGAGCCAACCTGAGGGCTGTGGTGGGAGGGAGAGGTAGATGAGCGTCATGTTCCACTCTCCCTGCTGCCCAGCTGCCTCATTGGGCTCCCTCCCCTGAGTCTGATGTCTCTCGAACCTGAGGAGCTGATACATACCACAGGTGAAACTGTATGTAAGGAGCAGATCTAAAGGCTAGAAAGGAAGACTTGGAGGAGACCTTTGCAGCAGAAGTAAGTTGTTTTGTCTGCTAAACCGTATTCTGGAGCTGAACCTTTGGCCAATTGACGTTGGTGCTGACCTTAGCTGTTTAGGAGATCTAGTGCTGCTCCCAAGCTTCCTTGTCAAAAGAAAAACATTGGTGCATTAACCTTCCTTCAAATACAGTTTGGTTGGGATGTTTAGCATAGTTTTCATAGTTTAAATTAAAAAGTTACCTTGATCCTTCCTAGTTTTGAAATCTGTGGCCAGTTAAGCAAAAATGTGTAGGTAGCAGTTTGAGGGAATAAAAAAAGCATGTAAGAACTGGGATGCAAAAACCTTATGTGTTCAGTTTTATGTCAGGGTCTTGACTGTAGTTTTCTGAGTTACTGTATTCCTTAAGCCTGCCACGTCTAATCCTTTACAGCTTTACAAATGACAATGACAGTGTCTCAGAATGGAAATTTATCAGAGAGCTACAAGGTCTTTGTGTTGGTCTTTGTACGCTGGAGTGCATGCTTGCAGGATTCTGTTTGGCCTTATCTTTGATCCTCAGAGCTTAGGGAAAAATGTCAAAAGATATCTCTTAAAACTCATGTTTCAATATCATGTTTTGCCACATTTAGTAGGTGTATAGTCAGCTTGTAGTAACTGTATGTCCAGGTGGTATTTCTCCTAAGAGTTTCACTCACTATTTCCAGTCTCCCCTCGTCACCAACGCACTGTCAAAATACTAAATTTTCTTTTTCCCTGCATATGTGAGATATGCAGTGGAAATGATTAAAAATGCAGAGAAGACTGATGATAAAGCTGTGAGGAAAAGTCTTTCTGTTAATACCTGATTAAAAAGAAAAGGTTTTTTCAGTTGGAAGAATATGTTTATGAACTACTGTTAAGAAACTATGACATAATTCTTCTCTATAAAGGAAATTTTAATTACAATTAAAAATAAAATTAAGCAAAAAGCCAACCAACTACCTGACATTTTTTTCTATTTCCTTTTTTTTTTTTTCTGAGATGGATTTCCTTTTGAACTTGGAGATGACTGGTCCCTTGCTGCTCTCTAGTGGTAATTGAAATTTCCACAAAGGACTGCTGGTCCTGTACTTAGCTACAAACAGCAGGAAGTTGTTAAGGACTGCCTGCCTTATGGGAATCAGTGGTTGGAAGATTAATGGGATAGGGTAGAGCAGAAGCATATTCCAAGAAAGCAGAGTAGCCTTTTGTCAAATAGGAGCTGCTGCAGAAATGTAACCTGTTAAAGTTAAAAGAGGAGAACAGTACAACTGGGTCAAGGTATAAATGGATATAGTAGGATTTACCCTGTAAAGGGGCCATATAATCTCAGTACAGGGGCTTCTTTTGCCATCTTGTTTATGGAGGAGATAAATTCTGTCAGGAACCAGCAAAAACTGAAAAGAAAAGCCCCAATAAACAAACAACACAAATTTTTAAAAGCCCCCAGCCCACCCAGCACTACCAAAAAGGGGACAGAACTGCTTAAGAATTTGAACTCTAGTGAAGTTTTCAATTAAGATTAGCATTTTTGTTGAGATGAGGTTAGAAAGGAAGCATTAAAATTCCACTTCATTTATTACACTTAAATATCGCTGAAAATAACACCTGCATTCTAGTTCTTGGGGATTTTTGTTTTGTTCTGTTTTGTTTTGGTTTTTTTTGGTTCCTCTAGTTCCTTTAATTCTGACCTTAAAAAGAGTAAGGGAGAGCAAATTAGACCATCTGTGTATATAGCAAGATTTGAATTGGTTAATAAATATCTTACACTTTTTTATCAGTAAGACATGATAAGAGAAGATTTCTTTTGGAACTACTGCCAGGTATTGTTTTTACTTTTCATCCATTGCAGTACCTTAGAAAAGTGATGAACTTCCCAACTTTTTCCCCCGTGCCTAGTCACTGCCAACACAGTAACTGTGAGCTGCTCCTGAGAATTGAACTGATCCATTGAACTGATCCATTTTTAAACATCACAGCAGTGTTTTACATAATAGTAGTGCAACAAAGGTGTTGAAAATAAACAACACTTCTCCTTTCTATGTGTTGTTTCTTTGTTGAGAGTAATTTTCATGAAATGAGCAACTGAAGGTTTTGTTTTGAATAGCATCTCTCTTTTTTTTTATCATCAGTCTATAAATGTCCAGGCTGTCTGCACATATTTTTATGTAACTCCAATTTCAGCTGGAAGTCAGAAGAGCTTAAGTGTCTGTAGTTCTTTCTATGAAATTAATTTTCTTGATATACAGATTGTAAAATAGATTACATGGTTCCAATATATAAAGACAAAATATTTGGTAAATATGCTGGCAAAACCTGTCCAAGTGCTTCCCAGGTTTCAATGACAGAGACACTGAAAGCAAATGTCATATATTTAGAAGGGTTTTCTATTCTTTAATGAGCGTGAGGACATCATCACTCTTCCCTAGTAAAATCTGTAGTATTTCCACTTCCATGTCCTAAACTTGCTTTGCTCCTTAAAGACTACCTGGGAACTTCCATCTCTGTTTTCTGTCATCCCGAATTTTGTAGCAGGCAATAATTTACTGTCTTGCTTTTACCTTTCTGGAGATTCTTCCATCCAAGTCTCCTGATCTTTCAGGGTTACTTGAAATAACCCTCAGCTGTTTTCCAGCCTGAAGGATATTCCAGGAGCTGACAGCTGAAAAAAAAAAAGTGAGCCAGTTTAGAAATGTGGTGATGGTGTTTCAGGGTATCCAGTAATGAATCTGGCATTCCAAGGAGTAGAAACTCTTCTACTCGTCTAATATTATATCACTAAATATTGCAGCTGAAACCCTGAAATTCTGAAATGACTTGCTGGTGTCCTTAGAGTAAAGTGAAGATCCGTTATACAGGATGGGAAGTACTCCTGAATTCAACCTCAGAGTTACAATGTTCCCCTCACATCCCTTTTCTCTTCACTGCTCTTTAAGTGGTTCTTCCCTTTGGCTGCTCTGGCTTTGAGGAAGGAAGTTGCATTCACACAAAAAATGCCGCAAACAAAGGTGGATTCCTTTACCTGTTGTTGGTCCACGTGAAGAAGGTATTAATTAGACTTTAATTTGGGATTTTTGGGGTTTTTTACAGCTTTAAATGATATCTCACATAGCCCTCCGCCACTTCCTGCCGAAAAGCCTATTGGGAACACGTCCAATATCACAGTGGGAAAACCCAACAGTGGTGACCTAGTGAAAAAAGGGGTAAGTTAGAACTGTTTCCCTGCATTACAGCTTTGTCTGCTTTGGTTAAAAGATCTCTTGTGATCCTCAAGCATTTGTAAAGTAAGTTGTTTGAAGGACAAGATGATGAAAACAACTGCACAAAAATATAAGGCTTTTTTCTTTTAATTCTGTTCTCTAATTAATTAGGTAATTTACACTGCTGTCAGTTTTGAAAAACACTCTGGTGATTTTTCTAAACTTCGATCACATCTATCTTCAATTTTCTGTATTCATCATCTGGAATCACGGTATTCTACAACTGAGTGTCAAAAGCATTGCAAAGTGGCTCAAAGTCCAGGGGGATTTACATGGTGAAGTGTTGTCAAAGTGCTTTAGAAATGTATTTTTTTACCTTCGTGCACACAATTCCTCTTGATGTCTGTGCTAATTTGCAGGCAGGGGAAACTTTTCTGTAGAAGAATGAAGCTTACTCTTTTTTTTTCAGCTCTTTCCTGGTTGTTTCTGCTGAGTAGAACCACCTATTTTGGGAAGTAAGGCTCTGCTCCTTGCTCCAGAGCACGTACATAGTAATGGTAGGCGTTGTAGCTAAATGACATTTGACACAGATTTTCAAAAGGGAATTAAATTAAACTAGAAAATGACAGTAAAATTTCCAAATACTGAGTTTTCTGATGGCAAGAATGGCAGAGAATCTTGTGAAAGCCACAGGCAGTAAAAAGGTCAAATCAAATTAAAAGCCCTTACTAGCTGGACGCTGCCAACAAATGCCTTTGTAGCTACCTCTGCTATTAAGATAAAAGGGGTATTAAAACATCATCATTGAAAAGGCTGTTCAGAGAGGTCCCACCTATTCTGGATAATGCTGAAAAAATAATTTATGAAACAAGACATTAAATGACATCTTATGCAGTGGAACTCCAAAACTTTTACATTGTCATCCAGGTTATTGTGACAGGCATGTATAAGCTTCAGAGGATGTTTTTTTTTAAAAAAAAAATTGTATTGAATCCACTGGAACATTGAAATCCTATCTTTGGAAAGGTAAGAGCTGTGCTTCTAAACTGGTATGGTTTGTCAGTGGAAGTAATTAAACAGCAACAGCAAAAATTGTTGACCATAAGCAGCAGTTGGCACAGATTGCTTCCTTCTCACACAGAAGAGGAAAATTTTTGATATGAGGATAACATCCATCTCTGAAAGTGGAAGGTTGTTTTCTTTCTAATAGGATCATTTAATCAGAACATTAATTTGAGGACTCAGTCAAGGGTCGGATTTTGTCACAAAATATATCTGGGTGTTTTCTACATGGGAAAAATCACAGAAATTGTTTATGAGTTTCAAGCGCATTCAAGCACCTAATTAAGTAAAAAGTCTGTTCAGACCTAATTAGAAGTACTGGTTCAGAAAGGGTTCGTTTGAACCCAGATTCAGCACTCTGATTTATGATGCTCTTCCAGAAGCAGCTGTGCTTGTTCCGCAGAGCTGGCAGAACTTTCTGGCACTGGGATGGAAACAAACAGCAGGAGGCAGTAAGGATGGTCACTTGTTAATCCATCACTGTGGTCCAAGCCCTTCAGACATGGCACGTGTCCTCCTCTCTGACTGCTGTACAGTGGTAATCTCTGGCAGGGTCAGCATGGGCAGCTGGGAGGAGTGATGCCTTAATTGCCAAAGCAAGATTCATGGGGATTTGTCTGTTAGATCTCTAGCAAACATATTTAGATGCCTTCTTTAATGGGAGCTAATGTTATTTGCAAGAGACGCTGTCCTGTGCAAGGTGCATTAATGTCATGTTTTCTGCTTTAAGCCTGTTCAGAGTGTTCCATGTGTCAAAGTTAAATCAAAGTTGATAATGCAAATTCCTGTGGGCAGTGTAATTGTACATTTGTATGACTCTCCTAGAACTGGCTCTTAAGTTGTTACTGCCATGTAGTAGGAAAGGAGGGGCTGGGTCATACTTAATGCACAATTTAAGCTGTGTTCCAGGTAGTAGATCAAGTTATTTACCTTCCATATTTCCCTCCATGTTCAACAACACTTTAAAATTGCAGAATCGCACCATAATACTTACTGCTTTACTCCCAAACCTCCAGAAACTCTTGTTTTTCATGTCCATAGGATATAATTTAATATAAGAATTATATCATTTAAACAAGATTTTTTATTTTCCTAAGGCTTAAAGAAATGTCTTTTTCCTTTGAATGGTTGTAGGAGTTGGATCACTCAGAACAGGGTGGAGTGCCTCAGCTAGAACCTCTACTACCCCCAAGGTGAGTATGGTTCTTCAGACTCACTTAAAAGTGGTGTTTATGAATTAATTTGCATTGTTAATCTCAGTGTAGACACTACTGACTTCAGCCATAGCTCAATAGTCTTGGCTGGGCACTGTGGACACTAATAAATAGACAGGATCAAGTTGGTAGCTGTTTAATACTTGTTTGTACATTATGGTATCAGCAAGGAGATTATAGGGGAGCAGCTGTTTGACTTTTCAGCTAATGTACAGTGGCTGCTGACAGTCATTCCTTTCTGAATCTTTAACCTTTTCACCCACAGCACTTGCAGTTGTGGTGGGGTTTGGGTGGTGAAGGAATGGAGGTGGCAGATGATGCCACCCTGTAAAGGGCAGATGCTGGACCAGCAACTTGCCAGAAGCACTGGCTAGTCTATACACTTCAGACCTAAAATGCAGGTGCAGGATCAATGATAACCTTGGGGTTTTTTATTCTTGTGAACCAAAAAGAAAGAATGTCTGCAAGGGCAAAAGTTTCCGGACCAGCCTTTAACTCATGTTCCTCAATGCCAGAGACACAGTGGATGGAGATCTGGCATTGACTAGCCAGCCCACTGTGGGTGTTTCAGTGTTTGCATTCTAAACCTGAGAGTTTAAACACAAGAGTTTGCTCTGTTGTGTTAGGACAAGAGAATCTGTTATTGAAATGAGTCTATCAATACTAATAAGTATTAATTAACAGGAAAGAATGTAGATGTGCCACAAGGAAACACCTCATTATTGCTCCTTACTGGCTTGTTCCTCCCCCACATTCAGTTTAGCATAACATTTCTGATTCTTATGAGAGTCTCTGGGACTGCAGTAAATATTTTGTCCTTTCACTCTTCTGCTCAAATGGATTTTTAATTTTTTTTTAAGTAAGCAGTAATAATTCACTGAATTGCTTGTTAGGGTCTTCTTGTTTAGTTAAGTTGCTTTAAAAATGTGTGGGTTGGTCTGCTTACAGATTTAAAGCAGTTTAACTTGGAATATCCCCTTTTCTCAATATTAAAAATGCTTAGTTTAAGATGAGGCCAAGAAAAGGGAGAGATGGATGATGAAGAGAAATGCAAAGTTTTTTTGAAATTTAAAAATTGTTCCATACTCAAATAGTAATAGAGAACTCTTATCAGGAGCACTAGTAGAGCACTAGTATCTTCTCAAGTGGTGACTGACACTCACAAAATGTGTTAGAATGATACTTCAGAGATCCACCAATGCACACTTGTTGGGGTTGATAATTTTTGCAGACCCATAAGGATTGAATGTGAGCAAATAATTATGCTGAATTACATTATATGAAGAAAGAGAAACAGTTGTAGCAGAAATTTGTAGTAACTGAAGATATCTCAATAACAATCAAATGATACTGTATTTTTGGAATACTACTAGTAATAATAATTGCTAGTAAATATTACTGCTGTCACTTGCTAGTCTCTGATTTTGGTTTCTAAACTGCTGGTCTGCTAATAAGAGTGTGGGACCTCCAGCATTGCCAGAGAGCTTGAGTATTTTCACCAGTGTTTTCTTTCTGCGGTAGACATCTGTTGCATAAAAATGGTAAATTCTGCAATTGATGGCAATGTGCAAAGTGGTGTGATATGTCATGAGTTCCATCAGAGTCACCTTAGGTAGGTGACATCCCAGGGAATGAGCTAAGTTGATTCCTGAAGACCAGCTTTCACAAAAGCTCTCCAATAGCAGAACTTCATCCTGCAGCAGCTACAAAGAAAGCTCTTTCTGGAGGTGGATTGCTGAAACAAATTCTGGTTATTTAGTGGGCTCCCCAAAAAGCTGGCAGGCTGTTGGTGAGCAGACTTGGAAATACGTAGTCAGAGGATCTGTCTAAGGACTTGATCATCTGGTCCCAGTCAGTATCTGAAGAGTTCATGTTTTCCTGGAAATCTTCAGATACTACACACTGTGCAGCCCAGGTCATCACAAATCTTGTTTCCTTACTGCACACTCTGTATCTAGGATGAGGTGACAGGCTTATTAATATGCATATTTCTCTGATGGTTTGCACAATTTTTAGGCCTGTGGATGGAAAAATTATACCTGCTCGACCTCCCCCACCTAAAAGTGTTCCTGGAAGGCCACCTCCACCAAAATTCTCTGCAGCCAAGACCTCCTCCCAGAAGGATGTTCTTTCGCGATCTAGTTCTGACATCGCTTCTGATAAAAAAAACAACAAGTTCAGGTTGGGACCCAAGAGAGCAAAAAGTGCAGTCTTTAGAAATCCAGATCCAGCATTACCTCCTAGACCTAAACCGGGTCATCCTCTCTACAATAAATACATGGTGAGAGTTGAGATGTTCTATCTGAGTACATTGTTTTTATAAAACAGTGCTGGTTAAAATAGTAGAGAAAAAGGTAGTTAAACCTACTAAAGTAGGTTAGTATTATGTGGCTTTCAAAGTGCATCTATCAGCATAATCTTCCCTAGAAAATGCTTGTAGATAAATAGTAATAAGTCCTGTAAGGCAATACTGGAGAAAGCAATAAATACATGTAAAGTATAGATCTATGTGGTGTATTTTTGTGTATATATGTAATTATCTTTAATGCATAGCTCTTGGGGTTTGGGGGTTCTTTTTCCAGTCACTGGTTCTGAATTCTCTTTCAGTAAAATGATGCTGAATAATTGCATTTGTATATGGGTTTACCCTTACATATCAAAATGCTTAGGGAAATTAGGGAAGCACTGGAACTTATAAAGTAGTTGACCTTATTTAATCAAGCTTGCAAAGAGTGAGGAATGTAACATTGCAAATCTTACATTTTCATCCTATTGATGCCATCCCTTTTCATTATAAAAATGCTTTTGGTATTGTATGTGTTATTAGGGAATTTTAAATACAAATGGATCAACACTGCAAATAAAAACAAGGTCTTTCCCCAGAAACTTGAAACTGGTCAGTGATAGAGCTGGTGGCTGCTTGAACCGGTGCTGTTGTCAAAAAAAGCAGCCACACAGCCATAGCATGAACAGCATCAACATTCCATCAGCATGAAGTGGAAACTTTCTGTTGCCACCTTTTTGATCTTTCACTTTTGCATTTAGAGTTTTGTGTATGAGATTTTTTTCTGTAGAAGATCAATAGTAATTCCGTGCCCCAGTGACACGTAATTACTGTCAATGAAAATTTCCTCCCAGGGTGTTTTTCTAGTGCCCTCCACGACAAATGAATATGTTTCTGCATCAGAGTGTCTTTCTGAATATCTTGTAGTGTATGGTGTGATACCAGTTAGGTGTCTAAGACACTTTTAAAGGGGGTGACACCACCTGAGTTTCTCAGAATGTCAGTTCATATCACCAGCAGTCTGTTCTGAATGCCTTCCAAAGGAACCTGTCCTCTTCCACTGGACTTCTAATTACCTGTAGTAGGTGGTTTGAATAGTTCCATCATCTGACTATTATCACTTGAAGTGAAAATTTGAGGTGCTCAGAAGTGAAAAAACTTTTCCATTTGCCTCTGTTTCTCTTCAAGCTACCTGTGCCTCATGGAGTTGCCAAGGAAGATTGTCTTCCCAGGAACACTGGAGAACTGTCCTGTAAGGTAAGATGCTTTTTTCTGCTGGCTTAAATATTCAGTGAACAAGACTACTGTTGCAGCAAAGTATCAAATGTTTTGATCTTCAGAGGTTACACTGAGACATGTAATAGCAATTTATTAAATCTTTGTGTTTCTGTAATCAAAACAAAACAACTGCCAAAACAAAACCCAATAATGGTAATTTGCCTCATAGCACAGGAACATTCAGCTTATGGAACAGAGCAAGAGTAATTACTTGGAATGCCAGAAGGGAGAGGAAACTTGTAAAGTTCCTCTGTCTCATAGGAAAATAATCACTCCCTTGGCTGAGTATCTGAGAATTGAGCAAAAGATAAGCAAGTACTTCATGAAGTGCTGTACATGATACATCAGCAAATTGGCTTTGACATACGGATTTGAAAGTATTTTCTTCTCTCTGCTTCTGCAGATCCTGACTTGGTTTCAGGACATGACCCTATTAATATTAAATAGGTACTGGAAATTAGAGCAATGAGCAGCCTTTTTGACTATTATCAGAAGCCTACATAGCTGAAATAAATTTCTGTGCAGTATGTTGTTGTCTGTTGTAACTCATATTAATCTGGTCTTTCTTTGTCTATGTTGGGCTTTTTTGGTTGGCTTTTTTTTTTGTGTACACAGTGAATTACTTTCAATGTAATTCACACACCATCGTTGTCATCAGTACAGCCTAAAACTTCCTAGTGAGTAGGACAGAGAAGGTGGCTCAGCATTTTGAATATAATTTCTCTTTATGAAGATGCCACAACAAAACTGTCAGCTCCCCTCAGTGTTACCTTCATGTAAGCAAAGGCATAGTGGCTTCCTTGCTCCTCTTGGAATGTTTGTTGGCATATGTGCTGTCCCTGCTGAGTGTGCTGGGGGAGAGTTGGGTTGGGTGTTCCCTTGAGCAAGGAAGAGTGACTGGTTGCACACAGTACCAAGCACCAGAGCAAAATTTGTCCACAGCCCTTGCAATGAGTGTTGCTATCAGTGCTACAGATTTCTGGCCCACAGAGATAGCTGAGGCTTTTTCTATACTTGGAAAACTTGCATGCCTTCCCTTCCTTTCTCTGGCTCAGAAGTAAATTTTGGTGAAATGTATTCTTGTTTACACTGGCAAAAGAATTCAGACCCATAGTTGTGTGACCAATAGCCATTTCTTTCTGCAATACCAGAACAACTCTGTGTCCAAAGTCAGAAAATTAATTAAGGAACACATAACAGAGAATCTCTTAGTATCTTCCGTGATTTATAAACTACTTGGATTTATTTGTTGTTGTCAGGATTCAAACCACCCTCCAAAAGTTTCTGACACAAGTGCACCTCATGCTGTAGTCCTGCATGATTTTCCTGCAGGTAAGTAAATGTGAACATTCTGGAAGCATGTTTTACTCCAAGACTTTCAAATAGAAATTTTCTTAGAAACTAGAGCTTAAAAATGGTGTGGAAGTTCAGTCTGCAAGGCCTGCAGATAGAGTTGTTCAAATCAGTGGGTTTAGCTGTAGATAGGTCAGTCTTTCAGTTAAAGCTAATGGATTTAGCAGGTAAAATTAAGACTTTTTAAAAACTGATTCTGGTTTTGTCTGTGATATTTGTTTTAAGAAGGTTTTACTTAGAGAAAATCAGTGAGTGTGACAAGTACTGTTAACTGAAATGATCTTGTCTTACAGAGCATGCTGATGACTTGGACCTTCATTCTGGAGACACTGTTTGTCTTTTGGAGAAAATTGACACTGAGTGGTACAGAGGAAAATGTGGGAATCGCACAGGGATATTTCCTGCCAACTTTGTTAAAGTGGTTGTATGTAGGCTTTGTATACATTGCTGCATAAGATCCTGTTGAATTTGTTTTCTGGTTCTATTTTACTAAGGCTCCTCTGTGTTTAACTCCATTATGTGTTTAGATAATCTCTTGTCCCACTGGCAGCACAGAAGACTCATAAACTTGTTTGCGTGGTATTAGAAAGATGCTTGATTTGGCACAACAAGCTCGTGTTATGGGGAATAATTTGCTGTCAGTTTAAAGCTAAGTGAGAAAATCATTGCCCTTACCCGATTCTCTTTGGAAACATGCATACTTTCTCAGGGTCCTCAAAGCAGATTATTTTTTGACAGCTGCATGTTAGAATCAACTCTTGGTAAGATGGTAGATTTTTGTGCCTCCCCCGAGTTCCCCATCTTCTGTCATTTTCTCATCCCTTGAAATTTGCTGGAATCACCACTTTTTTAGCCATGTAGTGAACTAGGTCAGAGTAGCAATTTGGCCCAAAAAACCATGTTGGGTTTTTTTTTCTTCCTAGAATACTGTTTTTTCCAACAGGATCAATTTGCCTAAGTGGTTTTCTAAGTGGCTGCACAAATGGTTGTGCTGGCACAGTGCAAGGAGATTGTGTTGTTGCAAATGAGCAGCTTAAAGCAATCCTCTTCCTCAGTGTGACACTTGACAGTGAGTGGAAGGCAAGAGACAGGTGCTCTTTTGGAGCCCAATGACAATTAATTTAAAAGGGATACAGTATGGTTCCCTGCAGTCAAATGCTGGGTCAAACCTATGGCAAGACTGAAGTCCATTTTGTGACAGTGGAAAGGGCACTGGGCTGTCCACACCAGCCTTATGGACATGGAGGAATGCCAGAGTGACACCAGGATGCTGGGAAGGTGCATGCTTGGCACTAAAGACAGGAAGAGTCTGTGGCAACACTTCCTGGGCCAGCACAGCTGGCAGAGTGAGCCCTGCTGCTGCATGGGCAATACCAAGGATTTGGTAGACATCACAGAGGGTAGGGTGTCTGTTTAGTTTGTAATGGTGGTATTGGAGAAAAATTTTTAGATCTGAGAAGTGCTGAAGAATAAAAGCTAAACTCATAGTTAGTAGTAATGGAACCATGCTTGATTCACTTTCACAAGAAGGATTTGTTAGCTAAATTGATGGGCTGCTTCTACACAGACCAACAGTTCCATTTAAAAGCTCTTGTTTCTACTGATAGCTAATGAAGAAAAGATTTTATGTTAAAGCAGTGGAGTGAGTATTTGAAGTCAAATTCAGCATTGATACAGACAGATACAATTTCATAAAAGCTAGGGAACATGCATTTCTATTTTAGTTGTAAAAGATGATTACCCTTTGAGGGTAAAAATCTTTTATTTCAGAATTTGGGTTTTTTTAAAAAAGAAAAAAGAGTGCAGTACATGAGGCTAATTTACTTGAGTGGATTCTCCTGTTAATTCATGTCAGATTTCATCTTGATACAAGGTCTCCATCCAGTACACTACAATGTGTTTTACAATATTGAGCTGGGTAGTCATTTGGATCTGGACACCTAACAATAATACATAGCTATGACTTCCCATAGAACTTCCAGAGCGCCACGGATACGAGCTCCTTCAGCAAGAGCAATGCAGAGATTATTTGTCCTAAAAGGCATTGTGATTTCCTCCAGTGCTTCACACTAGCTAATGAAACATTCCTGTTGATTTTATGGGAACTGGCTGATATAATAGTGAGCTGTAACCCAAAGCTCCTCACCAGGGCCTCTCAGCTCGTAGTCCTGTACATCTCACAGATCATCCTTCATGTCACACCAGAAATACAATTGAAATCCTTTCAATTGAAATTGAAAGTGATAAAGGACTTGAATGTTGGGTGTTTGTTTGATATATCTGTTTATTAATTTTTTAAGTTGTATTTCTCCAGTTCAAGTGAGATTTGTGAGATGTGTTTTTGTTTGGAGAGCAGTTGGCTACCAAAGCACAGAAGGGATAAGTGTAAACAGTAGTTTTGTCTATTGTGGTATACTGTCCTAGTAAATAATTGAGAGCAATTACCAGTTGAGAATTGGGATCTAAATTCAACAACAAGTAGCAGCATCTGTCAATCAGTCATGCTACAAGTAGAAACAATAAACCAGATTCATAAAACAAAACATTAAACATTGCTCCTTGTTTGCATAAGATTAAAAAATGAGAAAACTGAGGCATAAATTTACATTAATGTGGTCATATATCAGAGCATGCCAGCGATTACAGTGTGTAACACATCTGAAAAACAGATTTTTTTAACCAGTTTCAAATTTATTGTGGTTAGTTGCCATGAGCTTGTAATGGAAGATATAATTTATTTTTTTGTCTTACTAGATTGATGTTCCAGAAGAAGCCAACAAGAAAAAGATACCCTCTTCATCACGATGTATCAAGTGAGTCAGATGAATCTTATTTGCTTTCTCATGTTGATTTACGAGGAGTGAAAAAGAAATATTAACTTTGAAGTGGGGGCTCTCTGCACTGAAGTTAATAGGGTTAACAATTCATTCACCAAAATATATTGTAAAAATTAAATTATGTGTTTTAAAAACCTGAATGTTCATGATGTTTTACTAAGACTCATATTTAGGAAAAGAAAGCCTAAAACCATACTTTCATGAAAACTGGTTCCAGAAACCATGAGCCAATCTAATTAACTTCAGCAGCATTGTACACTCCTCTCTTTGCTCCTGGCCTTGCTGCTTTCTTCCGTTGTCCTCACTAGATGGAACATGGTAGGGCTCCTACTCGTGTGAAAGAACAAAATGCAATGGGACAGAATATAGAGGTACTTTAAGCAGAGAAAGTCTGTCTGTCCCTAAGGTGTGCAGATGTATGGGTAAATCTGAAGTTCCCCCCAAATTATCAAATGAATTGCCAGCACTTTCATTTCTTGATTTTCAAACAGCTTGTACTAATATTTGTGGGCAAGAAATTATTTTTCATGCTATTTATTTCTCAGTGATGTTTATTGGATTTCGTAATCATTCATTCCAGGAATTAAAGCAAATTTGTGCAGAGGCAGGAGCAACTAGTGTCAGTGGAATCATTCAGTTGCTCTTTAGATGAGGCTTGGTTTGTCAGGAACAAAACTTTATTTTAAAAAGCTGCTTCTGCAGCTAAGAAGGAAACAGGAAGTTCTAGCTCTGTCCTGAAAGAAACATTTTTGCAAAGATACTGAGTGGGGGACAGGGGTGGGAATCAAGCTTCTTACTTTGTTTGTGTGCTATGAATATATAGAAAGAATTAAAGCCTATTACTGCTTTTTTCCAGCATGGCATTTCTGATAAACCAAAGATTTTCATAGGTTAATTTCTTAAATTTAATTTATTAGGTTCTTAAATAATGAAATTGATTTAAGTCAGAGAGAAAAGTAATTAGGTTTTTTTCAGTACTGTACCAAAGTATATAAAATTTATCAGATGCATTGATGTTTCTTTCTTTGATAGATACACTTTTTTCATATAAGATTATAGGGATGGATTTTACAGAATAAAGTATTTTAAAGTAGATAAAAACTAGCTTCTTCCTATGAAGCCTCCATGTATTTGGGATAAATATTCAACACTCACCCCCACACCCATGTTTGATTGCATGTAAATGGGATGCCAGCTCGAAAACTAATGAAACTCTTAGCAGAAGTGTATCAGGACACTTGTTTGGATATAGGCAAAGATATAAAATTGGACAGGTGACCCACAAACAAGGGGGTTTATTGTTGCTTGGAAGGGAAATAGGGTTTTTTACAAAATACTGTAATACTCAGCAGCTGGGATGCAGAAATTGCATCTGGATCCTCCAGACTTTGTACTCGTCCTCCTCAGAAAGCAGAGGTGAGAACAAGGGCTGACCCCCAATTTTCTACCTGTTGTATATTCAGTGCATTTTTTATAATTTTAATTAAAATATCAATCCATATATTGCACACAATGCTGTTTTATTATTAAGTGGACAGTAATAATAAAGAAGCAAAATAATTTTCTCTTTTGTTTGTGCAGAGGTCCAAGATGTGTAGCACGATTTGAATACATTGGAGATCAGAAAGATGAGCTCAGTTTTTCAGAAGGTGAAACTATTATCCTGAAAGAATATGTAAATGAAGAGTGGGCCAAAGGAGAGCTCAGAGGCACGTCTGGAATTTTCCCCTTGAACTTTGTGGAAGTAATTGAAGATCTGCCTGGAACAGGTATGAATATATTTGCAAAAATCTTCAAGAGCATTGTACTTAATGCAAATAGGCAGCATATAGAAAATTCCAAAAGGACAGTGATTGCAGAAAGGAGGTAAAAAGAGAGGGAAGATGGATAAAAAATCCCTCAAAATTAACAGTAGGACTTCTTAAGAAGCTATTTTTAATAATGACTTCAAATATCTAAAATCTCTGTCATTAGTAACATTCTGAATAGACACCGCTCCTATTCTTAAGCTGTTCTTTACTTACGTAGGTACAGAAACAGCACTGAAGAATAAGGTGGAGGTTTCATCTTCCCTTCCTCAGGTAATAAAAATTTATAGGTGAGGGCCAGAATTTATGGATAGATTTACTGAGTAAATAATGTATTATAATGTGAGAGTAATTGCAGAACATGACACCACTCCCACAGCACACAATGCTGCTTTGTAACAGCCTCAGTTCTGACACTTGGCCTAAGCTGATTGAATTCAGAGCTTCTGACAAACTAACATTGGTAAATTTTTATCCTTTGTGCTGAAGAAAATTCTTGTTAGCTCTATTTTAAGTATTGCTACAGTGATCTAATTTTGAATTTATTAATCCTTTCCCCTGCCCCCAGAGATAAAAAGGAATGTGGCTGAGCCTAGATGAAATTCTGTGGTGTTAATTGCTGAAATGCCATTCTACTCTACATCTGCAGCAGCACGGTTGTACTGGGAGGGTGTCAGGACACCCATGTGCTGTACAGCTGCTTTCAGCAGCATCCATCAGTTTTTGGGCTCCATTCACACTTCTAAAATTAATGCATCTCTTCTGTTAACTTGAATAGAGCAACAGACGCTCAGCAGAGTGGTGTGAAGCGCTTCATGATTTTACAGCAGAAACCAAAGATGATTTATCCTTCAAAAAGGGAGACTACATCCAAATACTGGAGCAAGTAGATTTGGAGTGGTATAGAGGAAGACTGAACGGAAAGGAAGGGATTTTCCCAGCAGTTTTTGTTCAGACCTGCTCAGGTACAGTGCTCCTACTAGATGGCAATTCATTATTCCTTGGGTTGTGCCAGTCATGACAGCTGTTGGAGAACACAACAGCATCAACTGCATCAACAAGTCAGAAACCACCAGTCTTTAGTATTCTAAAGCTGAACCTAGGTTTTGAACCAACCTCTCTAATAATGGCAATATAATGTTCTAGTCAGTAAGTAATCTGCGGGGTGACACAGACTCTGGGATATTTTCCAGTGTGGTTTGGGCACAGGCAAAACAGGGCCATTGAGCCACATTTAAGGAACAATTCAGGAGTATTGATGCTGCTTCATCTTAAGAGCAGGAAGAGGGAAAGTCAGCATTTATTACGTATCACCATTGGGAAGTTCAAGTTAAGTGAGTTTTAAATTGAGTCTGCTTAGAAGCAGAACTGTGAGACTATTCAATACTATAAAATGAACTGGTGGCAGTAGAGTTTTTAATTCCAGTAGGACAGTAAATTTGCTGTAGCAGTAGCAATAACATTTGGACAACCTGTATCACAGTAGCAGGGAGAAAACATGAGAATGACAGGAAACTTCTCCAGAAACAGCGATTTATTTCACGCCAATGCAAGTAACTTCTCTTATCCATGTTCTGTAGCCAGGGTAGAGCTGTCACAGCCTGGAGGAGGGAGGAAAGGAAAAGCCAAAGCTCTTTATGATTTTCATGGAGAAAATGAAGATGAGCTTTCCTTCAAAGTAAGTACCTCTCAGACCAATTTCCAAGAGGTCTCATGCTCCTAAGGAGTGCTAAAAAATAAGGCTCATCCACTGCAAAAATAGGCTTTAGACAAGAAGGATGAAGAACATAGATATTAACATAGATACTAATACGCATAAATATTAACACATTTGATAAGTGGTCTCTCTAAAAAACATTTTTTCCCTTATCACTCCTGTTTCCTATCAGCAAAAATTTTCACTAAAGACACTGAAAAGAGGTCAGGAGTTGCAGAATTCTCGACTTTTCTGATCTAGTTAACATGACAAGATAAACAAACCTCATTTTGCTCTACATTCAGTTCCTGATTGGTTGATATGGTCAAGGGAGCCTCTCCTTGGACTATAAAGAAAACTCTGAGTAGGAGGTAATGGTGAGAGTGCCAGTACTACAGCAGCCAGGCCTCTAAGGGAAACCTAGTACAGCAAAATCTTGAACTGGCAACACAATACAGAGTTGCCATGGGAACAAGGGGAAAAATTAAATACATGCTGGATGCCCAGATCATATTAAGCATGAACAAGAAACAGACTACCCTTGATATTCAGAGTAATGATTTAGGTAACCATGTTCTCAAAAGCAAATTTCCGAGAAACAGTAGACTTTCACAGGACCTGAAACACACAGTATTTTCTCTTCTAAAACTAGCAATATAGTTTCAGCATTAGCAGCTTGCAATGCTGAAAGGCTACATGATTCTTTAAAAGAGAAAAGGGGGATAGAGGTACTGAAAGAAAGGCCAGTACTTCAGATGAAGGGTGTGGCATAGGACAGTGAGAACAAGAACCAGGACCAAACACAGGACCTGCAACTTAAATGGCCATACTGAGCTTTTAGATTGCTTTTCCTTTTTTTGGGAAAGTTTCCAAGTGCTAGAAAAAACTGGGACTAAATTAAAAAAAAAAAAGAGTCTTTCCAGTGTTTTAAGAAAACAAACAACAATTTGTGTGGAAACACACACAAATAAGCACTAAAGCAGGGGACCCATGAGCCAGCTCTTAACACACCTGGAGAGCCAAAGCAATGTGAGAATCCAGCAGTGCTCTTCTGTCCCTCCAAAGGTGGTGAGGTTTCAGAATAGACAAGTGAAGCCTAAGAGATAAGATAGCCTAAGAGAAGCTTCAGCTGGTTTTGGCAAACAACTTCCAAGAGATGTAACCAACAGAAGAGACTGGCCACATCTTACTCCTCTTCTCTTTGATTGATATTAATTGCTTCTAAATAGGATCAGCTCTGCATGCATTAACATTGCACAGTAAGCTGTACTGACTCACATTACTCCTTCTCTTACAGGCAGGTGACATGATAACAGAGCTGGAATCTGTAGACGAGGACTGGATGAGTGGAGAGATACTAGGAAAGTCTGGGATATTTCCCAAGAACTTTGTTCAGATTTTAAAAACACCATGAAGTGTTGCCTTTATACTACTCCCTGCGTGTGGGAGAGAATGTTTTCTACCCTAAAGGCACAGCAAAGACATCAACGAGTGTCGATTATCAATGTTTTGCACTACTTTTTCTAGACAGTCATAGTAGTATCTTGAAGTCAGATAAGAAAATTTGAGTCTTTTGTGACAGTGTATGTAATCATGTTTCATGAATGCTCAGAGAGCAAAACAAGCAGGCTTTTTAGCTATTTCCAACTAGGGAAATACTGTGGTGCAACACCATTTTAACTTATATAGCATTCTAGTATGTTTACTCTCTGGTATTACATTTATCATGCACAAAGTCTGCGTAACATAAGCTGCTTTGGCCTTCTTTGAACTTCTTAAGATCCAAACTTTAAAAATTGTTTTAATATGTAATTACAGCACTCAGTATGTAGATGAAGTTTGATATTCAGGTTTCATTACTGCTTGAGTTCCACATTAGCAGTAGAATGCACCTGTTTTATGACTTAGAGGATAAGAAAAATAACTGGTATTTCGTAGTAGAAAGGTATCAAATCTAATACTGGTAAGAGGGGAAATGGAGAAATAAATCCTTGTGTAGTATCCTTCTATACTTAGCCCAAGCTGCTCGTACAGCAAGATCACAGAAGTAAATTTTTTAAGTGTTTTGCCTCTTAATGAATTCTGTTTAAATTGGTATGAATCATCTTAGACCTTCCTTGCTTTCCCCAAAATACTTTCCAAGTACAGGTTTAGTTTTTTTCCTACTGCCCACTGTTCTTTGAGCACCATCATACCCTTCTTTCCCAGCTGAAGTCAGTGACAGATAGTGTTTATTGACCTTTCTCAGATCCCAGCCATGCAGTAGCTGCACTGTTCCAACTATTTGCCCCTCCACTCCCCTCAATGGAAGTGGAAAGCCAGTGTTCACCCAGTCTGCATTTTATTTGTCACTCAAGCACTGGAACATACTTTGGTAACACTATTCCTATCCTTAACACGAAGGATATTATACAGCCTTGGGTTTAGTTTTCGCCAGGGGTGAGATTAGTTTCCAGTCTGTTGCCACCTACCAAATATACTGAGCATCCTTATAAATGGTCTGTTGAGGCCTTAAGGAAAATAGGCCTGGCAAGAGGTTACTCCAAACAGCTCTAACCAAGGCAGCACTGGCTAAAAAGCAGCAGTGTAGCTTGACTGACCAACTAAGATGGACATGATTGAGGTACTTTCACATTATAGGAACTTATAGTAGTCAATTCCTTTTTGTAACACTAGGCTTCTGACAAATTAGTTGAATAGAATCCTGATTAACTGCTAATTCTATCAGACTGGAATAGAAGAAATTGCGCTGCAGTTGGTTCTTTCACTGCTGCCAGTATTCTACCCCTTCTGCACTGTATCCCAGAAAGGAACCAGCAGGCTGATGAGTCACTGCTCCAGAGAGCTGCAGGGCACTGAGTATCGAGATACCTTCAACAAGACTTTCCTTCATGGGCTTGGCAGGACAGGTTCCAGAAGGGCCAGCAGTTGGAGGTGGATGGAGACTGGAAACCAGAATCATCGTGATGGACCTTGAGATAGTTTTAACTTACTCACATCCCTGCTGACAACTTCATTGGTGTGAGTTCTGAGCACCACAGCAACAACTACCTGCTGCTGTAAGAGATTGGGGTGCACCTGAACTGGGGCCTGAGCAGCCTGCGGAGGGCGGCCCTGCCCTCCCCCTGCACTGTGCTCTGGTTACCGTCACAGCAGGCAGGAATAGGCATAGCCAGAACTGCAGCCCTCCCCCCAGCAAGGAATGGGCATGCAGTCCCAGTGGCAGACTGGAGCTCACCTGAAGCAAGCTTGAGGGTCCTGCAGTGCAGACAGGAGGGCCTCGGCACCGTTCACTCAGCAGTCACTGCTAGGCTGCAGAACTTGCAGACAGACACAGCTTCCCCCTTTGTGTTCTGTTGGGTGTTTAAACTACACCAATACTATTCACACAACCAGGGAATGAAGACCACACAAAGTTTCAATGAGTTGAGAAACTGCATTTCTACTTCCATTAGGGATTAACATGATAAGCAAAATGCTGAATTACATGCTGTTGTAGAAGGTTGGAAACACAACAATGGGTACAGCTGTTACCCAGTTCTAGCAGCCCCAGCAAGCCTCTCCAGAACTCCTGTGGAATCATGTGGAAGTGATCACAGCCAAGGACAATCCTTCCCACTCTCCCAAGTTTTTCTGTTAGGAGATGCTAAAGGTTCTTGTTTATTCCAAAAAAACAGTCATCTCCTAAAGAAATCCAAGGAATAGCCAGGTCCTTCAAAGACATACCACACCTGTGGTGGTAGATGAGGCTGAAGTGTATGATGTTTACTTACTGTTTGTCTGGCAGTTTTCTAAGGTTTTGATACAAGTCTCAAAAGTAGAACTGATTTTTTAATATTTTTTTTTCAATTTCCTCTTTCCCATTTTTATAACTGTCTTGACCAGTTGTTTTTGTAACTTCACTGAATGTTAAAGTCAGTGCCTGTTCGTTGACACCACCACTCTGCTGTATGAAATCTCCTCCTCCCTGTGGGGCAGGGCCGGAGTGGCAGCAAGGCCTTTTACTCAGAGCACCGAGCGCCATCTAAGGGCTGCTCGCATGGCTGCAGGCAGCTGAAACGGCGTCTGTGTGAACGCTGAAGCGAGGGAGATGCTCGGCTTTTACAGGACAGGATTTGCCCAAGACAGTGCCCAACACCACCGTGAGACCACCCAGAGACCACAACGTAAAATTCCTAAGGTGTACAAAAAAGCCGAAAATGAGGTGGAGTGCAAATCTTAACTGGAATGTAGTAGCAAATTTCAGCTATAACCTTGAAATCCAGCTAGATCTCCATGTATTAGAATAAAAGCCTCACTTACCGAAATATTTTGTTTGACCCATCCTCTGGAAATATCTTCAGGAAGGTATCTTTGTTCTGTGTACAATGAACCGTGTCCTAAATAAACCTTTGTTAAGTCAAGTAAGTTTGTTATGGTACCTCTGTAAATTAAGAATGTATTTAACCAATAAAATTTTTATAATTAAGTCATGAGGGCATTTTAATTGTCTTATGCTGTGGAAAGCCGAGCTGTCCACTTGACAGTTTGAGAGATCTCATTCTGCTTGTATATTTAATCCAGCTGCAAAGTAACACCCCACCTCCAGACAAGTAGCCCAAACCCCTCGGAAAGTCTGGATGATTTTAACAGGTTATTCAAGCCTTTAGACTTGGGTATGCCTCACACTCACCAGCTAGAGAACCTGCAGCATTTTGCTATCTGCAGCAAGCAGCAGTCACCACACGGTGTCACACACACTGTGGTTCTCACTGTGACAACGGTGTGAGGAAGACATGGGCTGATCCTGCAAGTAATTTAGGTGTGCTCTGCTGATTGCTGCTTTCATACTCCATGGTTTTTCAGCTGGTATTTGTTGAGAGAATACAGAGGATGCACAGTATTTTCCTCCCTGCTTTTCCCCCACCTGAAAGCACATTATAAAGCCTACATTTACTCAGAACGCCTACATGGCAATGCACTGTTCCAAACATTACATTTAAAAGCCTGAAAAAACCCCCAAGTTCTTGTTCTTTCCCAAAATCCTCTTGGACTAACCTTTTGGCAACATACAGTCCTCAGATATGCAAGTAACAAAACCTACGGCTTCAAAAATGTGGCTGGCTGGGATTCCTGGAGGCAGGTGCCACCCTGCCTCAGCACTACAGATGGAAAGAGCAAAGCAACATGATTCCTTCTCCCTGTTTCAAGGTTCTGAGTTTTGAGCACTCACTACTGTTCCTTCCAATACACAAAGTAGAAAACCGAGAACATATTAAAACTGTAACTTGGAATCACAAGACAAAATCACATCACCTGCAGAGTTCTGAAGTAAGTTCAAAACCATTCTTCTAATTTTGCCTATTACTTGGTCCAAGCCAGAACTGTCAACTAGGAAAATGTGAAAATCCCTGACAGGGAACAGTACAGCCTTCGTGGGTAGCAGGGCCCCTTCTCCTTTTCCCCAGTAGCTTTGTTGGAACAGTAACATTTTCACTATCTTCCTTTATTTCTTGTCCTAAGCTCTGTGACAACCAATTTCAAGAGCCACCACTCTCAGTGAACTCCGCATTTTGCTCTCAGGTTTTAAATCACTAACTTACCAACAATTTAATAGGACTGAGTTTAAGTTTGTTGCCCTAAACAAAACATACTGCCAGCGCACAAAACTCATTTTAGGAAGAAAAAACATGTTCATTTATAAGCCAACGTAAGCTGAACAAGAAGCAAAAATGCTGTTAGATAATAGAAAACAGTCTTAAAATTACTCAGCAGAACACTTAAGTGCTTTGTTTTCAGAACACACACCATTGCCTCTTTACAGATTTTATTTTCCCCTTAAATTCCACGGGTTCTCCATTACGGTCATCCCTCAGTTCTGACAGGTTAAAATCCAACACCCAACTCCACTGCTCGAGCACATTCTGGATTTCTGCACTGTTTAAAATTAACGCTGCTTCCATCATATAATTACAACTTTAACACCTTCAAACACCTTCTGACCACCAGAGACCACACCTATCCTTTAAGAGGTTGTATTAAATTACCAAGAAATTTAAACATAGGCACATTATTCTGAAGCAAGTAATCTGGATAAAACTATAGGACTTCCCAATAATACCAAATTCTGACACAGGTTTCCCTGTGCAATTTCTTCCTTCCTTACACTCTTTGAGGCACCTCTCACCAGTAACAACCTCTGCACACATACATAAGGTTTTTTTGGTGAGGACTAAAATTACTGGGTAAAACCAATACAGAGAATCCACAGAAAGGACAACCCACCTTCTCCCACTCATCTCCACAACACAACTGGAGAAGTACATGAGTACTTCTTTTTTTTTTTAAACCAAGGCCATAGGTTTACCTTATTGAAAACTCATCCACACATCCAGTACCAATATTGTCCAGTAATACAGGCTCCCAAGCATTAGTTCTGTATATTAAAACCTTTTATTTTCCACCAATTTTTAGTTTCACACAGACTCTTGCACGGGCGGCTCATATCCATCAGCTCGCTCTACCTTGGTGCCTGCCTCATCCCCAGAGGGCTTTCCAGCACCACCACCTTCACCATGCAGCTCCATCAGCTTGCCCACTAAAAAGAAGCAGTGACAGAAACAGTGAGAGATGGACCTGACTGAACAGTTTTAAATTACTCATCATACACAAATGAAACCACCAGAATGTTTTCTGCAGGTAGGACTAAGTCCACTGCGGACAGCTCATGCACAGAGATGCTGCTGCAGTGACAGTCAGACAGAAACAAGCAGTGAAATAAGGCTATGTAATGAAACTACAAACAACACCTTTTCCTAAAAGGATCTGGACTCAAGAACCTACTGCTGGCATTACATGGGAATGTCAGAAAAAGGTGAAATGGAATCATTCCACATCATCTGGGACCGAAACATTTTGTCATCATTCATTCCCAAAGCAAAGCTTTTTAACATTCAGCAGTAGTTCCAGGTGAGAATTCAAGAAGCTCCAAACTGGACGCTCACTGCTTGGCTTTCAATCCTGGAAGCCACACATCTGGACAAGGACACACAGTTTCCCTTCTACAACTACTAAAGCTCATTGCTGCTGCTGTAACATCTTTATCCAAAAGCAAACACATTTAAAGTAACTCCTTTCCATGCCCTCCTCCAGATGTCCGCAGTAACAGACTTACATTCAAACTTGGGCTTCTTGAGCATCTTCACCTTGCGGACGTAGACATCGTGCAGAGGGTAAATAGACTGACAGGCCTTTTCGATGTCCTTGCCAATGCTGTCTGGGATCCTGAGAAATCACAGAGCACCACAATGCTAAAAACTCTGCCTGCTTCTGCAGCAGCAACACAGGCTTAAAAAAAATCCTTAAGAATACAAAATATTCTACAAAAGTTTACACCGTCGCTTTGACAATTTTCTTCAAGTACATTTAGATTTTAAGACACCTCCCTTACAATGTCAGAAGGGACACAGTCCAAGTGTGCTCATTTTGAGAGCAAATCTGCAAACTTTTGGAACCAATCAGCACACTTTGAGAAACTCTTCTATCAGAAGAGCTCAGAGCATTCACAGCCCCAATGGATCAGAATTACAACTTCAGTCTGTAAAACGTGAACCACACATCTTCTGAAGAGTGATTTTACACTTATGCAAACGTGACAGCGAATTCAGGTCAGACCGGATGCAGAGACTAAGAGAAGCCATTTGCACAAAAGGGTGACTGGCTTTTCCACACAAGAGGCTCCTTGCCTGTCTCTGACAAACAACTCGGGATGCACCAGCACTCCCCAGGCACTCAGCAACAATCAACCCCCAAACAACAATTTAAACTGTAGGGGAGAAAAAAAGAACACGGCCAAAGCTTACAGCTTATTGACAACTTCCTTCAGGTCATTGGTCTGCACCTCCCGGGTCATGATTTCCATCATTTTCTTGCGGATCTGCCGGACCTGCTGGTGCTGGGCATAGGAGGTCTTGCGGATTTGGTTATTGCGCTTCTTGGTGAAGCCCACGCAGAAGAGGCGCAGCAGGTACCCATCCGTAGTTTTGACATCCACGTGGGCTTCAATCATTGTCTGAAAGAGGAAGCACTGAACACTGACCACCCACGCAGCACACGGGCTGCCCAGCCCCCCACGCCCGACGCCGTCTGATGCCGCTTCAAACACGGCTTTGCCAGGCACCAGCGCTTCCCTCCCTCCCTGAAGGCACCAGCAGCGACGCAGACCTTGCTTCTTACACACCTGCCATTTTTTGACCATGGAGCACATTTTGTCCCGTGTGAGGTCCATCCCATGGAAGTTGGTCAGACAATTTTTGCCCTGAACATCCTCAGTGATCAGTTTAAATTTGCGGAAGGCAACCTCGTCATTCTGCAGATCAGCCAGGCTCACTTCAAACACGCGGCCCTTCAGCCCGTCAGAGGCAATTTCTGTGAGATGGAACAGAATAAAACACCTGAGATTAACATTAGAAGCACATTCTTCAAATCAGATACTGAATTCCCGCTGGAATCCCGTTCTCTGATGTTTTCTAATGGTGATCACAGAGCCAGCAAGGTTGGAAATTTCTCCCTCTGGGAGTAATCTTTTTAAGGTAATAGTATCAGGTGTGGGATATGAACAGCAGCATACAGCAGATTCCACCACGTGTTATAATTTGGTTTGTTTCAAGCATAAAGGGGTTATGGACTATTTGGAAATTATGAACAGAAATGAAAAAACTAAACATAAAAAGCCACAAGTGCTCAGCAGAGATGAAGCAGCAATGAGCAGCCCAGTACAGTCGTTTCACAGCTCCTCCTCCAAGAAGGAACCATTTTAACAACATTGGCTGGCTCACACTTTCTTTGGCAGTGACCCTCATTTTATTTGTTTCACATGTTACAGTTCAAAGTAACAATCATCATTCCAACTTTGAGTGCAACCAGCAGAGTATCATAAAGCTATTTAGCCATTCTGCATGGCTAAGCTTCCAAAAACAGGGTTACCTCTACCCAGACACCCCTGCATTCCTAACAGAGATCTTCTCTTCCTAAGGTGTGCCAGATCATATAAAACCGAATTTACCCTCCTATGATACATCAGTGCTCACATTAGGTCAGCAATTCTGACTCGAATCTTTACCCAAAACGTTTAAATTTCAGATATTTCAGTGCCTTGATGCGCCGGTCATTATGATCCTATTAGGACTAAGGTCTCCTGTGGCACTCTCCCACATGTCCCCCTTTGACAATTACAACTACTGCTTACTTCTTGAACTTTTCCCAGCTCGCCAGGTTACCACAAGAGGAGCTCATTAGAAACTTCAGGCCCTTCCTTCCATGGTTTGGCATTCTTGCAAATCAAGAACCAAGTGTATGAACTTCCTGCAGCTAAGCTCATTTATTCAAACAACCCGGTCAACTCAAGAAAAAAAATCCACTCAAATCACCCAACTTTTTTAGCTTCCAAGCTTGCAACAGTACAAGCAAAATCCATTTCTCAGCAGTTTTTTATCCAAGAAGTTATTTAACTGCTTGGAGCTAGCACATGGAGCAAACACAATCCCCTGTACTGCACCAACCCCAACTACTCACTAGTTCCTTGAGTCCTGGTGACAAGCGTCTTCCCGATGTTCCGGATATTGAACATCGCCGGTGCTTTGACATCGTACCAGTCCTTCTTGGAGAAAGGGTCGACCCTTAAATCAAAAGAAGGTTTTTTTAACCGACTTTCTCAGGCCACATCGGGCTGCAGTAAGACCTTCCTCTCCGAATGCCCGCCGCTGCTCCCGCCCCGCCGGGCCCACGCCCGCCTGGCTGACGCCATGACAGCATCGGCCCTGCTCCAGCCGGGCCGCGGCCGCCATCCGCCGCGCATCCCCGGCATCCCGCCGCCGCGGCGCCCCGCCCGGCGCCCCCGGGTACCGCCCGCCCGTGCCCCAGCGGCCCTCACACTTTCTTCTTGGCGCCCTTCTTGCCGCCCTTGGTGAGGCGCTTGTTCTTCCCGACCGCCATCGTCCGGCCCGCGCCGCGGAAAGGGCGGGGCGCGACCGCTCCCGCGAGATTATACGAGAGCGGCGCTCGCGCGAGACCTGCGAGAACGGGGCCGCCTCCAGCGCCGGGAGCGGGGGCGGCCCGCCCGGGACGTACCACGGCGGGACTGAACCAACGGCACGGGGGGAGCGGGGGGAGCCCCGGCACAGCCCGTGCCCGTGAGCGCCCCCGCCTGGATCCCTGCGGAGCGCCCGGCCCTGGGAGCGCCCGGGCCCGGGACTCCCGATCCCTGCGGAGCGCCCGCCCTGGGAACGCCCGGCCCGGGACTCACGATCTCTGCCCCCGGGCCCGGGCGCAGCGCCGGAAATGGGGATGCCCGAGTGGGGCCGCTGTGCGGGCGGGCAGAGCTACAGGGACGGGATTCGCTGCACCGACTGTGCCTGGGCGAAAGGCAGGTGCCGCCTCCTGCCCATTCTGATGTCTTCAAGCTGAATTATCTGTCCCCAGGCTGAATCTTGTCACCTTTTGTAAACGTAACTGATGTCGTCTGGTATTTTCTACAATGGAAGTTGCTTAATGAAGATCTTTGTATTTCAGGCATCGCGAAAGAGTACGTCATACAAATAAATATGCCTCGATAGATGAGGAATATGCATTAGACATGCGGGCTCATGTACATTTTACTGTATAAAAGATGTAACTTTTTAGCCCATGGTGTGTTTGATGTGTCAAACCTCCACCTTGCATCCCGTGCAGATTAAACAATGTCTCTTTTCTGAACAAGACTCTGTGTTTAGAGAGCTCCTAAAATCGGCAGCTTTCCCAGGCCTTGGGGCGCCGAGGGGACAACCAGAAGTTGGTGGTCTGGGTTGCCCCAAATGGCCTGGCCGATGCCTCCTCTCCCCACCGCACAGGGCAGGAGACAGCCCAGTACCAAGCAAGCATGTTCCTCCTTCTGTGGACACCATCCCTTTTCTAACCACACCAGGACAGTGGAAAGCAGAGTGTGTCCGAGGGGTCGTGATGAGAGTCCCCATCCTCCTTCCATGCCCAGGAGCAGGGTACTGAGAGTCAGCAAGGGGGCTGTGCTGACCTTCCATGTCTGTGAGGTTTTGGCCAGGTGCCTGAGCTGTTCCTACTGTAGGGAGTGTGCACCTTTGAGGAGGATTTCTTCAGAGGCTGTAGAAATGCCACCAGAGTCCAGGGCAGGACCCTCTGCACCTTCACTGTGGGCAATCTTGGAAGTGTTACAGCTTTTGTAGGAAAGGTACTGCCCAGGATCTCATTCTCTTTGCCACTTCCCATCAGAGTCTCTCTGATGTCAGAAGAGGAGGATGGAGACCACTTGCACCCACTCATGACAGCCTCTCGTGGGCACTGTATGACTCTCCCTCTGGAGGGGACATGTTTCCTTGGGGCTCCGTTACGATGGTCAAGGGAAAGGAGTATTTGGTGGGCTCAGGCTGGCTCCTGGCTCTTTGCCTGCCTCTGCATCGATGGAGCAGCTGGGAGCATGGGAGGTAGCAGTGAGGAAAAATGCATTGTGGCACTTCCTGGGAGTATGAATTGGCCTGCAAGGGGACAAAGGGAAGAGGAACACAAAGGTCCCTTAGCACTGCAGAAGAGCCGTGGATGGGCCACATATTTCAAGAGCTGTAGGAACATCTGCCAGCTGCCCCAGAGGTGATGGTGACATCTTGCCCCCTGCTAGGGAACCACATACCTTGGCCTGCCATCCAAAAGGACCCAGGTATCCTGCCTTTCATGGGGCAGGTGGCCAAGGCCAGAATGGGCAGGGGCCACACAAGGGGACGCACGCAGTCAGTCACGTGGTTCGTTAATGACTACCTAATGACCTTGGGGGCCATGAGGGTGAGTGGGGCCTCCTGGACACCTGGCTCCCCCCAGACATCCACTGGACCTTGCTCTTTACCCTGCCCCTCCTCCTGGATCTTTGCCCATTGGGCACAGCTGGGGCCAGTATAAAAGAGGTGCAGAGGAGTGGGAGGGATCCTGGAGACCCTGAGGCCATAAGGGAAACTGAGGCGCGCACACAGGTGCAGGTGCGGGGTGCATAGGGGACCAGGATGTCTGTGGGAGGGGTCTGTGAGGAACCCAAGCATCCAGTGGGGAAGGGAGGCTGTGTATGGCATACGGGTGTCGGGGCACAGGGTGGATCTATAGGGGAGCCAGGGGTCTGAAGAGCAGGCAGGGGGTGTTCCATGGGGGACTGACTCTTCTGTGGAGTGCATAACTTTAGGGGACCCATGCATCCAGGCAAGATCCACAGATAGCCCAGGTGTCCAGAGATGGGCCCCCATGCACTGGGAGGGGATTTGT